>CM053604.1:105626263-105637497 GCA_028646535.1 Procyon lotor | reverse complement strand
CCAAATGGCTCTATGGCAGCTCCCCATGATTGTGTGGAACGTTGTCTGGAAAGGAGCAGCTCTGCATCGCGAAGCCTCAAAGAAGGACCACACAGCTCCTTTGCAACTGCAGACCACCCCAGTTCCAACTTCAGCATCTATCTTCACTTGATGTTGCGCCCTGAACTCAAACTATGAGATTAGGCTCTTCACATTCCTGCCTAAAAATTAAACTGACTTTACTGTGAAGATTTCTGGCCATCTTAGAGGATTTTTAGTCTTTCTAGTCTGAAGACAACTGAGGCAGCTCTTTTTAATTTCCTGGGAACACGCTCCATGTCTATCTCTCTTGTAGCTCTTGTAAAAGATGAGAGGAAATGTCTGTAGAGAAAGGCTGGGACTTCGGGAGCCACTTTCTAGCAGCCGACCTTCTGCCCGCTCCCTTCAGTTCCTGAACCACCATAGCATGTTACTGACTCCCCCAGAAACTTCAGAACTCACGATCAACAACTGCCAGAGAAGCCAGGAGACAAACTGTTAGGAAGATTTTTTTTTTTTTTTTTGATGTTTTTAATTCTTGAAGATTTCTTTCCACACACAGTTTTCTTAATCTAATCAAATCAAGCCATTCTTTTTTCTTTTTCAAGATTTTATTTATTTGAGAAAAAGAGTGTGTGAGCTGGAGGGAGAGGGAGAGAGAATCTGAAGTAGACTGTGATGCAGGGATGTGAAGCAGACTTGCACGATCTCGAGATCCTCAAAATCATGACCTGGGCCATTTACCCTACTGAGCCACAGGCGCCTCTAGCCATTCTTGATTCTAAAATTAGAGTGGTTCGCCAGTGAAAACTCAGTTTCATCTATACTTGGCAGTTCATGATAATTACTTAGAAACATTTCATATGTTAATTAGCTCACTTTTTTTTGAGGGGGGTGGAATTAGAGGGAAAAAGAAAGAGGAAATCTTAAGCAGGCTCCATGCCTGTCATGGAGCCCAATGCGGGGCTGGATCTCACAACCCTGAGATCATGACCTGAGCCAAAATCAGGAGTTGGACGCTTAACTGATTGACCCTCTCAGGCACCCCAACTCACTTTTTTTCTTTTTATTTTAAAGCAGAACTTAAGCCCTATAGAATAAAAATACCTTTCCATTCTGTATATACTCATATTTTTAGATAAGCTAAGTTGAGTCAGGTTAGAAATTTTAAGCCAAATTCAAAAGATTATGCAAAAGAAAGACAGGAAGCCCAGGAGGACTCTGCAGTTGAGGGATACTTTAGGATGGTTGTTCTTGGTTCTCGCTGTGTATCAGATTCACACTCACCCATGCCCTTCTCCCAGAGGCCCTCATGCAGTAAATCTTTTTTAAAGATTTTATTTATTTGACAGAGAGAAACACAGCGAGAGAAGGAACACAAGCAGAGGGAATGGTAGTGGGAGAAGCAGGCTCCCTGCTGCGCAGAGAGCCCGATGCAGGGCTCGATCCCAGGACCCTCGGATCATGACCTGAGCCGAAGGCAGACGCTTAACGACTGAGCCACCCAGGCGCCCCGTAAATCTTAAGGAGCATGAGCATCTTTACTTTCAAAAAAACTATGCATTGTCCATCAGTTCACTAGAGCTGAAAATAACTGTTCTAGGGGTTACTAGAACATTGGCAGCAGTTTTCTTGGGATGAGAATACCCTTTCATTGTTTTTTTTTTTTTTTAAGCACCTTAGTTTTAATTTTTTTTCTATTTAGTGTTACTTTTATTTTTCTCAAGTATATCATTAAGAATTTAGAAAATCTTTATCAGGGGAAGTCCCCTAAAAATATTTTAAGTTAACGTATTTGTATTTTCCTTGTCAACCCTAACACAGACTTACAGAGGGCCATGTTAGCTTTTAGTCCATTGACTTTAGTGGTTTGTGCTTTTCAAAGCAGTAACTTTATATATTATACACTTAAGTGCTACAAATATGGGAGGCAGAGTATTCAAAATGCAAAGAAGGAAGGTTGATTTCTTATCCTGAGAGAGGACAAGTCTGAAACAAGGGCCCTACAGTTCTCTTCTGGGGAGCCATGAGTGGAGAGGGAGATGAGGAGGCAGAGAATAATCTCAGGAAGAAAGCTGAGGGGGAATAGAGTGGAATGTGGAGAGGATTGTGATTTGTCGTAAGAGAGGAAACCAATCTAGAAATGCCATCCTAGGTGTCACGTCACTTCTGTTTGTCTGCTTACACCTCGTACCCCAGGCATGTGCAGACATTTGCACCCCTGAAGAGAGCTGGGAGGAGCACAAAGGGAGCAAGTTTCCATCTTGCCCCCAACACAGTGGCCCTGCACCTACCGTGGTGCTCCTCTTTCCAGCGAGTCATCCTGGGGTCTAAAGATGTTTGTGTGAGTGGTGTCTCCCAGGCCCTGAAGTGAGTCTGTTCCCACACTGTTCTTCAAAGGAAAGGACCTCCTGGCCCACTTCTCCATCCTTGCTCAGTAGAGAAGGTTTGGGTCACATCATTAAACTTTTCAGATAATGGTGATGACACATTTCCAGTTGATTCATGGTTAAACAAAACTCCTTATCAGGCTTTAAATATATAAGAGATTTGATGAAAATACCCTGGAGTCAAAACAGATTCAAAATAAAACTTAAAAGATTTAGTTCTATTTCATCTATTTACTCTAAGGTTCACTAACTGCCCTGTTCCCAGCAGGCCTTCCTATCCAATGGGTCAATTCTTTTCAAAATGTTTGACTCATTTTCTTCTCTAATAAAGAAAATCTGAAGCCTCCCCTTAAGTTATTTGAAATAAAATAAATGGGAGCCTGTGACTAAACATAAAGCTGTGAACACAGTGCTGGTCTGTTTTCCGCTCTCACACGTCCCTTTCACCTCCACCTGCTCGCCCGGGCCCTGGAAGCGTTCTGTACCACTCATAGGCACCAGCCAGTGGGACTGGGCCTGCCGGCCGCTGCGGTATGCTCTCCACACCGTCAGTGACTTCCCCCGCCTGCAGCTCCCTCTGCTTCTGTGCTGTGGGGAAGTTCCTGCCAACTCGGCCTCACTGCTGGGAGCGACAGGGCCCCTTTTTCAGGCACAGCAAGGGCCTCTCATTTGCAGCACACGTAGGCAGGCCAAAGGGGCCGCCTATATTCCTAAGTGTTTGAGTTTCCTACCGGTGCTGTAACAAAGTACCACAAGATTAGAACAATACACATTTGTCGTCTCACGGTTCTAGAGGTCAGAAATCCAGAAGGGGTCTCACTGAGTTAAAATAATCAGTGTGTCAGGAGGCTGGGACCCAAGGTAGACTCAAAGAGAAAATTCACTTGCTTGCCTTTTCCAGCTTCTGGAGGCTGCCCAGATTCCTTGGCTCATGACCCCCTTCCATCTTCAAAGCCAGATTAAATGCGTCTCTCCTACTTTAATGTGATTAAACCTGCAGAGTCCCGTTTGCCCTGGAAGATAACTCTCCCACAGGTTCTGGAGATTAGGAGGTAAACATCTTTGGGGGCCCATTCTTTTGCCATCACACTATTAACCATCTATACCCAATAAAACACAGTTTCCACTCTGGGATTTCTGGTGGCTTCCTGATTTGAGTCCTCTCCACACTTACCCAGCTCTCATCCGCCTCTCTCCTTACCCCCTGACACCACCCCTTCTCTCCCTAAAGCCACTCTGATTTCTTGTTCACAACCTTCTGTCTGTGCCTTTGTCCACACAGTTCTGAAATGGCCTATATATTCCTCCTCTAGGCCAACAAGTCTCTTACCCACTCCACACCTCCCTCAGAAAGCTCATCACCTCCACACTGAGTGCACCCCTCAAGATCAGTCTTTTGCACAGTGGGGGAACTCCCATTCCTTTTTACACAGTTCCAGGATATTATGCATGTATATAATTTATTAAGACTTCTTGTATAAAGCTTTTTATGACTTCCTTAGATGATATTAATTAGTACCTCCTCTGTACTTCCAAAGCCTCTGTTGGAGCACTTACCAGATTTTACTACAGTTATTTGTTTATAGGCATTTCTTGCCAAATAGTCTTTGAATTTCTCAGGAACAGAGCTGTCCCTTTGTCTTTATATCTAGAGCACTTAGAACAAGTCAGGGTTTAATAAATGCTTATGGAATAAGTGAGTGAATGAGCATGCAGTTAAACTTTGCACAAATATAACTAAGCTGACCTTAGCAAAAAATTGTAAGTTTGGTTAGACAGTTATTTAAGGCACAGTATTATCATTTTGAAACCAGTCCCATAACAAAGATTCCAAGGATGATATTTTAAGAAAGTTCTACTATAAATATTATTGTTTCCATCCCCTTACCCGGAAGGTGCAGTTTCCAAAAAACATATGATAAGTCTTGATCATAATGTTGACTTACATAGTATAATTGGCAACTTCTTAAATGATAATATATTACAAAAAAGCTTTTGTGTATCTCTTTGTTCAGTGATGGGGAATTTTATGTGATGTTTGAACTTCTTAATTATGCTCATCTAAGCACAATTTTTGTCACCAGCGTGGGAGAATGGCATTTTGGGGTAGCTGTTGTAGCTGTTGAGGTTGAAATTCTAGCTCTGGTCTGATGATTAGTAGTGAAGCTTTAAGTCACGGTCAAGAGAAGCTCGTTTGAGTTGGCCCAAAATGCAAAGGCTGGAGAAATGAGCCTTCAAAATAAATGTAAAAAGACAGGGTTATGAGCTAATGGAAAGAAAAGAAGAGAAAAGAAAAAGACAAGGAGAAGAGAAGAGAAGGGAAGGGAAGGGAAGGGAAAAGAAAAATACAGGAGTGCTGAGGTAATGGAAAGAGAGAAGAGAAGAGAAGGAGAAGAGAAAAGAAAAATACAGGAGTGCAGAAGATCTAAGACAAGTAAGTTAAGATGAAGATTTGGTGGAGTAGCTTAGTGGGTTCCTAAGTCCCCAAGATCGTTAATTATATCAGTGGAATCCATGGTCTCCAGAACAGTTGTAGTCCAAGGTCAAAGTCAGGCATCTGTGTTGATTTCAGGTAAGAGAAGAAGCGATCTTCCCAAGAACTTCACCAACATTGGCAGAAACGCTCAGCCCACGTTTGGGTGGCCATTCGAGTGAAGCAGAAATAAGCAGTGCTGTGTCCGTGACCATAAATGTGAAGGCAGTATTCTGGTCCCATTTCTGGGAAGTAGAGAAGCCTGCCAGCTGAAGAAGGAGCATGTTATCAGGGAGGACCTATAAGGCCCTCATCCATGAGAAAAATGTGAACCTACCTAACTGAACAGTGTAAAACTACACTCTTGATTGAAGCAACTCTGTGCAGGTTATACCTGGAAATTCCTTTACATTATAGTCATTTTTAATTGTATGCTTAATTTGGCTGCACGCAGGGCTACTATTCATGGGATGGGGGAAAAGTGCAACTTCCGAAGATGGGAAGTAAGCTATAAACCTATGGGTGTGGACCTTTTTACCTCCAGGTGGTGTCAGCAGGAAGTTCACCATGGGGAGCAGTGCCAGCAGCACAGCTGAAGGAAAATTGTTTTGTTTCATTGCAGGAACAAATACTCTTTTAATGGATGGTTAGTAAGAAAGCCTATTGTATAAGACCCAGCTTGAAGTTTAATGTGAGAATGTTGAAGTCAGTCAGTCATTACTCATTTTTTTATGAGCGTAATAACATACAGGATATGCACTTGTCAGTCAGTACACACACCCTTTGGGCGGGGTCGGATACTTGGCCATGGCTTTTGAATTTCTAACTTGATGCTGTGATTACGCTGAGCTGCGGGAACTTCTCTAGTGTGCAGGTGTGTGTGCCCATGTTGTTGGTAAATTATGTTTGCAGTGTAACCCAGTAATAAGATTTGGATTTCTAGAAGACTAAATTTTAAGTGTATGAATAGGTCCTGATCTTTTACAACACTACCAATGCATACAGGGAATTTAGTATAGAATTCACCAATCTATGAAGCACACGGGAAAATCCCCAGTGCTCTGTCTGAGGGGAATAGCCAGCTCTCAGCTCCAAACATTTGTTGCCATGGGGGAAAATAGGCAGATCTTGCCAGAATTTGAGATTTCTTTTTGAGATATCAGAATTATAAAATTTCTGGTGAAATATGCCAAACTCTGGAAGATGAAACTGAAGTTTTTAAATTTTACTTAGTTCACTTTCCAGTTTATGACTTCTACGATCAAGGAAACTAAATTTAGGAGTATAATAAATTAGTACGCCGCTTATTTCAGTTCTCACTTGATTGTTTTTTATATAGTCTAAGAATTATCTTTCTAGCTTACTATTCCTGTTTTTATCAACTTCCGTAGTGTAAACCAGTGGTTCTCAATCAGAGGCAATTATATCCCCAGGGGGCTATTAGGCACAGTCTGGAAATCAATTTTGTTGTCCCAACTTGGAGTGGGAGGATACTACGGGCTTTTAGGGAGTAGAGGGCCAGGGATGCTGCTATTTAAATAGTCTACACTGCACAGGACAGAACCCAACAACAAAGAATTATCTGGCCTAAAATATCAATAGTGACAAGACTGAGAAACCCTGGTGTAGACCGTGTTTTTATTTGTGTCTCACTCCTTCCCTTCTTTCTCTTTTTTTTTTTTTTTTGTTTTTGTTTTTGAAGAACCTTTTCCTAGGTCCTCTCTATTTCTCCTCCTTTTTGTAATCTCACTCAGAATCTTTAGGCTGATGATTCTCAATTTCAAAATGCAGGAAAAAAAAAATCACATGGGAGTTTCTAAAAACTGAAGACCCTCAGCCCCCACTTGTTGATATTCTGACCTGTAGATCTGAGGTGGCCCAAGATTCTGCATCCTGAAAAGCCCCCAGGTGATCCTACAGAAGACCATGTATAGATCACAGAGTACTAGGGTAATCTTTGTTTTCAGAATATCGGCTTTTCTTCATTTGTTTAGATCCTTTATTTGTTGAACTTGTCAATTATGTTATTTTATTAAGCCTTTAAAATATACATAGCTTTTAATAATTATTTGTGCTTTGGGAAATGAAATATATCTATGGACAAGTCATCCAAGTAGCTGGATAAAAAACTTACAGAGTTTCTTTCCAAAATTTCTCGTCTCTTTTCCCTACTTTTTTTGTAATATACTCTATGTCTTCTCACTGGTTGAGAGTGGTTCCCTGAAAATACAAAATTAAAAACTTGTTTTTTAAATGTATGAACTAAGTCAAAAAAAAAAAAAAAAAGCATGGACTGTAACAACTGAAAATATTGGAAATAATCCATGTAAGTGATTCCTTAACCAAACTGATGCAGTGAAATGTTACAAAAAATTAACCCCCTGAAGTTGGTAGTTTATACCACGTACTTGTTTTGTGGAGGCAGAAAGGTGAGGGCAGTTGTAGGTACATAAGACCCATTTCTCCAAATGCCGCCTGGCACTTAGGAAAACAGCATGTTTATGCAGGTACCTGCCTTCAGGGCCTTCGACTCATGCCTGGCTTTCTCTGTATTATAACAGCTGAGTGCAAATCATAGGCTTTGAGAGGTCTACAGCAATTATTCAGTGGCTTGAATTTTTCATTAGAATGATACGTGGCAATTATTGGGTCATTTATAAGGCATATCCTCTGGAATGTCGTTACCAAACAGATGTCCTTCTACACAGGTAAGAAAACTTACAATCTTACAGTGTTGGTCTGCTAACCAGCTTGCCACCAAGAGTCATGAGTAATTTTATTATCCAACTTTGATCACTTTCCCATGATAATCCTGAAGAAACTATTTCTAAGAAAGCCAGAATTCTATTTGGATGACTTCATGTTCATGCCAGATGAGCAGATGTTAAAGTAGTTATCGGATGGCCAGGAGAGGTCTTTAGCATCTCCCTCATAATTTTCATCAAGTGCCTTCCAACTTCCTATAAATAAATGCAGATAAATGTCTTACTGAGCCCCTCCTCTATAAAAATTCTGATGCCAACACTGCTAACAGGCCACTGAGCTTGAAATGATGAGGCTGGGTGTATATGTCACCTCAACCAGCTGGAATCTCAATAAATTCATCGTTCTGGAACTTTATTTCCTCTGAGTTAAAACGCAATTAAATTAACTGTTTTGTGATGTCCCTTCTAGTTCCAAAAGGTTCTGATTCTTTTAGAGTGCCCACAATTTGGATATCAAATGTTGTATTGGTGAGTCATTTGGGCCAGCAGAAGACCACAGCTTTTCCCTGAATCCTACGCTCTTCCCTGAGGAGGGGTTGGGGTTACGGGCAGAATCATTTCCCATCACACCCACAGAAAGGAACCTATGCTGCTGTGTCTAACTCAGTGATACTAATTGGACTGTAAGATTAGGAATGTTGAGCACCTCTTTCCTGGATTTTATCTCTAGATAGAATAGTCCTATGAGGTTAAAGAGGTAAAAAACTTATTTTTGGCTTTTCCCTTTTGCGTCTCTCATTAGACTCTCAAGGTTAGAACCGGCAGGACTGCCTGCCCTCCACTAATGTACTTGACTCGCTGCCTCTTGGAAGACACCTGTGACCTGCCTTTGTGTCAGAATGAGGCTGGGTTGAGCCTTGGCTGGAGCTGTTTTCTGAATAGACTGGCCTAGCTCACTGGAGTTTGGGAGGAAACCTAACATACTGTTTTCCTCAAGAGCTTTGTTAGAGAATGGTGACTGTGGTCCTCACTTTAAAAAATGCAACTGGTTATAGAATATCGGCAAAGCATTTGTTCATTTTCACTTTTTCCTCTTTGTTCTGTAAGCACTTATTTAACATCTACTGTGTGCTTCAGTAAGTTCTAAGCATGAGAATACAGAACTCAAACAAATGAATATAAAGTATATCATTATGTTGGGTGTGTCTCATGACCTTTATTGTCTATGATCCTATCTGTAAAGGGAGAATAGTTGAATCTAAAAAAGAATTTTGAATCCTAACTCCGGGCCCAAAGAAATTACCGTGAAAGGTTACAAATTCACAAATGGGAATGTTGTAGTCTTGTGTCCTCCCCATTCAATTATGGAAGTTAAAAATTATTATGGGCACTAAAAATGGTGTTTTACATGGTATGTGCCTTAGAACCACATTGTCCATTTGAAAATCATAGCATGAAACTGGCCCCAACCCAAATCAGCAGTGAAGAACTGACTCCTAGCCAAGGCCTATGCTCTGGGGTCGACAGGCGTGGGCCACCCCGTGACGCTAGAAGAGGCTCGTTTGAAGACCAGCAAAGCCATGAGTGCAATTTATCACCAAAGGCACCATCCATTCTTCAGAGCTACGTAGAGGGGTGTTAAAAATCACAACATGCTAGCAGACTATGTTTGAAACGAAGGGAAACCTATCTTTGGAACAAAAGCAGAATCCTAATGGGAAAATGGCAGGCAATTTGTGAGAAGAAACCATAATTGTTTTTGTTTAATCTCCTTATTGTAAATGTGACGTTACTATAAAAATTACCAACAGTGACATAAATCTGAATTACAGCACGAAAGAAAAACTTTCAGAATGGCCCATTTATCCTTCCTGCACTACTTAAAGAGTCTCCAGAAGACCTCCTCGGGGCAGCTTTGCTGGAGAAGGGTTGGCTTGTTTTCATCTAAATCTGTGGTTCCATCTCCTGTGTGAGGGAAAAATAGATTATAAGGAATCACAGAATATAAAAAGGAGTTTTAACGTTTACTTCTCCTAAAAGTTTCTTTTTATGGGTTAGCATCATATTTATTAAGAACTTTCTTGGGGCCCCTGGGTGGCTCAGTCGTTAGGCGTCTGCCTTCAGCTCAGGTCATGATCCCAGGGTCGTGGGATCAAGCCCCACGTTGGGCTCCCTGCTCCGTAGGAAGCCTGCTTCTCCCGCTACCATTCCCTCTGCTTGTGTTCCCTCTCTTGCGTGTTTCTCTCTGTCAAATAAATAAAATCTTTAAAAAAAAAAGAACTTTCTTGAGTTCTTTCTGCCCACAGGTCTTGTCCCTGTGCTTTAATAAAACCACCTTTTTTGCCCCGGGGGGGAAAAAAAGAACTTTCTGAAATTCTTTCTTGGACCTTTTTTTTTAAATGTAGCTAAATGATATAAATTTGAAGACTACTTTTGAAACTTAAATGGAAAGCATATTCTTTTAAAGATGCTTTTGTCCTGCCTGCTGTGCTGAATTAGGTTTTGAGAGAGCCACCAAAGCTTTGGAACTTACACTGTGGCAGAATACCAGATGAAAAAAATAGCTGTTCATCTTCTAAGCAGAGCAGAGAGGTCAGGCATGAGTGTCCGCCCCCACCCTGGCACGGCTCTGCTCACCACCAGGCATCTAAGGAGGCTCCTCCTCAGCTGAGACCTGAGACCTACCAACACAAGACATCATCAGAGTGCCTCCGAATGTTTCAGCACTAACCCTGTGTGCAGAGAAAAGCTGGAATGAAAATACGAGAAGCAAATGCAAGAGAATCACTTATTCAAAAGAGGCCATTTGGTTTGGCTCAGCTTTATCTGGGAGTTTCCAGACCAATTCAGCCTGTATCCTGAAGAGATCCCGGCCTAGAAAAATAATTTTTTTCAAGTATATGCATCATTGGCTACTATTAATTCTTAATTTAGACTTATTCTGATAATGTCAGTGGAATAAAATGCAGAGTAATATTTATTTAAAATGCATGAAAGCTGCAAACACTGACATTTGTTTTCTCTTTCCTCGGGGCTATTTAATTTCCCCCCTCCAATTTGATGCCGTCCTGTTAACTCGTTAACATGTTTACTTATCCTTTTTTTCTGTTAGTGTTAGCTTCTAATATGAAGATTTTTTTAATCTTTAAATCCTGCTTGGCGTCTTTGTCTTGCATTTTTTAAATGTTGAAATACTAGAGTGATAGTACTCAGAAATACAGAATGTTTTCTGTGTTATGCCAATTGTGAAAAATACGTGTTTATATCAATTCATGCGATTATTATTCTGTGTTTGGTTATCTAGTTCACCAATTCTTTTTCTTGCTAAGAAGTTTTATAATCATTCAATTATATTCTCAACATTGGTAGTCTCAACTAAAACCTCATCAGTTTACTTTTCATGTAAGTAATGGAAAGCATTACTTATAATTCGATTAAAATTGAGATGACTTTATATAAAATAAGCTGTTAAGTAATAGTCTTTAAAAATAATTAAAACTATAGTGATGTAGCTCTAAGTAATTATTTTACAGAAAGAATATTGAGCTAAGGATAAAATCTTTTGAAGAAAACTGATATTGGAGATAAAATTATCTTCCTAGTCTGCATATTTTTCCATTCCACTCCATAGTTTTTCTTTCTTAGGTG
>CM053604.1:105611838-105626163 GCA_028646535.1 Procyon lotor | reverse complement strand
GGGGGGGGGGGGGGGGGGGGGGGGGGGGGGGGGGGGGGGGGGGGGGGGGTAGGGATAGGGTGGCTGGGTTGTGGACAATGGGGAGGGTATGTGCTATTAAGTGCTGTGAAATGTGTAAGCCCGAAGATTCACAGACATGTACCCTGGGGCAAATAATACATTATATGTTAATAAAAAAAAAAAAAAAAAAAAGAATTCTTGAATACTTGCGAGTTGTAAGGTCACTGGGTACAAAGAAAGGGACCAAGAAGAAGAAGCCACTGCAGTAAAGTAGGAGGAGCAAATGCTAAGAGGGAAAAACAGAACAATCGAAGCATGCCTAAAAAGTGATGTGCAGACAAATGTTAAAGCATTGTAGTTTAAGTGTTCTCTTAGAGCTTATTTATAGAATCTTTTGCTGAAAATGTTGTAAAGAAAAATGCCATTCATCTAAGGTAAATAATCTAATATATCTATTGGGTAACTTTTGTTTACATATTTATAAATCTAAATAAATAAGCAAACGTGTGTGTGTGTGTAATTCTACTTAAAGTAGATCCCACTTAACCAGCTTGCTGGTTTGAGGAGGTACGAGTGGGGCCCTTTCTGTGGATTTTCTGCCCAGCATGTGTCCTAGCATTGGACCAGTTCTTTTTGGCCTGAGCCAATGGAGGATCACTCTAGGGCTCAAGAAGGCATAGTAAATTAAGCTGGGCACTGTAGTCTGTTTCCAGGTCACTGCCTTCTAGCTCTTTCTCATACCTTGTTCACCCTTTGACCTTGTTAGAACAGTAATGTTTCTTCATAAAACATTCTTAATGAGACTATTTACCTTGCATACCCAATGAGATCATGCTTCGTGTAATAAATTCTGTGCTAGAACATATGCCAAAAAGGCAACCCTTGCAGCTGTTAGAGAATTAACTTTTTAACTGAGGGAGGGACCTTTCGCTTGGCAGCCACAGCTAGCATGGCACTCTTTTTCTTATTTTGAGTATATTATAAAGCTAGATGAAGATTTTTACTCTCCTTTTTTTCCCCTTTTTGCTTGTTTGTGTTTTGTTTTATGTCCACAGATAATATCAATCTTGAGCATAGCATAGTTATTCCTAAAGAATGTGAATTTACAAAGCAGATAAATGATACGTATTTTTTTTTTTCAAGAATGTTCATCTGATTTCAAAGCTCTTTTTGTCCGAAGAACTCAACTCTCTGTCTCAACAGAGCTTAGGAACTTTATTTCTTATCAGAAGTAGTGAGTTTTTCCCCCCTGCCAAGACCAGTCTGAATTCTGCATCTTTTGGTATCTTCTTCCATCAGAATGAAGGTGCCCTCACCTGAGTAAAACCCAGGGACACCTGCTACGGCAGCAGCCCCTGAGTCCACCAGAGTGGCCCTTCTGCCCAGGGAATGAGGAGAGAAAATACGGTGTGAATCAGTATAGGTCATAATATGCCTCCTACTGAAATGACTAATCTCTTCAGTAAAATCAACCTAACGGTAACCTCGCTGAACTTGTAAAAGTCATTGGCGAGCCGGGCCCCTTTTCACCCCCTTTGACCTCCTGATTTGATGTCACTTGCATACGTAACGGGCCTTCTGTCTTCTGTTTTTCCATTGTCATTACAGTAGCTCACCGCCCACTCCCTTTGCCACAGCCCCGTCAGTGCCGTCCTTGTGACCCTGTGCAAACCACCGTACCCGTCTGAGTGGTGGTGATGACAAGCAGTACTGACCTCGCAAGGCACTTCTGAGGATTCAATGAGATATTTTTACAAGATGATGTCCTAACACTTAACATACAGATTCTCGGTGAATGGCAGCTCTTCACTATCACAGTTTCCCCACCGATAGAATTAGTTTAAGGTAGTGCCAGCCTGGCCAGACCTGGAAGACTTGCTACATCACCTTTGAAACTCTGGCCCCAAATGAAACCCTCTCCATACACAGCCTCATCGTACACACATTCCTGAGTCTGGCATTGAAAGAAAAAAGAGAGGGGAAAAAAAGTTGCTATTAGAGGAAAAAAATTATATAATATATACCTCTGTGTGTGTGTGTGTGTGTGTGTGTGTGTGTGTGTGTGTGTGTGTAAAATATGAGGGTCAAAAAAACAGTCATATTAATCATCTGTCCAGCCCCAGAAGTACTTTGTAGGCACATGCCCGCTTTGCCCCTTTCCCACCTCCTGTGTCCAGCAGGGAACGTATCAGAATATGTCATTGGGGGTTAACTTCTCTGTTACTATCTCTGCAAAATCAATAGGACCCCCCCCCCCCCATTCTGACTGCCTTAGATTCCCTTGAGTCTCTCTGATGAGATTTGGCTTCTGGTCTGAGGGACTCTCCTCTTAGAGGAGTCAGTGGGACTTAACTTTGGGTGGAATTCCTATAGAGGAAGGTGGCCTGGTCCACGTGGGTCTTCAATGTGATCTGAATCACACCAGGAGCAAACCAGAGCATGGTGGGAATTAATGCAGAGGGATACAGGAAAATGTGACCTCCCAGAGTAAGATAAAACAACTTCTCCCTCCCATCTCCTGACTCTCCCAAGTATCTTGTCAGTACCCCTGATCCCACACTTATCACGGTCTGCTTTACAAACCTAAATACTTCCTTATGTATTGATCCAACTTCCTTTCCCAAGATTCTAATCTCTTGTCCAGGCTCAGATCTTGTTATTCAACATTGCACTGCTCACAGAACCGAGACACCTTCTACGCAATGGGTAGATACTGGTTATTGGCTAAGTAGTGAAGAAACATGTTCTCCCATGGCAACAAAATTATATCTATTATAGATGTAAAGATATCTATGGATATATTTGTACACACATTAAAATTTAATATATGGAAATCCACTAACTTGGAACATCTTTTTCCCCCTAGGTTTATTGAGGTTATGATTAACAAATAAAAGATTATATATATTTAACGTATACTGTGTGGTATTGTGATATAAATGTACCTGTGTAATAATTGCCACAAGCTACTGTATCCATCACCTCCTACAGTTACCATTGTGTGTATGTGTGTGTATATGTGTGTGTGTGGAATGTTTTTTAAAGTGGTCAGAATTGGGTTTGAGTTTGCTTTGGCATGTTTTCTGCGTTGCTAACATCAAAAATGCCTGTTAATTTGTTAAGTCATGTACATTAATGCAAGAATGTTTAGGGATAACTTGTTAAAATACCCTATTTTCAAGTTCTTTAACCACTCGAGGAGTATTTACAAACAATTGAAATGCTGCTTATTTGTTATCATTGAGAAGCTAATCATTTATTCATAAATCAGGGTGCGGGACCCTCAACCCAGCATCCAGCCTTGTGAACAATAGATGCTCTTTTTCCTGTTAGTACTGATGAGAGAGGTTTTGCTATGAAGCCAATTCAACCTGTAGAAAGATGACATTCTTTTGCTTGGTTTTATGACACAGAAATACTTGGTTGTCCCCACGGCTCTCTGAGTATGCCTTCTCTGGCAGTAGAAAGGCAAAGAGCAGTCATGCAAATAAAGAGGATGAGGAGGCTAGGAAAACATGAGCAAGGTGAGGGTGGCAAGAGAAATGGTCTGTTAAAGGAGGGATGTTGGGGTGGGGACTATTATTGTCCTGTGGGCTCAATCTAGAAGTCACATTTGGCCTGTGAACAGAAAACCCATGTTTTCATATAACCTGAGTATATCCTCTCTAATATTTACTGCCAAGACCTAAAATTTCAAGACATGGCATGGAGCATCTCTAAAAACAGAATTCCCACTTTAAATTTTTCCAGTGAAGCGTTGTGATTGAAAAAAATCCCATACCAGTATTTTATTCTACTTCAGAAGAAGAAGGAGGAGGGGGGAAAAAAGCTGTCCTAATTACCCATTTCTGGGACTAAACTATCTTTAATTGAACTTACTTGAGAATGATCACAATGAAAGTCCTATGAGAACCTTGCTTATCCCCTCATTTTACTGTGAGATGCAAGAATGACAGAATTCCTAGCCAGCCATCATTCTACCCCACCAGTCGTTTGTCAAGAACGTATCTTACAGGTCCTATCAGCCTTGGAAGAGAGAGTAGGTCAAAAGGAAATCTTACCATGCTATGTTTAAGGCCTTTGTGAATCATGAGAGCTCATTGGGAAATTTTCACCCTTTTTAGAAGGTCCAGCCAGATGCTCCCTGCTTGCTTCTGCATATTGGACAAGACGGGAAGCAGGGTTTCTTCATTGCACAGCTCCTGGGGGAGCAATTCATGGAGAATCTATAGAGTTCTGTCTCCCAGCAGTGCCAGGAAAAAGTGGCTGCCAATTTGCTGTTAGTAATTAAGGACTTGGCAGCTGAGGGCCGCCCATAAGCACACCCTAGTTACTGTAACATCCAGGTAGAACGAGGGAAACTCCTTTAGGCCCAAGTGGGACTGGGACATGTTCACAGTCACATTAATGCACCTCCCCCCACACCGTGCACGTGCACACACCCACCCGCAGCTGTCATTGGCACTCAAGAAATGAAGTGTGGCTCTGGCCACCTGGACGCATACGTTCCCAAGCCCAGCACCCATTAGCTCCACGGTAATTTAGTAAGGTGGTTGGTAGGCAGCATTAAGACCCCACGTTTATGTTCATGGATGCTTTGGATAATGGAAACATACTTATTAGGGATCTTTGGCAAAAGATTTTCCTATGTAATTAGCAAACATCTTAATTATACACTGGAACTTGAAGCTTGTGCTAATCTTAAAGTATAAAAATGATGCGAATTAGATAAAGAGAAAAGGATTAGAAGGGAAGCCACATAGTGTAACTCCATTACTGAAGTATAATAACTTATTCAAGTTTATTAAAATTTGAGTTTGAAATAAATTCAACATTTATTGAGTACCCATAAGCATCATGGAGAGGATGTTATAGGAACACATAAGACACTATTACCAACTTTTAGGAGCTTTCATTTTATAATACAGCATGTATTAGAAGAGCAGCATAAAATTTTCAAGTGTTTTAGAAAGGCTACTTTGAGTAATAAAAATGTAATTAATTATGTAACTCCCTGTGCTTTTAGAAAATATATTGGATGAATAAACATGGCTGCAGAATCTTCACACTGAAAATATTACCCTGAGCTATTTAAATAATAAATACAGAGTACCACTCAATTCCAAGGGTGTCCCACATATATTCACAAAATCACAGGGTAAAGTCAAATGTACCTGAAATACTAAACAGAATGTTGATAATCTGCTCACTAGCTTATGCTACAGGACATAGCCTTGTGGATAAGTGCTAGAGAAAACGTTAAGCTCTCTTCTTTGCGATATTTCATGACATTGACCTTAAATCAGCCAGGAGAATAAACACAGCATTATAGACCTAAGGCCTAAAACAAATATGAGTTTTATAATTAATTTGCAAGCAAATATCACTTTTAATAAAAGTTGAAAATATATCCCTTGGCTATTCCCAGTCAATCAAATTATGACTATCATCAGATGTAGTCTCACAACAAATGGGGACATTTTAATGAACCGGAATATTTTAAATATTTGCAAAATTTTGGAAAGAATGGAAGTACCATTGGAATATTATTTCCAAAAAATTTAAAAAGAAGTATTATTTCAGATGTTAGCAATAATTTCCAACATGGTTTTATTTTTCTTGCCCATGTTAGCCCTCTGCGAGATAGGAGAGGGAAGCCCCATCAACTCCATTTTTCAGGTGAATCAGTTGAGGCTTAGAGAAAAGTTTATGTGACATAGGCAATTTGAAATATCTGATTCCCCAAATAATCACTATATGCTATTGGCGAGGCACTTGGCTGGTTTCTTTTCTTGGTGGTCTCTCTCTCGTCTGTTCCTCAGAAGCATCTGAGTTCCCCACTATAAGCTCAGCACCCCTGGGCAGAACTCCTTTGCAGCTTCCCGTTTGCACATGTGAATGTGATACATTTGCTTTGCATTGAAGCAATTCTGAAAACTCAGATCTTTCTGCCACATCTTTTATTGAAGGAGACAGTCTACAAAGAAATGAAATGATTTGAAATGACTGTTTTAAAAGTGTTCAGCTAATTTTAAACTCCTTAAGGGTAGGAATTATATCTTTTAAGCCCAGTTCCAGTATTTAATGGATGTGTGGCAGGTAGATCTATCGTTGGTGAGTGGCTTGTCTTATATCTAAGTTGGTGTTTCTGTGATGAATGTGGTAAATATTGAGGGGCACAGTTGTAATCATGAATGGTTGTTTTTTACAATCAAGTTAATTAGTGTGGCATATTTCTCCTGTTTGTTACATTTGTATTCTAGAAGTCCCTTACATGTTAAAACTAAGTAGAAGGTGGCTCGTCCTTCAAAAATTTTGAAATAAAGTCTTCAGTAAAATTGGAAATCTTGCATTTGCAAATAAGTCATCACCATAGATCGAAGTTCAGTTTGGCATTTCTAAGCTTTCTTTCCTTTTTATCCATTCAGTCATCCATCCGTCTTCCCAGTTATCTGTCCGTCCTCCCTTCCACCCCCATGCACCTGCCGTCCACCCTCCAATCTTCCTATCTGCCTTCCAGTCTCCCTTCCAACTTCCCAGTCTTTCATTTCTCATTGTCTATTTTAAGAGCCCTTGAAGGAATGAGAAAGAAAAACAGTTGTTACTAAACTTAATACTGACCCTTTGGTTTTCATTAAAATGACCACATTATATTTGTTGTCCAAAAATTGGCACTCCTAAAACAGTAAATAGGGTGCTACTGGTAATCATGCTGAGAAAACCAGCATTAAGCAGGACTGTTCTCAGCAAATCAGCACATAAGGTCACTTGTACATAGTATGTTCTCCTAAAAATCTAAAGTAGGATTCCATTATAGTATTATATATTTTTAGTTCTAGATTATGTGATATGTGAGTTATTTATATTAAAAGTAGAGAATGAGACAGATTTTTAAAGATTTTATATGTGTGTGTTGGTGTGACTTAAACCTGATTTTTTATAGCATTAATTCCTGTACATGTAGTAGTTAGCTCTCTAATTTGAAATCATCTAGATAATTTATTCCCTCTTGTTGCCTTGCTTTGGCATTGATTGCTCTCCCATTAATTCAGTGGAGATCTACACATCACTGTCTCCAGGTGCAGCATTTACCAAGGGGCCAGAGGGGCTCTAAATGAGGAGGCACACCCAGGCTTTGTGTTTCAGCGGCTCTCAGTAGACCTGGGGATGTAGCCCTAGCAGCATTTACACCAAATAACTGTGCAAAAGCCAGCGATTGTACGTGGCCCGGAATAGAAAAAGTGGTAGAGAAGCACCAAGAAGAGCTAGTAGATGGGCCAGGGAGAGCTAATTAGAGGGAGCAGAGACAGCACTAGAATAATCAGACCATTCTGGCACTTGTTGGCAACTCACTGGTGGGTAATAGTGGGAATTTCTGGCTTCCGTAAGATTTAACTGAGGCATATGTACCTTATTAGCGTCCGAAATAAATTTTCCTTCCTTGGAGCTCCCATCTCTATCGTGTGTTAGCTGTGTGATCTTAGCTTTCTTAACCCTCCGGTCTGTTTCCTTATTCTAGAATAAGAATTTTAACAGTACCTACTCATAAAATTGTTGAATTGGTTAATGATAGGAAATAGGACTGTGCCTGGTATGAGAAAAATACTGAAAAGGGACTGTTCTTCTCTTAGTATAGCAAGACATCTTTCAAAGGAAAGTAATCGATTTAAGTGAGTGTTTAATTGTAACTTACCTCATGTGATGTAGCCCAAACATAATCTAAATTTACCCTTACCGTGTATCATTTTTTTTTTTTACAGCTCGAAAGTCAAAGAAGTTGGGCAAATTGAAAGGTATTCACGAGGAACAGTCCCAGCCGCAGCAAGCCCCGCCCCCGCCCCCCCAGAGCCCCGAGGAAGGGACAACGTACATCGCTCCCGCAAAGGAGCCCTCCGTCAACACAGCGCTGGTTCCTCAGCTCTCCACGATCTCACGAGCACTCACGCCTTCCCCTGTTATGATCCTTGAGAACATCGAGCCTGAGATTGTGTACGCAGGCTATGACAACTCAAAACCGGACACCGCCGAAAACCTGCTCTCCACTCTAAACCGCTTAGCAGGCAAACAGATGATCCAAGTCGTGAAGTGGGCGAAGGTACTTCCAGGTAGGACGGTCGCTGCAGCCCGGACGGGAGAAGGCGGGGCAACAGATTTCACCGTCTCCAGCAGTGCGGTTGGAGTGAGCTTCTCGTTAGATCCTCAAACGGGATTTTTTCATCCATACCGAATTAATCGAGTGTGTAGGGAAACTGTGTTCATGTGCTCATTTCTCCGAAGGTGTTAGAGCTACGGGTTCTATTGTTAATATACATTTCCTGCGCTGATGATTGAAAGGGCACATTTCAGACCCCAAAAATTCGTAAGGTCAAATATATTCTGTTTGTGAGGACACAAGCTGAGCCCATTATCAGCAGCGTGTGACCAGGGCCAATAGAAGCACAGACAAGGAAGCCAAGACCTACCGAGTACATTATATAAGACCCTGAAAGATTATTCTTTCTGAAAATACCATCTTACCCCCAGCACCCTTTAAATTGTCCTTGAAATTCCTACTTTAGTCATTTTTTTTTGTGCTCTAGAATTTTATTTATAAGGCCCCTATTAATCTACAGAAACATCACTTAGAATGGCTATCCCATTGTCCCGGTTCATTAAAGCAGTTTCTTGGATTACCTGTGGTCAGCCAGGGCCCTAAGAGAAAAGATTGGGGAAAGCTCCAATATTTCTTTGAAGAGGAGCTTGCCCGGGTAAAATCTACAAATGGAAGAATACCATGATGCCCCGGGAATACAGGAGATGAGAAAAGGAACAAAAGAAGGGCTAACTTGGGCCCAGACCAGACTGTGGGAGAGGGCAGGGTGGGTGCCAAAAGATTCTCATTCTGCTTCACCACTGTATCGGGGCCCAGTATTACCCCCAGAAGAAAGAGAACAAGGAATGATATTTTTTCAACCACCCCAAATTCACAAAAATTAAAATCTTCCACCATGAAAGATACGCAGGAGTTAACGGTTACTAAATTATTCTTTAGTTTAATGTTTTGTGAGTAGAATGAAGCAAGTTTTACAGGTTAATATAAATTCTTTTAGTCTAACCAAGGGTTTTAGACCGTTACCCACAATGAAACTGCCTGAACTCCCTGGTTTTATTGGTCCTGGCAGTTCACCCTCATTGAAAATTTAGGGTGAATTTAGAACGAAATGTGGAATAGGGCCATGCCCACGGTGGGTGCTCCTTAAATGACTATTGAACTAAATTGAGTCTTTTAGAGACAGGTGACTATTTGGGGTTGCCTTAAGAAGCTTCTTCCTGGAATGTACTTAAATGCTAAGTGTATTTCTGTGATTAATTGTTCTGTTCTTCAGGATTTAGAAACCTGCCTCTTGAGGACCAAATTACCCTAATCCAGTATTCTTGGATGTGTCTATCATCATTTGCCTTGAGCTGGAGATCGTACAAACATACAAACAGCCAATTTCTCTATTTTGCGCCAGACCTAGTCTTTAATGAGTAAGTACCTATTAATTAGCTTTCATAAAATAAACTGCAGAGTTATTTGTTATGCTTTTTTTACGATTTCTAAATATAAATCACATGTATATTTGTGAAAGAATCCACTGACACGTAGCATTTTTAAGAGAAAAAAAATCCGATCATTTAAGAATTTAAAAATTACTTTTTGCAGAATTGTACATGTCTGAGTATATATAAATCAGTATATATAGATCTCATATAATAGTATGTGGGAATTGTCCCAAAAGAAAGATGATCCAGTTGGCTCTAAAAACTTGACTGGTACAACGCCACGATTAATAGAAAACAGTCTCTTTTGGTATCTACTCCAGTTGAGAAGACTATCTGATTTCTAGGAAATGTGAATGTATGAAGTGCCAGTCTTTGCACGCATTCATATAGTGGTTCTATTGTTAACAGTATACAGCTGCTCAGCGTGTTTTCATGACACTCATAATTACCATTCTTTGCAATCATAAAAAAAAAAACAAAATGCTTCCCTGTAGTGAAACTTCTTTGGTTTTATGATGCATTTTAAAAGATCAAAAGAATTGTAAGAGTGATTTCTTTGGCCATGAATTCCTTCCTATGTTAAGTTTACATTTCAGTACCGTTTGCATTCCGCATTAGCACATTTTGCTTGTGTTTATTTTCCAGCAGTGCTTCTTTGTAATTGTTGGGTCAAGAAACACCTAATATAAAAAAAGAACATTTGAATTATGATAGTAACCACAGCCATATTCTAACAGATGGCTCTCTCCAGATATGAAAATAGGGGTTTTCAGTAAGGAAGGAAGCAGATAAGAAATAGATTGGTGATAGAAGACAAAAGCAATGCTAAAGGTTAGAAGTGGACGCAGAGTGCCAAGATACGTGAATGGTACCATAGCAATTTCCCTACGAAGTCCAGCTCACCCCGGCATGGTGGACCGCAAGGACCGTTTTATTCCAGTATAAATTAGGAACATAAGTTGTTGGTTCTCAAGGTGACCCTTCTTTCAGCAATTAATCAGAAAGAATAATTCTACTGCATAATTTTTCACCAAAAGCAGGAAACGAGGCCAGACAACTGACATGCACATTTTCATTTACTTGTTTTCCTCATTAATCAGCTGATATTATTAAATAGGAAGCCTGTTTTCAAATATGGTCCCTAAACCCAAAGAAAAACATGTTCCTTGTTTTAAAAGTGTGGGTAAACAAGAATCTCTACTCCATGCCGTCCAACATGTCTCCATTTGATTTTAACTGGAGATTTAAATGATCTGTTCAGTCTTATTGAGTACTTCTATTAATTTTTTCCCCCATAAAGTACATATAACATAAAAATTTTCCGTCTGAGCCATTTTTAAGTGTACAGTTCAGTGGCATTAATTACATTCACATTGCTGTGCAACCTTTCCCACCGTCCATCTCCAGGACTTCTTCATTGTCCCAGACAGAAACTTTGAACCCCTCAAACAAGAACTCCACGGTGTCCCCTCCCCCAACCGCCTGATAACCTCTAGTCCATGGCTTTGCCTATTCTAGGCAATTCATCCAAGTAGAGCCCTATAATAGTATCCTTTTGTGTCTGGTTTATTTCACCGGAGCTCACGGCTTTTATCCTTACTGTGCCATGTATCAGAATTTCATTTTATGGCCGAATGATATCCCAATGTATGTACGTAGGATCGATCCTCATTGTTTGTAAATTCTGTGTTTGTGAATTGACCTTCTGGCTACATTTATTTGTAACCCGGGAGTCAACACTCACAGCACTCCCACAGCCCTTCGCAGATGTGCCCAGAGTAGCAATAAATTTGCCACGCCCAGCATGTACATTTCAGCTGAGACTCTGCCTTTTTGTTTCGGCTCTCATAATGTGAACAAGTGGCCTTTTCATGTCTATTAGTACCAAGTTTTTTGCATTTTTGTGCTTTTTGTTGGTGGTTTCGCTGTGTAAATTGACCTCTAAGCAGAGTGCTGAAGTTCTATATCTAGTGTTCCTAAAACAAGAAGTCTGATGTGCCTAAGGGGAAAAAATATAGGACTTAGATAAGCTTCTTTCAGGCATGAGTTATAGTATTGTTGGCTGTTGAGTTCAATGCTAATGAATCAGCTATATATCCATTAATAAGGTGCCCTTAAACAAAAATACACATAGAACAGGATTATGTATAGATCAGGCGATGAAAGTGATCAGTGGCTCTGGAGAACCTAACCCTGTATTTCCCTTAGGAGGAACAGTTCAGTATTCACGGATTCAGTGTTTGCTGCAACTTTATAAAATGTAACTACCTTATTTATCTTTACCGAGTAAAGAGCATTGACCACATTTTGTTTATTCATTCATCTGTCAGTAGACATTTGGGTTGTTTCGACCTCTGGCTATTGTAAAGAATGTTACTGTAAACCTTCGTACGCTAGTATCTGTTGGAGTCCCTGCTTTCATTTCTTTTTGGTGTATATCTAGGAGTGGAATCTCGGGAGCGTATTGTAATTCTGCATTCAACTCTGGAGGAACCACCATACTCTTTTCCACAGCGGTTGTACATTCCCACCAGCAATGTAACAGTAGTTACAAGACTTCCAGTTTTGCCACATCCTTGCTAACACTTATTTTCTTTTTGGGGCTTTTTTCTTTTTTTTAAGATTCATTTATTTACTTGAGGGGGAGGGAGGGAGAGAGTTAGGGGGGCAGAGGGAGAGGGGAAGAGAGAATCTCAAGCAGACTCCCCCTAAGCATAGAGCCGGACACAGGGCTCCATGCTAGCACCCTGAGATCTTGACCCGAACCAAAATCAAGAGTCAGGCGCTTAACCAAATGAGCCACCCAGGCGCCCCTAGGTTTGTTTTGTTTTGTTTTTTCATAGCTATCCTTGTAGGTAAAAAATGTTTGGGGATGGGTTTGTTTTGGGGTGGGTTTTTTTTTTGTTTTGTTTTGAAATCTATTTGATATATAATATTGTATAAATTTAAGGTATGCACGTTGATATGAGACATTTATATATTGTACTATGATTGCCCTAGTAGCAGGTACTTAGCATTTCCGTCAAATCCCATGATTGTAAGTTCTTTCTTCTGGTAAGAGTAATTAAGGTCTAGTCCATGAGCAAGGTTGACAATTATAATATTTTATAATTCTCTATACTGTACATTAAGTCTGTAGAACTTGTCTACTAGTTGCTAGTTTGTACCCTTAAAACCACATCTCTCCTTCTTGCTCTTTTCAACCCCAGTAACCACTGTGGTAATCTGTTTTTACCAGTTGACCTTTATGAGATTCCACATGTAAGTGGTATCATACAGCATTTGTCTTTCTCTGTATCTGCTTATATCTTAGGATTGTGAAGTCCTTTCTCAGTGTGGTTTTGATTTGCATTTCCCTAATGACTAATGATATTGGGCCTCAATTCATGAGCTTATTGGCCATTTGTAGATCTTCTTTGGAGAAATGTCTGTTCAAGTCCTTGAATCATTTTTAATTGGATTGTCTTTTTATTATTGAGTTGTAGGCATTCTTTATATACTCTGAATATTAAGCCCTTATCAGAGATGTGATTTGTGTATTTTTCCCATTCTGTGAGTTGTCTTTTCACTCTTTTTTTTTAAGCTAAAACATTTTTTAAATTTTATTATATTTTTTATTAACATATAATGCATTATTTGCCCCAGGGTACATGTCTGTGAATTGTCAGGCTTACACATTTCACAGCACTCACCATAGCACATACCCTCCCCAATGTCCATAACCCAGCCGCCCTATCCCTACCTCCTCTACCTCCCAGCCACCCTTAGTTCATTTCGTGAGTTTAGGAGTCTCTTATGGTTTGTCTCCTTCCCCATCCCATCCTGTTTCATTTCTCTCCCCCACCCCCCACAACTCCCCGACCTGCCTCTCAAGTTCTTCATATCAAAGAGATCATGTGATAATTGTCTTTCTCTGACTGGTTTATTTCACTTAGCATAATACTCTCCAGTTCTATCCACATCATTGCAAATGGCAAGATTTCGTTTCTCTTGATGGCTGCATAGTATTCCATTGTATATATATACCACATCTTCTTTATCCATTCATCTGTTGATGGACATCTAGGTTCTTTCCACAGTTTGGCTATTGTGGACATTGCTGCTATAAACATTCGGGTGCATGTGCCCCTTCAGATCACGACATTTCTATCTTTAGGGTAAATACCCAGTAGTGTGATTGCTGGGTCGTAGGGTAGCTCTATTTTTGACTTTTTGAGGAACCTCCATACTCTTTTCCAGAGTGGCTGTACCAGCTTGCATTCCCACCCGCAGTGTAGGAGGGTTCCCCTTTCTCTGCATCCTCACCAACATCTGTCATTTCCTGACTGGTGTGAGGTGGTATCGCACTGTGGTTTTGATTTGTATTTCTCTGATCCTGAGTGATGGTAAGCACTTTTTCATGTGTCTGTTGGCCATTTGGATGTCCTCTTTGCAGAAATGCCTGTTCATATCTTCTGCCCATTTCTTGATTGGATTATTTGTTCTTTGGGTGTTGAGTTTGAGAAGTTGTTTATAGATTTTGGACACTAGCCCTTTATCTGATATGTCATTTGTGAATATCTTCTCCCATTCTGTCAGTTGTCTTTTGGTTGTGTTGACTGTTTCCTTTGCTGTGCAAAAGCTTTGGATCTTGATGAAGTCCGAATAGTTCATTTTTGCCCTTGCTTCCCTTGTCTTTGGAGATGTTTCTAGGAAGAAGTTGCTGCAGCTGAGGTCCAAGAGGTTGCTGCCTGTGTACTCCTCCAGGATTTTGATGGAATCCTGTCTCATATTGAGGTCTTTGATCCATTTTGAGTCTAT
>CM053604.1:105559339-105611338 GCA_028646535.1 Procyon lotor | reverse complement strand
TCCAGCTATTTGTGGTCTTTTCTGGTTCCATGTAAATTTTAGGATTATTTGTTCCATTTCTTTGAAATAAATTGAGGTATTTTGATAGGGATTGCATTAAATGTGTAGATTGCTTTAGATAGAATAGACATTTTCACAATATTTGTTCTTCCAATCCGTGAGCATGGAATGTTTTTCCATTTCTTTGTGTCATCCTCAATTTCTTTCATGAGCACTTTGTAGTTTTCTGAGTACAGATTCTTTGCCTCTTTGGTTAGGTTTATTCCTAGGTATCTTATGGTTTTGGGTGCAACGGTAAATGGGATCGACTCCTTAATTTCTCTTTCTTCTGTTATGCTGTTGGTTGTCTTTTCACTCTTGATAGTTTCCCTTGAGGTGTTTAAAATTAGGGTTTTTAATTTTAGTGAAGTGCAATTTATTTTTTTTTTCTTTTGTTGCCTATGCTTTTGGTGTACTCTATTAGTTCTTAATTGTATGCACATATCCAAGTATAGAGGTTCCGAAAAAAGTACAAAAGTATAAGAATCCTTTTTAACAAATGAGATTTAGGAGAAAGCGGCTTATACTTGAAGTCTAAATTAATGTGATTGAAAGGTTCGGGAAATAAACCAAAAATAGAAAAGGCCATATACACTTTGTGTACATTTGCCTATTGTTAAAAATACTAATAAAGTGGGAAATACAAAAATAGCTTTCTAATGTTATAAATAGTTAAATATTATATTAAATATTATATAATTATTAGAATGAAAGTTTTATCTCTGTTCTTAAGCCTTTGACCTTAACCTTACCCTAGAGTTCTGTAGGTTTCTCTCAATTAGAAAGAATAGAGCAGAGCTGTGTTTTTCAAAGTTGAGAAAGAGGAGAACCTACTTCCAGAAAACATTTGGAAATGACATAAAGCCTTTTGATCAAATCACACCGACAAAAAGAGCTTAATTAGTAGTTCTGTCATCAGATGCTATCATAGACCCAGTATTTGTTAGGGAAACTACTAAGTTAGAGAGGATGGCCTGCAACTAGAGTCCGAATGCATATGCATGCTTCATCCTGCATTTATTGAAGGATTATTTGCTAACTGTTGCCAGTATTTTGAACAGTGCTTTCAGAATGGGAGAAAAAACGTATATATAGTCCCTGGCTCATGGTACATACAGTCTCATCAGGGAGAGAGATCTTGGTCAGAGAATCCTAAAATTATGATTGTAAGTGTTGAAATGGAAAGCACTTTGGAGCAGTTGATGGGAGGTATTGATCTAGTCAAGAAAGCTTTCTGGTATTGCTTAAACCAGTGTCAACCAGATGGAGGGAGTATGGGGGGTGGGGGGACACTGATGGAGGGGGAGGGGACAGCTTGTATAGACCCAGCAGCAAGAAGGAGCTCCATGCAGAGCTGTGTAGTGATGGGACATGGAGAGAAATGCCAAGATGTCGAAAGGTGAAATCCATGGGAATTTCTGGTGGTCAGATCCAGGTAGAGAATGGAGGGGAGGAAGAAGTGAGTATCTAGGGGCACCCGGGTGGCTCAGCTATGTATCAGGCTCCCGGCTCAGCGCGAAGCCTGCTTCTCCCTCTCAGACTCCCATTGCTTGTGTTCTCTCACTGTGCCTCTCTTTTCAAATAAATAAATCTTTAAAAAAAGAAGTGGGTGTCTAGGAAGACTTCTAGGCCTCTGCCATGAGTGCCAGGTAGGGTATGGTGTCACTCCCAGGGAAAAGGGAGCAAGGGTAGAGGATCAGAGTTTGGAAGGGAAGAGGAAGGGACAGTGTGAGGCCAGTTTTAAACACAAAATTGAATTGCCTTTCAAATATTATTCAAAAAAAGATAGTAAATAAGCAATTATTATACACACCTGAAGCTTAGAGGGCCCAGCTGAAGACACAAATTCTGAACTCATTTTAGAGGCAGGAAAGGACACAAGACAAGAGAGTGCAGGGTCACAGATCCCAAGGAAAGAGAGGGTTTCCAGAAAGAATGGCTCCAGCATTGAATGCCATGTGAGCCCAGCAAGCAGTGAGCTGGAAAGCAACACCTTGTGTGTTACCTGTGTGCTGAACGTGTCCCTGTACTTTCCCTCAACCTGTGCTTGCATACCCTTCCACCAAGTGAAGGAAGGAGCTGACATTTTGTGCAAGGAAGTAGTGTATGCCATTCAGCAGCGGGTCGATCTGCTCTCACGGGATCCATTTCCTTGCTCTCCTGCCAACTTCCACTGGCTCAGGCCACCTCTCACCTGCATCGGCAGCTCTTAGGTGTCTGTATCCCTACTTTGTTTCCCTGTATCTCTTTGTTGAAATCACGCACTGTCGTAATCAGTTTTTTAATTTCCAGCACCTGGCATGGTGTCCGAGGCAAAGTAGGAACTCTGTAAATATTTGCCGAATGAATGAATTATTGAACAAATGAACCAATCTATTAGTCTAGAAGACGCTTTCTAAGTTATCATTGCTAATTATGAGGATGACGTTTATGATCAAGAAGTGTGATAGGAGATGCAGTTTTCATACCAGAAGCTTGGCTATATTTAAAACCGTGACCAAAACTTTAATAGTTGATCCTTTGTGTTTGCCTTCTCCTGTGAAACAGATCTGAAAGTTCCCAAAGATCTTATCCTTATGCTGTGTACTGGCTTTATTGGAGCTGGAGGAAAGGTGGGGAGCAGGGAATAATTAAGGAAAACATTCTTTCCCATCTTTTTTATTAAACATTGGGGTGAAGATATGAGTTAATACTTTAAATTAGCATAGAACTTTTCTTATTATAAATGCGAAACTTTTCAAATATGTATTAAATGATTAATTATTCAATTGTACCTTGAAACGGCTTATCATATATTGCTACAGATCGCTGCAAGTATTCAAATTTCTTATCAATTCAGTACACATATTAAAACTCCCATTTAAGCCTGTAATGAAATTTCTTCCATTTTTTTTAATTTCTGAAAGGCAGGTTCAGTGTTACTACTCTCTTTTAAGTCTTGGCCAGTATTTTATAATTAAAAATATATTTAAAAGCATGTTTATATTGTCTCAAGTGGTCACTCAACAAAAAATGGTTTTTGAATGATCTTTCACTGCCTTTGAGGTTCCCGAACCTTGATTTTATTTATTTATCTCTTTGGTTCGGAGATGGTAGGAGCCAGAGTTTAAGTCTTGGTGCCACTTTCGGAGTCCCTCTGAGTGAGCGCTCTGACTGTGTCTGCCACGGACTCAGACTCCTTAACCTCAGCTCTTTAGTGATGGAAGGTGAACCCCAGCCCCCTGCCATTGGCCCCTCGATTCCCCAGGAGGGAAGTATAGACTCAGTTAGCAGTCATTTCCTGTTTCGTGGAGTGCTGTCTGTCCCTACCATGCCCCAGTGGGGGATCACTGTGCTGCCATGGTCCAGTTGTCCTTAGCGAGGGGCCCTCCTGGGCCACAGTGCCCTCAAGGACCCTCTGCACCTAAGGTCCCAAAACTCTAGGAGGCCTGGCTCCTACTCGGGCTGTGTATACCAAGGCCACGTTACTGTTGTACCGGCTGGGATCAGGCTGTCCCCACGAAGGCCAGGAATGATGGAGTTGGGACATGGCAGGCCTCCCAACCCCTCCCAAGGCTGTGTGGTTGGTATTCCAGAGGTGACTTCTGTGCCTGGACCCTCGTTCCAGCAAGGTGAGAGCCAGTGATGGTGGGGGACAGGAGTTCTGATGAGAGGAGCCACGGAAGTAGGATGAGCCTGGGCCAATTTCCACTTTACTGGCTTCATTTACTTTTCCTCTCTCTCCCCAATGGCTCTTCCCCTCTTCTCTTCCCCTTCTGTGGCTTTCAAACAGGATTTCTTACTTCCTCTGTGCTCAGCGGCACACTGTTCTGTGTAGTTTCCATTTTTGGCCCCCACACTTTCCTGCTCCCTTCCCCTCTCCTCCTCCCTTCCTCCCTCTCCATCTCTTTCTATCTCCGTGTCTTACACATACATGCACGCACACACACCCCTACCCCTACACCCATCTTCTGAGATTTCTTCTGTTTTTTCCTCTGAGTCAGTATGAAGAGATCAACTGAGAGAACAAGAGGTCCTCCTTCTGTGCCTTATCTTTCCATTGGACTCTATGGAAACCAGGCCCTGGTTTCCAGCGAGAAGGCCAAAGTCTGCAGCAGGATGGTGTGGCCCTCTGCGTGTTGGACAGGAGCCACAGCTCCCCCTTTAGCGGGCGCATGTGCTGCCCTTCTCCCCAGGGTTCCCAGCGCTGCCTGCTATTTGCACCTGGCCCTCTTCATTCATGGCCGGCCCCTGCAGACTGTAGAGATCAACACTCCTGCATAAAGAAAAACAATGTCACAAATTAGAAGATGATCAATCCTTGCCTGCAAGTGGCAGAGACATTGCAGAGTGGGACTTTTTCTGTTGCACAAAGATAGGGCGTGGAAGACATCTTGCTTCCTGAAGGAGACCAGACAGAGGGAACTGTAGGCGAAGCTACAGTGAAACCTGAGGAGAATTTGTAAGCTACAAGTGAGAAATAAGCATTCAGTCACATAGGGAAGCAGAGGTAGATGCAGAGCTCCAAACAAGAGATATTTCTTCTCTTTTTTTTTCTCTCATTCTTTGAAAACAGTGTTTCTTCCCTTTAATCAGCTAGCGTAGTGATAAGTTGAGTCAGAGCAAAAAGTTACTTCTAGACATTTCCAGCAAAAGGTTTGAGAGGAGGAAAGTTCTTAAAGAAATGGGTAACTTGGCTGTGGGTGCTGCTTCTGGGTTACTGCTCACATTAAGGAAAGTTCTTGAAATGAATGTGCTGGGGTCAGGGACTGCCCTTACCTGAGAAAGGCGAGAACACTGAAGGAGAGGAGTAGTAAGACTAGAACTGTAGGTAGACCTTCTAACTCATTCCTCAACCTGTCTTCTTTTTCACCAAACCCTACCTTCTCATTTTGGACTGTTCTTTGGAGAAGGAGATAAGTGATATTTATTCAGTCCATTTATCCAACAAATATTTCTTGAGCAAGTTCAGTATACCAAGCACTGTTCTAGGCACTGGGAATACAACAGGGAGAAGATAGAGTTCATACTCTGGTGGTGTGTGGGGGATAACAGAAGACATGGAGGCAGCAAGGTGAAGAAGTCCCACCTGCTGTGTCTCTGAGGACCATAGCTCAGGGAGCATACCATCATCCTGATGTACAACCGCGAAAAAGTAGTGTTTAAAATAATAAGGTGCAGTTCGGATTCTCTCAGAAGATTTACTAACACCTTTGGTTAGCCGCGTTGACCTCCTCATGGTGCCTTGAAGGATCTAAGCTCATCCTTTTCTCAGACCCTTTCCACCTGCTATTTGTTCTGTGCAGGAGGGTGGTCGTTTCTCACCTTCCCGTCTCAGCTGGGAATAGTCCTTGTCCAGAAGCCTGAACGCCAGATCTAGAGAGACCCGTCTACTCAGTCCCTCCCCATTATATCCCATGTTTATTTTCTTTGTAGTAGGTCTCCCGCCACCATAACCTAGGCTCAGAGAGGGCGGGAACCTGGCCTGTCTGGTTTATCTTTGCATACCCAGCACCTATGATACTGTCTGGCATTAGTAAGTGCTTGATGAACTAATTAATTTTAAAATGCTATTTTCAGCATTATTTCCTGCTGCTCCTCTGCATAAACTCTGCACAAGCCAACTTAACCTTTCTCTTCCCTTAGTCCTGTCTTGCCACTGCTGTGCCTTTGCTCCTGATATTTTCCTCACCTAACCCAAAGGACTCCTTCTCTCTGGTGGCTTCTATTATCTTCAAAATCAAGAGGGACTTTTTGGCCCCCAAAACTTTTTTTCCTATATTACTTTTTTCTGTATCAATTATTTGCTGCTTTTTGTGTTTTATATATGTTTTCACTCCAGCTATACTGTAAACTTCTAGAGCGCAGAAAGCATACTTGAAAAAAATTTTTCCTTAATGTTTAGCAAAGTACTTTTTACATATTGGCACTTGGCGGCTTTTTTTGGTCTGTTAATGAGTGCTCTCTCTAGTACAAATATCAAATGCCAGATTCCTGATATGGGTTTACTCTTCAATGCTTTTAGGGCACAGCATGTGAACTTAGTGACAAAGATTCATTTTTTTATAGCATTCTTTCACATTTTCCTTCAGGAACGTTGCTGTATGTTAATATTTCATACATGTTGCTTCTTGTAGCATACTTGAGAAATTTCCTAAGTAGTTAATGAAGCCGGGTAATTGCCAGTATATTATGAAATTAAAACAAAAAAGGAAACTGTAAATGGAATTCACTGTTTAAGCTCTATGGAACCATATAGAGATTGCACAGAGTAGTTTTTTTGGCGGGAGGGAGCTTTAGGGGGTTGGATTTCAGGGACTTTTCTGGTTTTGTTCTTGTTGTTTTGTTTTTTTATAACCAGTCTCCAGATGAAGAAAGACACTGGCTGTCTTTTTTTTTTTTTTTTTTAAGGTTTATTTATTTATTTGAGAGAGAGAAGCTGAACAGGGGTTGGAGCAGAGGGAGAGGGAGAGAGAATCTTCAGGCAGACTCCACATTTAGTGTGGATACCCACACAGGGCTGGATCTCTCGACCCTGAGATCAGGATCTGAGCAAAAATCAAATCTCAGATGCTTAACCAGCTGAGACACCCAGACGCACCAAGATCGCAACAAGTAGTAATGATGCGAGAAATATGTCCAGGCTTTATTCTCAATACCTAGAGGGAGCTATTTTTTATTTTGATTAAAAGTCGAAGCCAGTTTAAGGTCACACATTACTTATAAAAGGTTTAGTGTGGCTAGTATTAGCGTGTTGCTTTGTATTTCAGTTAACATGCCTCTTGAGCTAAAAATACTCTTCCTTTTAATACAAAATAAAATCACTGGGATGAATTTCTTTTTTTAAAAAAATTGATAAGCAGAGAAAAATTAATTTTGATGCAGTGATTACATTGTAAGATTGGGGCAGGTACTGAGGAATGCATGAGTTAGTTACAAAACTGAGGAGAGTGCTAGGCTTCTGCCCTTGACACAGGTCATCATCAGACACATAGGTGGTGTCTTCGATCACCCTCCTCCAGACTGAAGGAAGAGAATGCACTTGAATGTGTCTTAATATATAAACCATCTGGTGAGCTTTCATCTCTAGGAACTTCTGGAACCCAAAGCACATGATTCTACATTTTTATTGTATCATCCATGAGAGATGGTTTGGTTTCAATCCCTCACTCGCACCCGTGAAAGCTAAGCAAAGTAATAGATTTGTGTGTCTGGAGGGCTCTGAAGAGGTTAATTTTTGGGGGGCGAGGGGTGCGGGCATTGGTACTTTTCTGAAAGAAACAAATAGAGAAGGGAAAGGGGGAAAAAAGGCCGAATTTGGTGACCTTCATCCTACTTATTAAAGTTCATCTGTGGGACACCTGGGTAGCTCAGGTGGTAAGCATCCAACTCTTGGGTCATGATCTCGGGGTCCTGGGACCCAGCCCCACGTCGGGCTCTGCAGAGTCTGCTTAAGATTCTCAGTCTCCCTCTCCCTCTGCTTCTCCCCTTCCAGCCCCCGACGCTTGCACATGCACTGTCGTTTTTCCTCAAAATAAGTAAATAAATCTTAAAAAAAAAAAAAAAACACCTCATCTGTGTATCTGCAGTAGGAATACTGCCCCAGCCGGGGTCCATATTTAGAGATGTGGCAGCCTTTGTCTAACGGCCCCTCACCTGTGCTCCTCCACCTTGAAATAACAGCCTCAATAGAATCAATGGAGTTAAGAGTTTATAAACTCCTAATTTCTTTTTTGCTGCAGGTATGATATCACTCTCTTGTCTGCGTCACCTTGGGCTGCTATAACAAAATACCACAGGCTGGGTGGCATAGACAGCAGACACTCATTCCTAGCAATTCTGGAGGCTGAAAATCTGAGATCAAGGTGCCCGAATGGCTGTGTTCCAGGAGGGCCCCCTTCCTGGCTTACAGACAGCTGCCTTCTCGCTGTGTCCTCATATGGGGAAGACAGAAAGTTCTGGTGTCTCTGCTGCTGCTTTTTTTAATCCCATGGGGGGCGGGCTGTGCTCATGTAAACTTATTTACTCCCCAAAGCCTCACCTCCAGCTGCTACCATCTTGGGGGTTAGGACTTCTACATAGGAATTGGGGGGGGACACAAACATTCAGTCTATATCATCTCCACTTATGTGGGTAATAGAGTAAAATCAAATGCTTTAGAGGGGGAATTTGAAGGATGATGATCCAGTGCTTTTAGAGCTTTTGTTTATATCATTCATATTTACCCACATTAGAAATTAAAACATTTTTTAGAATATGGTTTTATCATTCGATTTAAAATAGCAAGTTCATATTATATAAATAACGTAAATAACAGCATATTTTATGAAAAATAACTTTTTTAACAAAAGTATTAAAAGAATGGCGCTCTTTTGCTTTTTTGTAAATCCTTTCAGTCTGACTTAAATGAAGACAGTTGCATTCCCTTGTCTGCTTCTCATAATCAGTCTGCAGTGATAGGTTGTTTTGGTTGAAGTATATGAAAAGAAATTCCATTTCACCAGGTAGTTAGTTGGAAAAAGGAAAACCTTGCAGGCTCCTGGAAAGGGTCTTGGGGATATCCCAGAGTCCCAGACCGCACTTTGAGAAACGCTAGTCGAGGTGATCGATAAAACCCAGCCCAGACTTGTCATTCTGCTTGGCTTTGGGGAAGCCTCCCTTGTGGTCTGGATCTCTTGTTTCCTCATTCAGGAAGGACTTACTCTCTACTCAAGGTATCAGAGATTCACACTAAACAGACCGTGGTCGTTATGCTTAAAGGGCTCTCAGTCCAGTAGCAGAACACTTACAGAGCCTACCATGTGCATTTTCTGTGCTTGATGCTTTTATATGAACTGTCATGTTTTCCGGCAGATACTATTATCACTGCTTTATAAATAATTCAGTTCCCCAGGCAGAGAGAAGTTCAGTGGGGTTATCCAAGATCGCATAGCCACTGAGAGGTGGCTCTCAGGTTGGAGCCCAGGATCTCCCTCGAAGTTCATGATACTCTCATTACGCCCCATGTCCCCACGCATTTACAAAGTAATGGAAATGGAAGGGTCTTCAGGGTCCCTTCCAACCTCCTATGGTTTATGATTCTGCTTTACCAACAAGATAATCTATTCTTACAGCTCTGAGAACTTGTGACTAAAAAGGGGCCAATTAAAAGGGAGGAGGACAGTATTATCAGTGAATATACTAATTGCTTTCCCTAATGTGAAATTTATGCCCTTCTATTGTTTAGCTAAAAAAAAATTATGAACAATGGCTCTGTTTCAATGGTTATTAATAAACGTTGAGAATATTTACAATATGCAAAGCAGCATGGTGGCTTCTGCAAGGAACCGAAAGTGAGAGACACAGTTTCCATCCTCCGGAATTCTGTGGGGCATTTGGTGAATTAAGATCTAGACACAAGAGTGTCCCAGCGAGATGGATTCCACATGACAAGTGTGACAGATTAGTTTTATTTAAGATGGGGGCTCCAGGAGTTTAAAGAGAAGGTGATTCCCCTGGGCTGAAGTGAGCAAAGAAAGCTGTCTGGCCGAATTATCTGGCTTTAAAACTTGCGTTAGCCTCCAAAGGAGTGTTAGAATTTGGATGGACACAGTGAACAAGATGCTCTGTGGTCCAGGCATGAGGAATTATACGTGAGCGGGACAGGGGACGAGTCTCTGAAATTCAGCGTTGAAGCTATCAAACTGTGCCCTGGGCATGAAGAACTGCGGACTCACACGTGAGAATGGAAGGCGTTGTTTCTTTCCCGCTCCCCTTTTCTTCTCCCTGGTTCTACTCTCCCCAACTTCCTGCCCACCATAACTGACATTAATTTTTTTTCCTTCTTGTCTCAGCCCTCCACTTCTGCTTGACTCTTTCTCCTTCCTTCCATTTTCTGGCTTTCTCTTTTCCTCTTTTTCTCCTCTGTCCCCTTCCCCCTGTGACTGGACAGGATTTCACTATCTCTCATTTATCAAATAAAAATGTTACATCCTACTGTGAGCTTAGCTTTTAAATTGAGACGTAATTGACATGTAACGTATTAGTTGCAGGTGTACAACATGAGTGGATATTGGCGCATGTTGCAAAATGATTGCCACAGTAAGACTAGTTAACGTCTGTCACCATAGTTACAAAATTTTTTCTCCCGATGAGAAGTTTTAAGATCTACTTTCTGAGCAACTTTCAAATAGGCAATACAGTGTTATTAGCCAGTCACCATCTGTACACTATAGTCTTAGTTTTGAAATTAGGTGTGTTAAGGCTGTCCTACACCTTTGCAGGGGAAGAAAAACAGTAAACACAAAAAGTTGCTTTTTGGCTTCAGTATGACCTTTTGTGCTCTTTTCTTTGGAGTCGTAACCCAAAGTGGGAAACTCTTTTACTCACAGTCCACCAGTCTTGGTCTTAAAATTATTGAAGTTCTGTTCCAGAAGCTACTCAGAGGAGTGATTTTGCTTTTCTAATTTTTATTATATTTTTTATCTTTCCCGACTACTATTCTTTGTACTTTTTGCAGAAAAACACTGCCCCCAACTGGTTGCCAACCCCACCCTCCAGTTCTTTGTGCCCAGCAGTACCATGAGGGAGGGGCTCGATCCCACTCTCTTACCAGGGTGTGGGACCCAGTGCTGGCTGGGGACTGGGGTCCTGCCTGCTCAAAAGATCACAGTGAGCTACATTTTTTAAAAAATGTTTTGTTTTGTTTCGTTTTGTTTTGTTTTGTTTTGTTTGAGAGAGAGAGTAAGCGTGTGAGGTGGGCAAGAAGCAAAGGGGAGAGATAAGCCAACTCCACAGTGAGCACAGAGCCAGACAGATGAAGGGCTCAATCCTAAGAGCTCTCGATCATGACCTGAGCCGAAATCAAAAGTCAGATACTTAACCGACTGAGCCACCCAGGTGCTGGGGGGCTAATGCTTTGGAAGCATTGTGGATGAAAACAGAAACCCAAGGAATCATTTGTCCTTAAAGACCGCATGGCCATTCTGTTCTGATTAGGGAACACTCAGAAGGTCACGGAATTTCCAAGTAGAAGAGAAGGTTAGGAACATCGGCCATCCTCCTCGGCTGTATTGATTAGCGATTTTCTACACATGGATAAAGAAGATGAGAAGCAGTTAGGCTACACTTTGAATAAGCATGGTGTTCACATCACCTCATGTGCATGTGTAGTGTGTGTCTGACCGGTGATGTTTTACGGGAAACAGATGTCACTGCTGGTATAGTGACCTGGTACTATCCTACGTACTTTACCCAGTCATGAATGATGCAGTTGTTCATCGTGTCCTGAACAAAATCTGCTTTGTGACAGATGTTCAGAATAATAAGAAAGGACAATGTGGCTCATCTCTAATAGATTAATTGAGTTGAACATCATCCTTTTTATTATTATTTATGCTGATGATTTATCAGCTTTTAGAAGGATTCACACAAACAAAATAACTACCTTTCACACAAAACAATGGGACCTGAGAATGTTTTCTAGGACCCAGTTCAATTAGTGAACGGAATAGTGTCTGTGATAACAATGTCTAGAGGTTTAGCTATTTTCTTCTTCCAAAGGAAGACACTGCCCGGGGCGCCTGGGTGGCTCAGTGGGTTGAGCCTCTGCCTTTGGGTCATGGTCTCAGGGTCCTGCATTGGGCTCTCTGCTCACCAGGAAGCCTGCTTTCCCCTCTCTCTCTGCTTGCCTTTCTGCCTACTTGTGATCTCTCTCTCTCTCTCTCTCTCTGTCAAGTAAATAAAATCTTTTTAAAAAAAAAATCTTAAAAAAAACGAAGACACTGCAGAAGAAAGAAGGAGTCTATGATTCTGGAAAGGGAGCACGGCTGCTGTCTACCTTCCACATCTTCACCCCCAACTCATGCACACACTGGGAAAGTCACCTCTGCAAGGGTGAGCCGGGCTCCACTCTTCCCTTGGACATAACCACATACCTGTGCTTTATCAGAGTAAATGTCCTTCCTTATAACCTATGCGAGATCTGTTACTAGAGTAATGTGCCTTGTGCTTCACGCAGCATACGACTCCATAAGTTGCAATTTAATACAAATCTTTTACTGTACTAGGAAAAGTGATTTGCTCTCACCCTTTATGCACATGGTAGTCTAGCCACACTCCCGAATTCAGTAATTAAGTTTGTTCGCATTCTAGAAGTTCAGTAGTTATCACGTAAGGATCTTACTGTTTTACAGCTCTTTTTTTTTTTTTACAAGTGAGGAAACTGTGGTCGTTTGTTGAAATTAAGCAGTGTCTTTAAGTGTATACCCAAAATGTCCCTGGTTGAAGCGATAATAGGTCACTGAAGGTTTTCTGTCTTCTATTGAAACATCTGTGGTCTGCATACCATTAAATCTGCAGAAAGTTAATATTAGAGGCTACATCCTACAAAAAATGAGGCTTTGATAATTTTTTAAAAATTCTTTCACCAGAGAATATTGGTTTTTTGTATCCTTTCTGTGTGGAGAGCAATTCAGGTGTTAAGTCTTAACATGGTTTGAACTTTATGAAGTACTCATAAGGTTCTAAGCATGCTGTTGGGTATTTTAACCTTAATATAGCAGTTAAGAGGAAATTTTCACAGTGGGTTATGACTTCATGTTTTCTTACCTCTACCAGAAACATGTGTCCTTGTATCCAAAAGAAATTGTGCTAACTATGTAAGTATTTAAAAATCTAAGGTACAAAAGGCCAATTTATTTAACAAAAAACTATATATAAAACATATGGTTAAAAGAATTTTTTGGGAGGCGCCTGGGTGACTCAGTCGTTAAGCGTCTGCCTTCGGCTCAGGTCATGATCCCGGGGTCCTGGGATCAAGCCCCGCATCGGGCTCCCTGCTCGACGGGAAGCCTGCTTCTCCCGCTACCATTCCCTCTGCTTGTGTTCCCTCTCTCTCTGTGTTTCTCTATGTCAAATAAATAAAATCTTTAAAAAAAAAAAATTTTTTTTTGATGACTTCTAGGACTGTCAGTGGTAAGTTATGGTTGCCATGTAACCAAGCCCCTTCTAAATTTTTAGATTGTCAAATACTATTTTGATCTGTATAACATCTACTAAAGTCAGTGGCAACTGTGATACTTGGGTTCAAGGGCACTTCCATGAAAACATGTCTATTTTGGAACATCAGTTAAGGTAACAAAACACTGAATTAGCTTTTAGCTCTTACTAGAGTTGACCATGTAAAATTATCAGAGAATCGATGGATGTCATGCGGACCATTGGGATCCCACTGTCTGGTCCGGTAGTCCAGTAAAGCAACCACAAAACCATTGTCCAGCAACTCCTAGACCAAAGTGGCTGAGTTCTGCCCTGGCTGTAAATAGGGGACGTAGCTGCTATGTAACACGTGTCAGAACTGCGGCTAGCATGACAGTAAAGCAACCACAAAACCATTGTCCAGCAACTCCTAGACCAAAGTGGCTGAGTTCTGCCCTGGCTGTAAATAGGGGACGTAGCTGCTATGTAACACGTGTCAGAACTGCGGCTAGCATGACGGGCCTTCTACAGATAGATCTTGTTTGTCAGTGAAGAGAAAATCTGGCAAGATTATGAAAAAAATGTATACCATAAACTGGAATAATGTGAATGTACAAATTGAGGTCATTTTTATGCTAATTAAGGTTTGAAAAAAACCTGTTTCTGCACGTTATTTTTTTAGAAAAATAACACGCCGAAGACAGGGACCATCTGTTATACTGACCACTTAACAAGATGTCACATTGATTCGGACATAATGGTGTTGCTTGCACCACCAGACATAAGGTCTGGTCTCTCAGATCAGCTGTGATTGTGCGTGCCCCGCAGCACTCAAGTTATTTTACTCTGTGTTGTAAGATTCACACGGCTGCTCTGTGCATTCCAACAATGTAATACATGGCATGCATTTCCAGGAGCAATTTATGGCAGTAGTAGCATGTTAGCAAACATGTTTTTGAAGGGTCTTCCTGAGATGCCAGGGACTTCAAGGAGTCTAGCCCTGAATGACCTTTGCTGTGTTTTGTTTATATATATAAAGTATATGACATATATATTTATATATAAGTAATATATATTATATATTTATATATAATGCATATATGTATTTTATAATAAAATTATATATTTACATAAAATTTATATATTTTTTAAGATTTTCTTTTTAAGTTATCTCTACACCCAAGGTGGGGCTTGAACTCACAACCCTGAAATCAAGAGCCACACGCTCCACCAACTGAGCCATCCAGGTGCCCCAATATGTATATATTTTAAGAGCAACTCAAGGTCTGTGAAATCCATTGGATTTATCTAATCTCAGTGGCTACCAGATATTTATTTAGTACTCGTGTAATTCGGGGCCTGTGCACATACAAAATCAGAGATGATTATCCAGAAGGAGGACATGGACCTCAGAGTGATGAGAGTTGCTGATTGTTTAATCCATGGGCCAATGAGAAATGTTTCAGAAGTTTATTTTTGTAGTCCCTCACTAACTAAAGTGATGCTTTCCTTTCCTAAAAGGCAGGTAGGTGGCCACGGTAGAGTTTAGAGCACTATTGCTAAAGGATCTTCAGTTAAGAAATGTCACTGTACCTTTCATAGGCTCCCGTAGCTGCAAGAGCCGAGAACCTTTTGTGCTTTGGCATTTATAAAATCAGCCAATGTGAAAGGATTATGTTTATTAAGTGTGAATTCTTGGAAAGAGAAAAGAGTGATAAAGGTAGTTCTATTTTCCCTTCTCCCTTAGGGTACCAAAATTGTGACAGACAGACCTTTTAGGAAGTGTTTCTGTAACTGACTTTGTGAAATTATGGTTTATTAAAGAATTTTTACTCTTCCTGCTTTTAAAAAGCATTTAGCACAGCCTGCAATAAAAACACATACAGGAAGAGTAAAAATCCATCAAGACACAAAAAGGCAAAATGCAAGTAGTAAAAACAGTGAAGAAAAGAGATATTTTATATATTATAAAAGAAGAAGAATGAATGAAAAGCCTGAACTCTAAATTACTTAATTAAACACAAATACTAGTCTCTTCATCTCTATCAGAGTATAGCAGGTAGGCTCATGGGTTGTAGAGATTCTTTTTTGTTTCTAATTAATTTTTTTTTTTTAGCTGTGATAGAATGCTCATAACATAAAATGTACCAACTTGACTATTTCTAATTATGCAGCTCAGTAATGCTCTGTGCATTCACAATGTTACGTAAATAAGTGCTCCTTCCTGCCTTCCACCAGCCCCCAGGGGTAGCCATTCCACTTTCTGTCTCTAGGAGTTCGACTACTCCAGGCACCTCATTTTAGTGGAATCTTACAGTATTTGACTTTTTGTAACTGGCTTATTTACTTAACAGAATATCATTCTGTTCATTTGTGTTGGCGCATGTGTCACAATATCCTTTTTAAGGCTAAATAGTATTCCCTCAAATGTATATACGTTTTGTTTACCCATTCACCCATCAAAGGACACTTTGGTTGCTTCCACATTTTGGATATTGTGAGTAATGCTGCTGTGAACAAGTATGTACCAATGTCTCTCTGAGACCCTGCTTTCAATTTTTGTAGAGTCTCTTTTAACAAGTTAGTTTGCATCCTCCCTGGGGAGGCCAGAGCATGAGGACCCACAGTAGGTCTTCAGGTTACTGCTTAGAGCTCCTGAGTTCTGCAAATACCCATAGTTTGGAATGGTTTGTCATTTGGGCTTATCAGATACTTACTTCTAACGGAACAGAACATAAATATGATTCCAGGATCCCATTTAGTTTGGTCAGTGATTTCCCAAATCAGCTGCTTCCACATGAGCCTCCAGATAACCGAATGACTGAGCTTCTCAAATACATTTTTAGTAGTGTCTTGGTAAGCCAATACTTGAATACCAAAACAGAAGGGTTCAGTCTGACAGCGAATGGCCCCTAGGTTCAAAGGACTAGCCTCATAAAGTAGGCCAGCACTGGTTACATCATAATGGCAAGATGGCATGGGCCCTATAGATACAAAAGTTGTTCAGTTCTTTAGCTAAATGAAAGCCAGCAATTAACATACAGATCATTTAAATTGTGAACATCCTGGAGCATCTGGGTGGCTCAGTCAGGTAAGCTTCCAATTCTTGATTTTGGCTCAGGTCGCGATCTCAGGCTTGTGAGATGGAGCCTCACATTCGGTGGGGAGTCTGCTTGAGATTTTCTCTCTCTCTCCTTCTGCCTCTTCCCCTCCCCCTGCTCCCTCTTTCTCTCTCTCCCCCCTCTCTCCTCCTCTCCCCTCTCCAAATAAATAAATAAAATCTTTAACAAAAAATAAATTGTGAACATCCTTCCTATTCTGACTATAATAAGGCTTTTTCTCATTTCTACTGTTATCATGAAAGTGAACTCCATTTTCAACCCCAAATTCTCTCAAAATCTAGGAAAAATATATTTTTCTACTCTTCAATTATTCACTTTTGTTCCAAGTTAATCAGGTTTGGAGATGTTAGATTATTTTAATATTTTAAAACTATTTCCAAATGACCCTATGATTGTAGTTTAGTGTAATGGGTGTTCTCAGAGAGAACTAGATGAAGTTATAGCTATGAATAAAATTGGTTTCCTAGTTTGAGAAAATGACAGGTTTGCAAAACTATTGAAATGGTTTTTTCTTTTTATTTTTTTTTAAGTGTTTTTTAAAAAATATTTTAGGACTATCATTCTTGTAGATTTTATCCCAAGGCCTTTGGAATCAGAACTGGGTCTCTATGCCCATTTTGGTTGTTGTTATTTATTTATCCAAAAATAGAGTTCATTCTGTTCCTGCAAATGAGATGTTTAGAAATGGATAACATGTGCCCCCTGTTCAGAAGGCTGTCAGTTATTCAGGTCTGATGTTCACTTGAATACAGGGCTATTTCCTACTTCAGTAATCTCCTACTGCTTCCATATTAGTTCAGCATTCAGGGATAACTTCTGCACTTTTATTTTTTAAAAGCATTATACAAATTTCATCTTTTTCCCAAAGTCATTCATGTATTTTTACATTATTCTACTGAAAATGAGGTAAGATTATAAAATGAATAAAAGCATATAGCAGAGAGTATTTCTGTGAAGTAATATTGCAAAATTAATACCAGTATCATGCCAAAAAGATTGTCCTTGTTTCACCTTCTATGGATGTACATTTCCATGCATTTAATCTAATTGTACAAAAACAATGTGATATAAAATGTGTTTTTAAGATGGCCTATTTTCCTGAGATTTCAAGCTATATTGAGTACCCAGTGCTCTTCATTTAGAGAACTCAATTTCATGCAGTGGAAACAGCAGTGGAGTTTGAAAACACAAACTCTTACCACGTAATGGGGAGCAAAGGATAAACAAATGAGTGAATGTAATAACAAAACATATGAGGTACTAAACATCTCTTCATAGTTGGAAAGAGGTACTCTGGAGAAAACAGCTAAACAGCGCTGGGCTATTGGCAAGCGTGGGGAGAGATAACATGAGGTACAAAGTGGAGAACCTGGGGTCGGCTCCTGGCTGCGTCGTGTACCTTCATTTCCTTATCGTGAACATGAGGATAATTCTTCACAAGGCACTGAGAATTAGTAAGACTAAATTTAGCATTGGTGGATGGTAGGCACCCCATAAGTGATAGCTGTGAAGACCATGGAGATTACTCAGGGAATAAGACCTCAAGAAAGAGGTAAAAGAGGGCACCTGGGTGGCTCAGTGGGTTAAAGCCTCCGCCTTCGGCTCAGGTTATGATCTCAGGGTCCTGGGATTGAGCCCCGCATCGGGCTCTCTGCTCAGCCGGAAGCCTGCTTCCCCCTCTCTCTCTGCCTGCCTCTCTGCCTACTTATGATCTCTCTGTCAAATAAATAAATAAAAACTTAAAAAAAAAAAAGAGGTAAAAGAGATGCTGTTCATACTGAAGTGGCAAAAAGAGCTTCCTTTAGGCAAGTTCACTCACGTTCTCATCTGTCTTCAAGTAGAATCTAAGTCTTTAAGGTGACTTAAAGACTCTTAAAGTTACCTTTAATCTATGTGTGGATGTTTTGTCAACACATCGGAGAACAGAAACACTTTGACACTGAGGTGCTGAGCCCTCACGTTCTACTCCAGGCAAGTTCCTTCCACCTCCCTGAAAACCTACGCGCTCTCTGGTTTTTCTCCTGCCTTACCCTACATAGAGAAATAATGGTGTCAATATAATGTTGTTTTCCTGTAGAGTCATCTCAAGAACTTGATTATTCCTTGCTTTGTTTTAACCGAAATGATCATTGGTCTCTCAAGAAGGATCTTATTTTCTTTATTATACCAAAAAAAAAAGTTAATAGTACTTTATAATTTAAGAATTTGCATATAATTGGTTTCTACATTTCTGCAAGGTTGGAATTATTATTAGTATCCCAGTTTGACATGCAGTAAGTCTGGGTCTCAGAAGCAGCACGATCACAGATTGACAAAGCCAGCACCCTGAAGGGCGGATGGGCTGCACCCCTACAGACCCTGCTGGGGTGAAGCTGGGGGTCCCTGAGCTGTCTCCAGTGCCAGGTGGCCAAAGGAATCAAATGCACAGGAGTCTGCTTTTTAACTTGTCTAGCATCAAATGCATGTTGTGCTGTATTCAATGGATATCCTGATTTGTTATTCATTCCACCCCATTTTGCAACCGAAATCTCTCCTTTTTTTGAGAAAGTTTTGAATAACTTCCCAAATGCCATATCTATTTTATGAGACTTTTGACCTCCGTGTAAATTTTCAGTATTCTCTTGCTCTAATCATCATCATCATATGCAAATCGTCATTTTGTTGTCTTTTTTTTTCTTCTCTTTTATTCATTCATGAAATATTTATTGAGAAAAGATTGACACATGACACTTGACTATCATATTCTACTTGACATTCAGAAAGGTGAGCCAGACATGGATCCTGCCTTTAGCAGCTTGTAGTTAGTAATCAGAATGGTGGAACTGAACTGAGCCTTTTTTTTTTTTTTCTCTAAGCACATAGAAATTCTGCATTTAAAAAAGAAAGGCTTAAATATATAGGCAAGCTTAAAAAGAGGGGGAAAAAAAAACAGGTGCTAGAAGAGGGAATTCACAGCCAGAGTGGTTTAACTTGGAGCTAAAGCTATAGTTGGCCCACAGACTCATGGATGTAGATAAATGCCTTAGGGGGGTGCATATTAGAACACAAACAGGAATGGGAGACAAGAACATAGACTCCAGCAAGGCTGCGGCCAGAAATGGAGTCTCTTGCATAAAGCCATGGCTCTGCAGCGATTTCACTGTCTCCTAACAAGGACAGCACAACTCAACATGCCAGCCAGCGCAGGGACATGGCAGGGAAGCCGAAAGAAATAAGAAACACAAGCCTGTATCACATCAAATGCGGAATCTAAATTTAAACTACACAAGTCTTGCAAAAAGCATTTAAGCTAGGAAATTAGCATAAAAACTGGTCCAAAGCAAGTGAAATGCTTCTATCCCTGACAGTTATAAATGCTGAAACTTCCTGCAGAGTCCCTTCCACAGACAGTGGCCCCGGGATTCACCCAGCCCCAAACAGTACGTGGTAGGTATGCATATGAGCATCCCAAAAAGTTGAACAACAACAAAAAAAAAATCTGAAAGAAACTATGAGATACAATGTTCAACGTATTTAGAGATATAATAGGTGAAGATATAATTTAGAGAAAGAAGATTTAATAGCCAGAAAATAAGAAGTACCTTATGGAAAATAACAGATGTCTGAGAAAGAACTAAAGAGAATATTTCTAGGCACCTAGACATGAAAAAATATTGTCACTAAAACACTGTAGACATTAAACATTTTAGACACAGAAAAATATATAGTTAGAAAATAGATCTGAGAAAATCACCTAGAATATGGAAGGAAGGTTGATGTGGAGGACACAGTGAGAAGGTCCAATGCACTGCTAATAGGAGTTCAAAAAGAAACAGTAACAGGGGTGGGATACGGATGATACTTGAAGAAACAATGTCTAAGGACATTTCAGAACTGAAGAAATACCTACACCTTCAAATCAAAATAACGATACTGAGTCCCGAGCAGGAAAAATACTACTCTGCACTCAGGTACTTTGGAATGAAACTGCAGACATCAAATAAACAGGGAATTTGGGATAAGCTACCAAAGAGAAAATGCAGGTTACCTGTGAAAGAATGACAGCTAGACTAACAGATTTCTGCAAAAGCAAGTCTTAAGGCACAATTGTGGTGGAGTACTAGCTTCAAAGTACTGATGGCAGTTACTTGTCAAGCTGAAAATCTATAATAACTTTGTAAAGAATGAAGGTGAAATAAAGAGATTTTCAGACAAATCAAGATGGAAAGACTTGAACTTTCAATGGCTGACCACTGTTGAAAGAATTATGAAAATATATTCTTTAATATGTAAGAAACCAAATCCTGAAGTATGAAGTAAAGTACAAGAAACAACATTGATCAAAGAAACCCACCACTAATGAGACAGATGAGGGCATGTGAGTGTGAGAAGGGCTGATTTCAGGGGACATGTGAAAACAGGTATAATTTAAATTCTGAACACCTATAACAAGGAGAACTGGAAGCAGTAGACCAAAGACATTTTACTTTGTTTGCTTGCTTGTTGCTCATGGAAAAGCTATTGATTAACTTTTGACTTTTAAGTATACAAACTCCCAACTCAATAATTGTTTAAAGAGTAAAAATAAAAGTGTACTTTCTAAATCCAGTACTGAAGCAAAGAGGGAGATTTTTTAAAAGCTGGATCAACCCAATAACAGGAAGGAAGATGGAAAGAGACGCGAAAAAGAGGAGGGAAGGTTAAAATGGTAGGAAAAAAGTCCAAAACTATCAGTAATCATGATAAGGAAGAACAGATTAAACTGAGTGGTTAAAATACAGAGACTCAGATTTTTTAAATCTACTTTTTTGCTGCTTATGTAAGAGATATGTGAAATATAATTATTCAGGACATTTGAAAATAAGGGATTTAAAAAAAAAAAAAAGCATACCAGGCAAATTCTAAAGAGAGAGCCGAAGAAAGTAAGAGGAAGGAAGGGAGAGAGAAAAGAAGAAACAAAATTATTATCTGACAAAATTTTTCAGGCAAAAAAAAAAAAATACTAGGATTAAAAGATGATGCTACTTAGTGCTAGAAGAGGAAAAGCTTACAGTAAAGTGGGTAAAGATATGAAGAGACAAATCACCAAAGAAGAAACCCAAATGGTCAGAAAACATTTGAAAAATGTTCAGCCTACTGGTGTTAATGGAAATGCAAATAAAAGTACCAATGGGACTATCCTTTCAACACCTGTCAGCTGGCAACAAATTTGGTGGGGGCGTGGAATAAAAGGAAATACTTATCTCTTACTGGTTGGAATGAAAGCAGCAGATGTGCACTGATGTGACTCAGCAATTCTGCTTTCATTCTGTATCCTAGATTAATGCCCTAGGATGTTCCTTAGGCATCATTCATAATAGCGATAAAGAGGAAACAGTCCAAGTGACCATCAGTAATGGAATGGATAAGTAAATCGTGACATATTCAAACAAATGGAACTTGCATCAGTGAAAATGAATTAATTTAGGATTACCTGTATTAAAATGGATACATCTCAAGAGTAAGAACGTTGAATAAAAAAAAGTTGCAGAAGGATGTGCATATCTAATTTCAAATTTACATGAAACAAAGCAGGTAGCGCATGCTCTTTTTATAGATACATACATGTGGAAGTAAAATATACACATCTGAGAGGAAATGGTAGTCCCCCAAAGTGGGCAGTTCCCTTCTTGAATGAAGATGAATAGGAAGTGGGAGGAAGAGAGCGCAGGGTGTAACTCTGCCATATTTAATTTTTAAAGATCTGAAGTAAATATGACAAAAATATTAGCATTTATTTACATTGTTAGTTCTAGATGGCAGATGTAGAGGCTTTTGTGTGTGTATGTGTTTAAAACATTTACATAATTAAAAATATCTTCCAGATTACGGGAGACAAAAGACATACAGCAATAATGCAGAGAAAACGTTCTGTGTTCCATTATGGGTTCTATACAGGTGGCTTTCATAGTTGAGATGAAAGGGATTTCTGCCAACGAGGGGAACCCAAAAATGCATCCTGAGAGAGGGACTGCAGTGCTGCTGTCTTACGGACTTCAGCCTGCTGTCCTTCATCCATGGAAATATATCAGCCATCAGGACCTCTTTCTCTGTTTCTTTGGCCTTTATCAAGTCCATTCCCAGTTTTCACTAATAGTCTCTTTTTCATTTATTAGATTCTGGTCATCATAAAACAATGGTTACGAGGACCTTCCAAAAGATTTATTACTTTGAGAAGGAAAATCTTAAAAACTAACTGGTGCTTTGTTTACTTCTCATGAAAAGAGACAATGATGACTTCTGTTGTTATATAATGTAGATTTTTATGGAAACATTTGGGGGCATCTGGGTGGCTTAATCAGTTGAGCATCTGACTCTTGGTTTTGGCTCAGGTCATGATCTCCTGGGTCATGGGATTGAGTGCTGCATCAGGCTCTGTGCTCAGTGGGAAGGCTGCTTGAAGATCTCTCCCTCTGCCCTTCCCCTTACTAGCATACATGCTCCTGTGTGTGCCCCCTCCCCCAAATCTTTAAAAAAAAAAGTGGGGCACCTAGGTGGCTCAGTCAGTTAAGCATTTGCGTTCTGCTCAGGTCATGATCCTGGAGTCCCAGGATTGAGCCCCGCATCGGGCTTCCTGCTCAGCAGGGAGTCTGCTTCTCCCTCTGCTCCTCCATGGTTCGTGCTCACTCGCTCTCTCACTGACTCTCTCAGATAAATAAATAAAATCTTAAAAAAAAAAAAGAAGAAACATTTGCACTTGGTGGAGGGAGAGGATTGGTTGGTTGTCCAAGTGGAAACATACATATATTGCCCCAAACTCCTGACATAGGAAATGTTGGGGTTCAGAGCAAATAGCCAAGAAATAATTCTTGAGACATCTTTGGGGCAAAAAGGTGGTTTTATTAAAGTATGGAGATAGGACCTGTAGGCAGAAAAAGCTCCACTGGGGTCATGAGGAGTGACCTATTATATACTTTTCACGTTGGGAGGGGGTTAGGGATAGTGTAAGTCCCTAAGGAATTTTGGAAGCAAGGTTTCCAGGACCTTGAGCTGGCTATTAGGAATAGGTCATTTATTACTGTTTAGTATAATCTTAGTCATGAGACCCTTCAGATGTATATCAGTGGGCCATATGCTTGGAGGATGATTGCCAACCTATATCTTGGGGTGGGTATTGATAAGGAAGTTTCCAAAGGAATTTTTATATATTAAAGTAGACTTACAGGATCCTGGGGGGTGGGGAGGGAGCAGGATAATATTGAGCTAAGATTACCTTTTGCCCTTAGCAAAGTATTCACATCAAAGCAGCTGAGTTCCTAGAGGAAAGTCACTCTGCCTCTGCCTATTTCAAGAACTTGTCAATGGGCTAAAAATAGTGAAAAAAATTTAATTTTTTCTGTTGCCTTTGTTTCCCACATTGCTTTTTCCCTTTATCGGGAAGATTCTATTCAAGGTTCTCACATTTCAAAATTTTGTTCAATTTCCTTTTTAAATGTACTGCTTCAAACAGTTAACAGTAAGGGAGGCCCATGTGGAAATAAGACTGGTCATCACTGTCCCGTGTTCACAGCATCTAGTACAGTTTGTCAAAATGGTAAAGTGCCTGTATCTCTAGCTGGAAAGGAACAGAAGCCTGTGGGCTTCACCCCACATCACAGTGGCCCCTCTGCTCTGTGGATGATCTCACTATATAACACAGCACAACCAGTCATTACTCTTGACATAAAATGAAATAATAGCACGCTTTGAAAAAGTTTGGCGTCCTAAGAAATGGCATGGCAGTGTCGGTCTAGAAGCAATTTAGCCATCAGGGTGGAAGGCGTCTAACTTGTCTTTGAATATGTATCTGCTCCATGTTGAAGGCAGAGGCAAACTCTGACTCACATCTCTTAGTATGCTGCCTTGGGCCACCAGTCTGGGCTTGATACCGAACCATGTATTCTCAAAACCTTTTTTTTTTTTTTTTTGCATTTCTTTTGCAGAGAAAAGATGCATCAGTCTGCCATGTATGAACTATGCCAGGGGATGCACCAGATCAGCCTACAGTTCGTTCGACTGCAGCTCACCTTTGAAGAGTACACCATAATGAAAGTTTTGCTGCTGCTAAGCACAAGTAAGCTGATGTCCACTTGTTGGACTTTTTCTTTTTTTTTTCTACATCGTTAGATGACCTGACCTCTAAGGAGATGAGCCTGTTTTCAGCGTCAGGTACTTGGTATTAAAAAAAAAAAAAAAAATCGAGGTGAGAGAAGGTCTTTGGTCTTTGGTGAACTAAGTTACTTGGAGAGTATGAGGCTTTGGGTGAAGAAATAGCACATTCTTTCATTTCCTCATCCATCCAACCACTAAATATTGACTAAGTGTCTGTTATACATATAAGATTAGGCAGTTCAGCTACTACAGGGCGAATGAGGTGCAGTTTCTGCCCTCAGCAAGTTTTACTATAAGATCAATTCAAAGATACTTTTAATATATGGTGGAAAGGGATTATCAAACCAAGATGGGAGATGGAGCGTCACAGTGGCTCGAGAAAGGGAGGAGCATATTTCGTTCTGGAGGTCGGGGAGGGATTCACGGTGAAGCTGAATCTTGGGGAGCTTTGCAAGGGTTATGAACTGGATATGAGGTCTGAGGTGGCATTCCTGTCGGGGGACGGTGTGAGGGGGTATGGAAGTGTGGGGAAGCATATCCAGGCGTTAGAACTCAGTTCTGGGTGAGGTGTTTTGCTCATTAATTTTTTAAAATGTTTTTCTCATTTCTTTACTCATTTAAGTTTTCAAGGTGCATAAGGGAATGTTGGGTTGAGAGGAGTGGGGAGTAAGGTTGGGGTGGAGGTTGGACCAGGATATTCAGTGTCTACTGAAGACACCTGACCTTCACTGGGTGGGCAGAGGAGTGCAGCACTGCAGGCTTTGAGCAGTGGGGTGACATGACCCAAGCTATATTCTGTGCCTTTAGGAGAACATATCTGGTAGTAGACTGGATTCAAGGGGAAAGAGGGGGAGGAGGAGAGGCAAAGACAGAGAACTTAGCCAGATTGGAAGCACAGAGACCTGCTGCGAGGCTGTTGAAACAATGGCCTGAATTGAATGACAGTGGTGAGTGGCATGATGGATAAGAGCAGATGCCTTCAAGGAACACAGCTGAACTGGCAATGGACTAGAAGGGGTAACAAAATGGTAAGGGTGAGAAGTGACACAGGTTTTGCTCACAGAGAAATGGCTAGGATGGCAGTTGATACCATTAAGAGGAATATGTTAATGTTGGACTTGGAAAAGATTTGGTGGGGGTTTTATAAAATGAGTTCTATTTCAGATGGGTTCATTTTCAGATGTATCCTAATAGGCCAAAAGATGGGGAGAGTCTGGGTCTAGCACTCAGAAAACAGGTTTGAGTTTTGAGACATAAACGTGAAGTTATCCTCATAGGAAATTACCATCTAAGCTAAAATGGTGAGTGGGGCAGCCAGGGCCCAGAAAGAAGAGGAATGGTCCAGTTGAGCTACATGAAAGGAGGAAGGCAGGGCTGAAGAGGCAGAGATGGGACTGCCAGTGAGGCAGAGAAACTGGGAACCAAGAACTGGTTTCCTAAAGGAGCATGACTCACAGTAGAGCCTCCACAGAGAGAGTTGAGAGCACGGAGAGAGGCCAACTACAGTTGACCATTAGGACTCAGGCAGGTACCCGAAGGCCAGGGACTTGCAGAGTGATGGGAAGCTGTTTTGAGCTTCTGGAACCAAGTATGAGAGTAGAGAAGCTGATGGCATAAAGTGCCAGAGAGACAAGACCGAACAGGATTAGCCTTGTCATGGATGTTGATTACTTCTTCCGGGGGCAACCACACAGACATTTTCAAGCCAAGGGGAAAGAATCTGAGAAAGTTCACATCAGATGAGAGGAAGACAAGAATGGTGGCAGGAGGCAGCATGGAGAAGAAATCTCCAAGCCAGGTGCTGTGGCCACTGAGGAAACTGGGACATGTTCTAGATGCCAGGGATGCTAGGGCGAGTGGCACGGACTTCAAAGGGTGAGAGACTGTTGACTGGCCACCCGGAAGCAGTAAGGAGAATACAGCGCATGCGCAGCCCTCCCCTTGTCTCATGAATCGGGGGCGTGGCGGAAGGAGCAGTTTTCAGTAGAGTCTTTTGGGGGAAAGTGGCGTCACTTGCCAAGGTAATGAGAATAGGAGGGGTCAAAGAAGACATATTTACCCCAGAGAGGGACTGGGTCTGAGGAAGAGTTAGCCTGAATTAAGTAGTGACAAGAGCAGAAGAGGAGATGCCATAGCGACCTGGATAAGCTTCTGCTTCCTGTGTGTAGCAGCTCCCAGCTTTTGACGGGTTTGCCATACATCGTCTAATTTAATGCTTAAAAAAACCCTGTGAATTGATAACCCCGTTCTAAAGCTAACAAAAAGGAAGCGCACAGGCGTTTTTGTCCAGTATTCTCAGTGCATTACAACTCAAAGCCTTGGCCTTGGACTTCACGTCCAGTGTCGTTCCTGCTCTCCCCAGAGAGGGGAGCCAGGGATGGAAAGGCAGTCTGGTGGCAGGTGAGCGCAGCGGGAGGCGGGGAGCAGCACGTGACCGCAGCAGGGGGCGTGGAGTGCTTAGCAGGCGGACGGAGATTCCAGCCAAGGGGGCAGACCCGCAGCCCCGGTGGAGAGGTGGGGCCAGCACCTCACAGCTGTGTTTTGTTTGGCCAGCACAGGTGTTTTAGGTTGCTCTTGGCCTTTTGTCTTGTTTTCATTGAATTCGATTGCCCAAGGCAGGGCAGGTTCTCTCCAGTTTGCCACAGGCCCTACCATTCCTCACTAATTACACTCAGTCAATCTCCTGTAGGGTCGTGTGCGCAACCCCTCATCTTCAGGGTCCGCAGAACTGGACTCTTTCTCCCTGCTCTGCTCTCCCTCCAGGATGCTGACGTCCCCGGTTTAAGCCTTTTTGGAATATAACTTTGGGAATAGAATCTTTAAATTCAGCAACAGTGATTCTATTCCCCTTTTCCAAGCTATGTCATTAACCATTACTGGCTTGAAAAATGTTGCAAGTATAGATTTAGATGTAGATAGATCAGACGGGTGATAGAATTTAAATGAAAAATGCATGTGATACTAATTCTTTATAAATTTTGACTACTCTGTCTTAATTGGTGTCTTACCCTATTAGACCATTTAATCAGTCAGCCTATAATCAATCCTGATATCATTTTGAAGCTACCCAAATTAATTTATTAGCTTCCAAGTAACTCAGTCCTTTGAATTCTGGTTTTTGTAGATGCAGAAAAAGCGAAATAAAAAGGCAGGAAAACATAAGTAAAGAATTGTATGAGTCATAGAGCTGCAGGCTTTAGTAAGTTTATTTTGCTAACCTGTGATAGAATGTGTTAGAATTTTTCTTCTTTAGGATGTTAAGTTGCACACCTGATGTCCAGTATATCAAGAAAGTTTTTAGCAATGACATTGAGACAATCTTAATTGTCTTAATTGTTCTTAATGCTTATGGAGGAAAGCAGACGAACCTCTACCTCAGTTGTCTCTTTGCTCTTCTCCAGCCCATAGATTTTGGATGGTTTCCAGCAGCCCTGCTGCATTTAATAAGTAAATTCAGAAAATCTGGGCAAACCTCCAAAATTTGAGGTTTTGCTTAAGTTTTCTTTATTTGTGGGTTTGTTTCAACTTCTAAAAAATCTGGCTGGGAAATTGGTACAATATATATGAGTCACAGCAACAATATATAAGTAATATTTGACACAGATCGTTTGTAATCTTGAGAAATTCTGATACAGAACTATCCATAAGAAGGTCTTTGCTTAATCTTAGCAGATGTACCAAATAATAGTGAAATATGGTAGTGAGATTTATTCACTCCATTCTAATGTTAGGTAATTTGTTAATGTACGGGATGATCTCCATAAACATTTATATAGAAAAAGAAAATGTTTACTCCATAATATTTTATAACTTAAAAAAAAATTGTTAACCTGTGTGTAGGCACTATTTGCAAAGTATTTGCAAACTTGCCATTTCTTTCAGAAAGTTTTAAGTTAACATTAAAATTTTGGTAGAGAGTAGATCTATAGTTCTACTATTAACATCCTGGTTATTGCCATTCTTCGTATTTCTATACTTTTAAAACAAGGCTTTATTTTTAAAGAAAACAAACTATTTGTTATGTAATGGATGGCATTTATCTTTTAATGTGAATATCAAATATTTGAAACTACTGCTAATAATGTGGCAGTCTCAGGAAATGCATGCAATTGCTATTAGGGGTCTATTTTTCCCCCACAAAAATAGACTTAGGTAAACCACCAATCAAAAGACTCAACAGTTAAATTCAAGGAGACTATTAACATAAGATGTGAATGTAATTTATAAGATAATTTTTGTACAAGACAACAGGGTTTAATTTGGAAACAGCAGTATTCCCAGCTTTCAGCATTCTCATAATAGTCAAAAATGTACTTAGCTACTATTCTAAAGGGCTGATGACCCAAGTAAATTATTATTTATCCCAGTTATGACAAATTAGCAAACATGCTGTGTAATTAAGAAGTGAAAGTGAAGGCAGTTTCAAACTCAGAACATTAATTTCACAAGATGAATTTTCTTTAGGTCTCCATCTCCTAAAAATAAAGTTCTTAAGCGATTTTATTTTTCAAAGTTAAAGCAGACACATAACTATTTATTGGCTATGGTGGAAAAAAAGCAAAACATGTAGGTAGATTTTCAGAGGGGATACTTTAGCTTACAGTCTGCCCTATACCTCCTTCCAGAACATTCCCAACACAGGAGTGCCTTTCCTCCTTAAGGGCTTTCACATGTATCCTGGGACAAAGCATCTCCTTTCAGCAGGCCACAAAGACTCTTGATAAGCCCTGAATCCCAAAATATTGTTTCTAAGTGAGAGTTTTTAATTTAAAATTAAAAGCCAGCCACCATGTGAAAGAAAACATGGTCCTTAATTTTTTACTTGCTCAAAGAAAAAAGGAACATGGTTTATTCTCTTTGAAAGTTATAGATTTTGCCTTACATGCAGAGCTACTGTGGTGTTACTCTTTTGTACACACAAACCAGTGCACAGACCCACAGCCTGGTTGTCTGGGAGGCCACGTGACAGGGCCCCCCCTGGTCATGTGATCCTGGCACAAAGAAGATGCAAAGTGCTTCCCAGCATGCCTGCCCTCCCCCACCCTATAGATGGCCAGTCTCCCCAAGTGTCTTTGATATTTGAATTTGAAGATAGAGATGTCGCTTTCTAATTATAGCTCCAGCTTAGATCGTCTGTGGCTCTTCCAGTTTCCCTGGAAAATCAAAGCATATTTTTCTACCTCTGAAGTATTGGCAAGTTAGGATTCATAAAACATTTAGAAGACAGGCCACAAGGCAATGTAGCATTGTGGTTAAGAGACAGGCTTTGGAAACAGCCCTAGGTTTCTACCCCTTCTCTGCCATTTATTTATTGTGTTCTTGGGCAGAATTAAACCTCCAGTCTTCAGTTTTGTCATCTATAAAATGAGAATAATGATCATGTCATAAAACTGAGGTCAAGCTCATGTTAATATATGCAAAATGTATATTAACACCCAATAAATAGCAGTTATTATTCTTTGTATATAGAATGTGAACAAGAATTCACCAATAGATAACTGCCATATTTGTTCATAAATGCAATTAGTTGAGATTCAGTATCAATCTGAAAGTGTGAGCCTAAAACCTCAAAATATTCCAGGTTATTTAACTGCTACAATGTGAATGCTGTTTTCCATCCTGGGGATTTATATGTCTGTATTCCTTAAACACAGTTCCAAAGGATGGCCTCAAAAGCCAGGTTGCATTTGAAGAAATGAGGACAAATTACATCAAAGAACTGAGGAAGATGGTAACCAAGTGTCCCAACAATTCTGGGCAGAGCTGGCAAAGGTTCTACCAACTGACCAAGCTTCTGGACTCCATGCATGACGTAAGTAGAGCCTCTTGGTGCCTGTTAAATGAGGGATCAACAATCACACCCTGTTGACCCAACAAAACTGGAGAGGTGAGGAAGGGTTCTCAGGGCTTGGGGAAGAATAGGGATAAATTATTCAGTGGGAGGCAGCAAGTGTTGGGAACTGATTAGGAAGGAAATTTTCTTCAGATCACATTTGAAACAAACCCATGTAAAGTAAAGGGTGTGGCTGTCTTCCATTCTGAGCAAGATGAGAGCAGCGTGGACCATCATGGCGAAACCCCTGTGTCTCGGGCCAGGGAAGGCCCTCAGATTTGCTACAGGTGTCAGATCAAGTTTCACATTTCTGCTTACAATTTAGGAAATGTTTGGTTAATAAAAATGTTTGCTTTAACATTGCATAAATAGTGTCCATCTTCTACAACTGTTAATCTAATAACCCAATCTTTCCAAAACATTATTAGTGGTCCAGGGCCAACTTGGATCATCTCAGTCTTTGCCAAATTTTGAATCCTATATTCATTCTTCACAGGAGTCACCTTTCTTGTTTTATGGAAATAGAGAAAGTAAATTCTGAGCTTGTTTCTAAATGAATCAATTATAGATGTAGCCGAGGTGTTAGCAGTTTCTACAAAATATCGATTTGGATAACTTGCTTTGTTATGTAATTTGAAATATGCTTCTTGTTTCACTTTGTGAGCAGTTTTCTGTAGCTCTAGCTCAAAGAAAAAGTTGTACACAGTCATGCTAATTTCGTTTATGTTTGTGAGGTTTTCATACTTTCTTTTGAAAAATTTATTGCCCAAGTTCAGCCCATATGATATGTATAAGAAATCCTCTTTCAGATATTTCTCTTGTTCAGAAAAATGTTGCCAGGCTCCGTGGCTAGTATTATACTAGTATTTGTATTGAAATCATGAGTCATCCTTTAAGATTTTGTTTATGCCAGTGGAATGTGATGATGTCTCTGTCGTTTGATAGATAAGGAATGTCACTCGCCAGTGTTTTACATTGAACACTCGGAACATATCACATTGATTTTGCTTTCTCCTAATTTTTCAAATGGTATTAAGTCCAATTCCCACGAGGTGAATTCAGTGATCATTTGGCTAATTATCAGTGGCCTAAAGAGCATGGTTTAATGGAAAATCATAGGACTACGAGATGATGGCAAATGCAGGTTTAGAGTGATCACAACTCACTTTGCTTTCCACAACTGACACAGAGAACCAAAGAAACTATAGCGCCTGGAGCACAGGTCACCTATATGACAACAGGCAGCAGATTTCCTTTCTCATGTCAGCTTTGTGGAAAGCCCTGACTAGTGTGCTCAGAGTGGGTCCTTGGGTTCTTTCTTGATGAATTCTCTTATTTGGTCAAATGTATGGACAGGCTCAAGTGCAAAATCAGAATTAGGATGTGATCGTCATCACTGCAACATACAATAGTAGATGATACACTTTGAGGCAATTTGCATGTAATGAAACTGACAATGAAAGTTAAAACTGGCTTTTCCGCAACCTCTCAGAATCTCTGTGCCTTAAGCAGAGTGGTGCTAGGGAAACACTCAGAGTCCATACCAGTGGTCCATGTGTCAGACTGTCCTCACCCCGCTGGTTTTTTAGAGCCATGCTTGGCACAGGATTGGCACTCAATGAATCCTTGACCCAAAGGGCTAGATCATAAATGTTGATAATTCTGCAAAATTCCCCAAGGCAAATCAGTGTCTTCTTAGTATTTTTTTTTTTTGGGGGGTCAGGTTATAAATGATACACAATAAACCGAACATTCTTAAAGCATGCCTTTGGGAAGTTTTTCACACACTGGTGAAACTACAGATAAAGCTGCCCTAAAATTTGTATACAAGTCTTGGTATGGACATTGCTTTCTTTTCCTTGGGTGAATAGCTAGCTAGTAGTGGAAAGCCTGGGTCACATGGTAGGAGTGTTTTCCTTTTTGATGAGACTGTCAAACTCTTTTCCAAAGTGGTTGTCTTGTTGTACTTTCCCTTGAGAAGTGTGTGTGTGCATTCAAATTGCTCTATATTTTTGCTAGCAGTTGGTATGGCTAGTCTTGCTAGTTTTAACCATTTTAATAGCCACGTGCTGGTGTCTCGCTGTAGTTTTCATGTTCATCTCCCTAATGATCAGTGATCTTTTTGTGTGCTTATTTGCCATCTTTATGTCATCTTCTATGAAGTATCTATCCAACTATTTGACTCATTCTGAAAAGTTGGATCATCTGTTTGTTGAATTTTAAAAGTTCTTCAGATTTTCTAGATGTCGGTCCTCTATCAGATTAATGACTTGCAAGTATTTCCTCCCAGTCTGTGGCTTATCTTCCATTTTCTTAACAATGCCTTTTGAAGAGCAGTAGTTTTTCATTTTTTATAAAGTCCAGTTGATTGTTTCCTTTATGAATCCTATTTTTAGTGTTATAACCAAGAAATCCTTGCCCAAGCCAATGTGACAAAGCTTTTTTCTTGTTTTCTTCTAGAGATCACTATCCTTCATTGACTGATATGGAGTATCTTAAAAACCATTTTTTAAAAATATTTCGGTTTTTGAGAGCATTTTTGGTTTTTCCTTGTGGAAGGATAAATCCACTCCACCCTACTCCACCATGGCTGAAAGGAGAACATTCTTTGGGGAATCACTGCAGTCATTTTAATTCCGAAACCCTTGTTTTAAATTATCAAAAATGTTTGCACTTTGAAGTAGCCTAACAGAAGCATCTTGAATGCTCTATTTATATTCCCATTCCAGACAGAACATTGAAAAATGCATTGTAAGTCTAGAGGGACCTTTCTAACATTCACGCTTACTCAGACTTGAGACTGCCTACAGCTTTTTCATTAAAGTAAATTAGTGAATCAACATTTGTGGAATTTTCTTCCAGGGAACAAAGAGCTAACAATGACTGGCTCTGTACTCGAGCCTGGTTTTGGTCACCTTGTGGAAAAAGAGCATTTGTGCTTACGGTTCACACAAATATGAACCCTGTGAGTCAAATCCAAGCTCTGCTTAAATAGCATGCATAGTATGCCACCCCTCAGGACACATGTCCAAAGATCTCAGGACATGTGGATTTCTCCCACATGGTGCACACATGTGTTGGCAGAACGGTGCCAAGGTGTGTGAACAAAACATTCTCTGAAAAAATAGGTTGGCCAGTTAAGTATTTGAATCGGTCAGCAACTTTAATGAATCATAATCCCCCTGAACATCAATTTTTCCCCCAAAGAATGTTTCAAAGAAAGCAGCTGTGGTCAGGCTGCTAGGAATAGATGTATTTTAACATTGTAAATGTTTGGGTGTTACATGCAAGGGGCATAGATTTCTTATTCTTCTAAAGAAAATTGATAATTAATAGTCATTTTCTAGCTATTCCTAAGATAGGCAACTAATTTTCCACATGTAAGAAGCACATTTTTTTTGAAGATTTTATTTGAGATAAAGCAAGAGCGAGCAAGAACGACAGAGTGAGCATGAGCGGGGAAGGGGCAGAAGGAGAGGAAGAAGCAGGCTCCCCACTGAGCAGGGGGCCGGACATGGAGCTCTATCCTGGGACCCTGGGATCGTGACCTGAGCTGAAGGCAGATGTTCAATCCACTGAGCCACGCAGGCACACCAAGAAGCACATTTCTAATGAAGTTATTGGTAATTTCTGTTCGTTCATAGAGATCAAGAACTGTGTTATGATCATTGTATAGAACTGCTAGAAAATGTCAAATGATGATATTAATAATATGTTTTAGAAGCAAAAATTGCCCTTTTTCTATTAATTAGTTTCATGGTCATACTATTATAATCATCTTTATATCAGTATACACACTAGCAAAAATGTGTCTCTTGTGTAGCCCTATTGACAAGGCTATAAAGGATACAAAATAAATGCATGACACCAACCCAGCCCTTAAATAGCTTAGATTCTAGACAGGTGGCTGGAGAACAATGCACAGCAAAAGGGAATCAGGTACCAAAACTGGCCTCTGGAGCAGTAGAATCTTTGAGAGCACACGGGTCTCTTTCTTTCGTGAGCCAGTGAGCCTCCACCATGTTCTAGGACGAACGGTGCAAGTGTGAATAGAGTGCCTGTCCTTTGGAATCCTGTTTGTCTAATGCAGGAAGATGTTCATCTCATGCAGCAAATGCTTTAATGTCTGAAAGTGCAAGGCAGTCAGTGTACAAGGGAGAAGAAACCCAAAGCTTGGCCTCAAGGAGCTTGCAGTCGGCTCCGGGGCCCCAGACGGCACAGGCAGTGTGCTTGGGAGTTCTGAGGAGGTGAGCATACCACGAGTTGTGGGCTCACTGATGTTTATTCTGAGTTGATAGAAAGCCTGATTGAAAAGGCATAGGAGCCAGCTGGGCTGGGCAGGGGTCCTGGAAGGCTTCCAGGAGGGATTCAGAGAATCTTTATTTAATAGAAGAAGAGACAGAGGCCCAGAGAATGACTTTACAGGGTCCATACGTAGCCGGTGGCCGCTGAACCCTCTTGCCTCACTGTCTCGTGTTCCTGACACCACTATCACCATGAGGGAGAGCTTCAGGCTAATAGCAGCTGTTCAGTTTAAGGCTGGTCTGCATCTTTGCAAATCACAAAACTAGCATCTAGGAACATTAAAAACAGCTGCATTGCTCTCCAGCTTTCCAGACTCATTTGGATCTTCCCTGGCATCTTCTGCAATGTGTTGTTTTTGTGAGGCACGGGGTTACATCTTGAAGGCAGTGAACCTGGCGTTGTATTAAAATGTCATGCATGTTTAGCAGTTCCCCAAACAAGATGTTAGGTCGGCCTCAGCGTAAGCTGAGCCAGCGTTGGGGTGGAGGCTTTTGTCTCTGTGTCTGATCATTAAGCCCAGATAAGAACCTCTCCGTTGCCTGGGCAGGCACTGGTGTGTCCCTTAGATGCTGTTCTCTGTGTGACAAAAGGAAACACTCTGAGGGTCATGTTGCTAAAGAATTGCTTTCCGTGTTTCCAGAGGGAATGCTCAACAAATGAAGTGGCTCCTCTCTCAGAGCCAAGGTCTCCCTTCCGGGGGGCGGGGGCGAGGGGGAGGGGTGGTGAGGAGCAGAACATCTGGCGGTACAGTAAATGCTCCACGTGCACACTGGGGAGACTTCATTCTGTACATGAAGAGGGCGTTAAGTTTCAGTGACATGATCACCAACAAAAGAGATATTGCTGCAAGCAGTCGAGACTATTAGCAAATTATTTTGAGATTCTCATTGCTCATTTAATTAGTGGGTGCTTTTGCATCCGGGCTGTGGTAGCGGTAATTTCCATCATGATTACACTATAGGTGGTTTTGAGATCGACGCAAACCTATTTTCAGCCTTTCTCCCCCCACACTGAAGAATGCAAGCCACAAGTTTGGCTCAGTCCACCATTTGGGCAGCCCGCTTTCTTTCACATTTGATTCTGGTTTATGTCTTCCCAGTCAGCTTCTCCTCAGGAAACGTTCTGAGACCAAAATAGGAGCCCACCGCAGAAATGTTACCCCAGGGGATGGCCTGTGGCGCTGTACCACCATCTCTCGCAGTAAACTTGGGCACTTCACTTAAACTTTCCACCCCTAGTCTCTTCAACTATAAAATGGGAATAATAGCTCTCTTACAGGGAACTTTCAGGAGTGAATGAAATAACATAGGTCCTGAGTGGGGCATCTGCCACAGAGCGGACAACAAACACCCCTCCACACCCCCTTTTCCCAGGCTGTGTTAGAGTTTCCCCAAAACTGTGCCCCCGCACCACCACTTGGCAGTTTTCATTTGCTTTTAAATACAGTGACACCAAACCCTTGAGGCATTGCATGGACCTTCAAGGAAATGACAGGCTGCAGTTGGCAAGATAGGCAGTAAGGACCATTCCACGGAGCAGGCCAGGAAACACGTACTTTGCCTGGTAGGGAGTCACAAGAATTCATTCAGTCCTCAAGCATTTCCACCATCCTTCAGGTCCCGGGGCAACACCACGTCAGCTAGACATTTACCACGGGAGATCGGTATTGTTACAAACATGTTGGGGTGAGCTTGAGCCACTTTCTAATTTGCTCAAAGGATTAAAGGTGTTTGATGATGGAATGATGGCAGATTGCTGTGAGGTGACAATCAGGAGGATTGAGGCTGGCAAACATAAACCCTTGCCTCGGGTATTATTAGAGCACTGAGAGCAATGAAAGGCTGGCCATGCTGCTTCAGCACGAAGAGAGAAATCTTCCTCTCTTCCCGTTGCTCAGGTGACAAGGAAATGACATTATTTGATTATTTGTAATACAGTACTGGCAGTAGCATACCTGTGTGTGTGTGCATGTGTGCGTGTGTAAGATAGATCAAGTTCAAAGCCACATTCTATTTCACTGAGCGAAACAACTATTTAACATAATATAATTGTTAGCAGCATTATACTGCCTTCTTCTCTGACAAGACCATGACTAAGAAAGATTCTAAATAAAGGAAGGGATGTTTATTCCAGAGTCAGCTAAGAAAGCAAAGCCTTCTCTTCCAAGGCACCAGTGGAGGGGAGGACACAAATTATGCAAAGACCCTCTCCTTTTGAAATAGAAATCTTCATACGTAAAGATTTCAAATTAAATGAATAATTGACATGGTGGATATTATTCTTTGTCTAGTTGTTGAAACCAGTGGAATAGTTATTAATGGTTTGCAGCATCTGTTTCTGCATTTCGATATAATACCTAAAGACTGGCATTTGCCTTTACAGATTTCTAATTTCAAGGGTGTAGCATAGTTCAGAATGCATTGCCCTGGGTGAATTGTGCCAATGAGTGCTTATTTTCATTTAGACCATTAGTATGTTTGTATAGTTGAAAAAAAAATGCATCAGATTTTTTTAAAAATAGGAATAGGGAAAATGGAAAAAAAAACAGAATGTTTTAGTATTTTAATATTGTGGATAAATAGGGAGTTCATGACTTTGGGTGTGGTTTGGAAAGGTCTACGATTGGCCATGAAGCCTGATAGAAGATGTAACTCCCACATATACAAAGGATGTCCTTACCTGTTCCTTCTTTGTTCTCATATGAATAAGGGCAGCATCCATCAGTGGTCAGGACTGTGATTCTCAGAGCTCCCCTAGGGTTTGTAATCAGTTCATATTGTGAGAGGCAGCAGAATAGCTGAATTACTGTCTTCCTAAACCTGTTGCAAAGAGGATCTGAAAAGCCAGGGTAATATGTAAGTGATATCTTTCAGTGACTCCTTGTTTTAGACTCTGTGGAATGAGACATCCGTATGTCAGTTACACTTCCTGTTGACTGTCTGCACCGGGCTGCGCAGAGGAAGTGCTGCCGAGGGGCTCTGCTTCTGGGACCCGAGCTCCTGGCAGAGTAGGCCCATGTAGCGCAGCCTCCACCAGGCCAGGTACTGTGCTGGTGCTGAGGATACAACAGCAGCAAAGGAGCCTGGGTCCTTGACCGTTTTCTGATGGAAAATGGAGACAGACAAACTGAGGACTAAAATCCAGCATGACAGGTGCTCAGAGAGCAGCATAAGGCCCATAGGTGGCGTATCTGGAAAAGGAAGAGACAGGGTGGAGATGGCCCATGGCCTGAGGTAAGGGAAGTGATTGCTAAGCTGAGCCCCAAAGGCAAAGTAGGAGTTTGCCAGACAGATGGAGGGAAGCTGTTCCAAGCCAAAGGAGTTAATATCCCAAGAGAGAAAGCGTAGTGATTTTGAGAAACGGAGAATTTCATTGCATCCAAGGGTGTTGGGGAGGAACTGAGAGAAATGAGAAAGGAGATGATGAAAGGTTCTGTGAACCACCGTAAGGGAGCTGTTGAGGGATTTTGAGCATATCTGTGGAGAATCTAGACCTGCTCTGTGTAGTACAGTAACCATTAGCCACATTGCGGCTATTTACATGGAAGTTAATTAAAATTAAGTGGAATTTTAAGTTGAGTTCTTCAGTCATAGTAGCCACATTTCAAGTGCTCAGTGGCCACATGTGGCTAGTTGCCACCATTTGGAGCAATGCAGAAAGTCTGACAATTGTCCGTTATTGGATGGGGCTGATCTAGAGACTCTATTAGGGAAGGAATAAGAGAAACAAAGGGCCAGTTGGGATGCTGGTGAGGTGATCCAGGTAAGAGATGGGGGACGAAGTCAGCCCTAGGGGAAAGGGGGGGACTGAGGAGACATTCATGTGGTGGAATGGATGGCTCTTGGTGTGATGAATAGGACCTGGAAATTGAGAGGGGAGGGAGGAGGTTGAAGATGACCCTGGCTTCAGACAGAGACGGCTGGATGGGCTGGAACCAGCACTGACAGGGGGATGAGGGAAAGAGCTTTGGGAGAGGGGATATGATGAGTAGGCTTTGGATGTCCTGATTTGAGGTATCCTTGGGACAACTCAGGACAAATGTCAGTACATACTAGGCTCTGTGGAGAAGAAGATGAGGAACATGGAATGCTGATGCAGAAAGAAGAGTTGGCGGCACATGGTGGTCATGAAGCCTGGGGTTGGATGGGCCCAGGCATTGGTGTGGAGCAGAGGGCCTAGACCCAAACCCAGAGGGAGAAGAGGCCAGTGGATTCCAAATGGGAAGATTCTGGAGAGGCTGCAGAGGAGCTGCTGAGCTAAAAAAAAAGGAGGGACATAGGGGACAAGCCAGAAAAGAATGTGTCTCCCACTGTGCAAATGAGGGGTCAGAGGGGCAGAAGCTGCAGAAAGGTCAGTCAGCAAACAGTCTGAAAACTTTAATAGCCATAGCAACAGGAAGATTATTGTGAAAAATCGCTGACTGATTCAACTTGTGTTAATGTTCAGTAGTTTCCAATAACTGTATCAAGCCACAAAGCAAACTGGGACAAGATTTAAAAAAAAAAGGAACACTCAAGGTGTTTTCCAGTAAAGTCTCCTTAGAAAAATTGCTTTAATAAACAGAAGCATGAATCTTTCTGTCATGTGAGGGCATGTGTATAAATGAGTATTTTATATGTGGATGAAAGAACATGCAGTTTTTGTGTTGGAGTATAGCTAAGAAATCACAGTGGCTTAGCAAACTCTGTCTTTGTGAATAACCCCAAAACAAACTATTACAGAACTCGATCCAGTCACACATGAGTGATTTTGAATTAGTGAAAGCTTTATTATATACTCTATACAAATATATGTATTCCGTACACTAAATACATGTGTATGCACTGCATACATCTATCGCTCTAGATAGAGAAGGAGATGGAAGGCGGGCGTCAAAAGGCAAGCCATGGTGCATTAGGGCTGATCTTGCATTTTAAGTCGCGATTTTATCAATAATACTGGTCCTGAGTCCGTCCTCACCCATCACATTCATATGAAACCTTAGTGACAATGACAATTAATTTCCACATGCAGCCCAGAACTTTTATCTCCTTCAGCCATTCATGGTTGGTCATGGTCTTCTGTGGCTGACGTAATGCCAAATCTGGGTTACTTCCTTTCCTCTTTGGGAAAGATTGATCTAAAACATTGAATGTTTCCAGTGGCTGATGTTTAGACTGTGACAGTGCTTACCAACTGCTGGTCAGTAGCTAGGTCACATTCTGAGACACAGTTGTAGTAGATTTTAGAGAACTTCAGGAGTTTGTCATTCCTTTAATTTAATTGTAAAATACACAAACATAAAAGTTGTCACTTCCACCATTTGTAAATCTACAGTTCACTAGTGTTAAGTACATTGACCTTGTCCTACAATTTCTAGAACTCTTCAGCTTAAAAAACAGAAACTCTATATATACTACTAAACAACTCCTCATTCCCCCTCCCCCATCCCTGGCAACCACCGTTCTACTTTCTGTCTCTGCATTTGACTACTCCAGGTGCGTCAAATATATGGACTCATACAGTGTTTGTCTTTTCATGACTGATGGATTTCACTTAGCATATTACCCTCCAGGTCCAGCCATACTGCAGCATGGTCAGAATGTTCTTCCCTTCTAAGGCTGAGTAATATTCCATTGTATGTGTATACCACACTTTGTGGTATACATCTGATACCACAGATGGTCCATCTGCTGACGGACACTTGAGTTGCCTCCACCTCTTGGCTGTTGTAAATAATGCAACATGAACATGGGTGTGCAGATCTCTCTTCAAGACACTACTTTCAGTTCTTTGGGTATGTTCCTAGAAGTAGAATTGCTAGGTCATACGATAATCCCAAGTGTAATTTATTGAGGAACCCCCAAACTATTTTTCACTGTTTTTTACACTCCCACGAAGGGAGCACAAGGGTTCCAATTTTTCTACAACCTCACTAGCGCTTGTTATTTGTTGTTATTGAGTTTTTGTTTTGTTTTGTTTTATTTTGTTTTGTTTTGGATGATGGCCATTCTAACTGGTGTGAGGGTGGTATCTTGTGGTCTTGATTTGCATTTCCCTGATGATCAGTGATGTTGAGGATTTTCCATGCATTTATTGGTCATTTGTATTTCTTCCCCAGAGAATTGTCTATTCAAGTCCTTGGCCCATTTTTTCCCCAATGTCCATAACTCTTCACCCATTTTTTAAAAGATTTATTCATTCATTTTAGAGAGAGAAAGAGAATGTGAATGGGGGAGGGGACAGAGGGAGAGGAAGAGAGAGAATCCCAAGTAGAGTCCCAAGTGAGTGCAGAGCCCCAACACGGTGCCCAGTCCGACAACACTGAGATTATGACCTGAGCTGAAATCAAGAGTCAGACGCTCAAGTGACTGAGCCACCCAGGCAGCCCCCTTTGCCCATTTTTTAACCAGTTTTTTGTTGTAGTTGTTAAGTTTATAAGTTCTTTATATATTCTGGATATTAACCCTGTATCAGATACATGACTTATAAGTATTTTCTCTCATTCCATGGGTTTTGATTATCTGTTTTGGTGTCAGAATCTTTCCCTTATGAACTTACAATGATATCAGACAGTAGTTTGTTTCTTTTAATCCTTAACTGGAAAAATTAAAAGTTACGTCTGATCCTAATTTATTTAAAGAACAGGAGGAAAGGCATATTTTCCTGTAATAAGTACTGCTTTGCGTTCAATAACATTTTAAAAGTTGCATACGCACAGAACATGTGCCCCTGTTCACAGCTAGTTTTGAAAGCATGCTGAGGGGGAAACTAGGAATCTGCCTTGTTTGGGGAGGTATAAAAGAACTGCATTCCATTCCCACCTGATTCTAGAGGACTTATGATACTATAAGGTGAACTTGCTGAAAAAATAAAAACAAAACAAAGTACCAGGTCGAAAGGACCACTGAGGGCCCTGGAAGCCATGCTCACAGAAGATCATATCAAAATCTAACCAGACACATAGGAATCTTTTCTTCATCTAAAATATATCTAGGGAAGATTTTGAAAAACTATCCCATTGTCTAACACCTGTGTCAATAAAAACCCCCTCTTATGCAGCCTAAATCCCTTTTCTTACACTGTAAAATAACTATATAATACCTGGGATTTACCCAGTACCTTTCTTTCTTAAATCTTGTCATTAAATCCTCCTAATAACTCCATGAGGCAAGGATGAGTAAATACTACTGTTTACACTTAATCACCTCATCTTAATTCTTTCCTCTATAAAAAGGGAATAAAAGTAATATCTACTCATTTTTTTACCTTTTTACAAAGAAAAAAAAATTAAAACAAAGACTGATTAAGTACACTTTCCCAGGTTCATAAGTGAGGCAGGATCAGAAGGCAAGGCGTAGGAGGAAAGGGAGAATGTGTGAAACACATCAGTGCAGAGACAGCCCTGCCCCTGGTGACCTAGGGGTCCTTCAGGGGCCCACATGTAGAAGGCTCCCAGTCTTGGCTTCATGTTTTGCTCTCACCATCTTGAAATCTGTAGCAAACTGAATGAGAAGACCCACAGCTAATGCCACTGATCCTGGGCACAATATCACCATCTAAGATGGTTTTGGTCAGAGGTGACGATGAGTGTGGGCGGCACTTCACAGCTCACAGGGCACCGCACAGATGTGTATTTGAAAGGAGGCAATGGAGGATATGAAAGGCGGAAAGCTAAGTGAAGCAGGGTAGGAGAATTGAAGGAAATAAGAGACTCATCCATACACTGAAAAGGAGCCTTGAACAACTCAGGCCTAACTTGATACAAAAAGGAGTGGAGAAATTTCAGAAGAGAAAGAGACATCGTTAAGCAGTAGAAAAGAGGAATGTTTTAACAAGGGCTGTTTTAGACTGGGGCAGATCATTTTAAATGACTGTGATTGCCAAGACCCAGAAGATGCCTGTTGATCAATTTTGTTTATCGAGGTCATGGTTAAAGGAACTAGAAAGTGACTATGGTTTCAAACACAGTTGATTCTCATTATTTTCAGATTCTGTATTTACAAAGTCTCCTACTGGCTAAACTGTATTTGTAAACCCAGAATCAATATGGCCCTTTTACAGTCATTCACAGATGTGCCCTAAGCAGTAAAAATGTGTGTGTTCCCAACTAAGGTCAAACAAGGTGATGTTCTGCCTTCTTGTTTCAGCTGTCATATGGTAAATAAGTGTCCTTTTCAGGATCTGTTTAGTGACATAGCTTTTGCATTTTTGTTGATTCTGCTGTTCGCAGTGGTCCCCAAATGTAGCGCTCATGCACTGTCTCATGTTCCCAAGCAGAAAGAAGGCTGTGGTGTGCCTTATGGAGAAAATAATTGTGTTCGGTAAACTTCATTCAGGTATGAGTTCTAGTGCTGTTGGCTATGAGTTCAATGTTAAATAATCAGCAATATACATTAAATAAGGTGTCTTGAAACAGAAACACATAAAACTAGGTTGTGTATTGATTGCTGGCAATGCGACCAGCAATTCCTGGAAACTTAACCCTATATTTTCCCTAGGAACAAGGGTTCAGTATCTGCTCTTTCTGTTTTCCATGACATAATAGAAAGGAACTACCATGCATAATGACAACTGTAAGTGTCTGTAACATACAGGGACTCCAGGCTCGAAGAGAAATGACTCCTGAAAGAGCAGCCAGAAATGGAAGACAAGGGTGACAGTGGTTCTCCATCCAAATGACAAATTCTAGAGCCTTTATGCTTGACCATGATGTACAAGGATTCTTTGGAAAGCTTTTTGTAAAGGCTCAGAGAATCCATATGATACTTAGAAAGCGAGCTCTAGCTACCAACCATATTGCTTGGTTCACAGACTTTTTTTTTTTTTTCGCATTTCAATATTTCTGAAATCAGGAGACATCTTAGACTTGATTTATATATTTTAACAGCCAACCAAAACCGGTTCTCCCATAAACTGTTACTAAATCCTTGGCATGCCTTCCAGCCAGGGATGGCAAGCTTTTTCTGTAAAGGGCCAGATGGTAAATAACTGTAGGCTTTGTGGGCCCGGCAGTCTTGCTGCAGCTACCTGACTCTGCTGTCATAGCAGGAAAGCAGCCATAGAGACTATGTCAGCGAGTAAGCCTGGCTGTGTTCTAGTAAAAATCCTGAAATGGCTATCTATATAATTTTCACATGTCACAAAATACTCTTACTTTTTTAAAATTTAACTTTATTTTTTCAGTGTTCCAAGATTCATTGTTCACACACCATACCCAGTGCTCCATGCAATAAGTGCCCTCCTTAATACCCACCACCAGGCTCACCCAACCCCCCACTCCCTCCCCTCCAAAACCCTCATTTTGTTTTTCAGAGTCCACAGTTTCTCATGGTTCATCTCCCCCTCTGATTTCCCCCCATTCACCCTTCCTTTCCTTCTCACAATGTCCTCCATGTTTTTCCTTATGCTCCACACGTGAGACCATATGATAATTGACTTTATCGCTTGATTTATTTCACCCCACATAATCTCTTCCAGTCCCGTTCATGTTGATACAAAATTTGGGTATTCATCCTTTCTGATGGAGGCATAATATTCCATTGTATATATGGACCATATCTTCTTTATCCATTCGTCTGTTGAAGGGCATCTTGGTTCTTTCCATAGTTTGGCGATTGTGGCCATTGCTGCTATGAACATTGGGGTACATGTGGCCCTTCTTTTCACTTCATCTGTATCTTTGGGGTAAATATCCAGTAGTGCAATTGCTATGTCATAGAGTAGCTTTATTTTTAATTTCTTCAGGAATCTCCACACTGTTTTCCAAAGTGGCTGCAGCAACTTGCAGTCTCACTGACGGTGTAAGAAGGTTCCCCTTTCTCCACATCCTCTCCAACACTTGTTGTTCCCTGTCATGTTAATTTTGGCCATTCTAGCTGGTGTAAGGTGGTATCTCAATGTGGTTCTGATTTGAATTTCCCTGATGGCTAATGATGATGACCATTTTTTCATATGTCTGTTAGCCATTTGTATTTCTTCTTTGGAGAAGTGTCTTTCATGTCTTCTGCCCTTTTCTTGACATGATTATTTGGTTTTTGGGTGTTGAGTTTGAGGAGTTCTTTATAGATCTTGGATATCAGCCCTTTGTAGTGTCATTTGCGAATATCTTCTCCTATTCCTTGGGTTGCCTCTTCGTTTTGTTGACTGCTTCCTTTGCTGTGCAGCAGCTTTTTATCTTGATGAAGTTCCAAAAGTTCATTTTCATTTTTGTTTCCTTTGCTTTTGGAGACATGTCTTGAAAGAAGTTGGTGTAGCTGATGTCGAAGAGGTTAAGAGGAGAACCGCCTGTGTTCTCCTCTAGGATATTGATAGATTCCTGTCTCACATTGCAGTCTTTCATCCATTTGGAGTTTATCTTTGTGTATGGTGTAAGAGAATAGTTGAGTTTCATTCTTTTATACATAGCTGTCCAATTTTCCCAGCACCATTTATTGAAGAGACTTTTTTCCGCTGGATATTTTTTCCTGCTCTGTTGAAGATTATTTGACCATAGAGTTGAGGGTCCATATCTGGGCTTTCTACTCTGTTCCATTGGTCTATGTGTCTATTTTTGTGCATTTTTCAAAGTGCTGGAACAAACAATCCTAAAATTTGTATGGAACCAGAAAAAACCCCAAATCACTAAAGAAATGTGGCAAAAGAAAAAGCTGGGGGCATCATGTTGCCTGATTTCAAGCTTTACTACAAAGCTGTGCTCATCAAGACAGCATGGTACTGGCATAAAAATACTCTTCTTTTAATTTTTTTTCAATCTTTTAAAAGTTAAAAAAAAAATTAAAAAAACCTATAAAAATAATTATTAGGCCAGATTTGGCCTGCAGAGCATAGTTTGCCAACCCCTGATTCATTCAGTGGAACAGGGGAATAGATGAGATGCCTTGGTTTCGAGTGTCCTTAGGTGGATCAAAAGAGGCTGCACCTGCCCAGTGGAGTCTGCCCTTTGTTTAGTGTTCCTTCTCCTTCAGAAATTGAGAATAAGGATTTTAACTGCTTAATCTTGAGTTAACCTGATATTAAAGTTGGTAACTTATCAATAGGAATTGGTTTAGATTTTTACATTGCTCAATACAGTGTACCTTGGCAAGAAGGATCTAGGAAATATTGAAAACAAAATTAAGAAAAGTTCATACTTCTATATACAGTAACATGCCAGTGCATTTCAAACACAACCCTTCCCTTAGATTCCCTTTGTTCGGCAATGTTCTAATTATCCCTTAATCTTTAAGCTCTACTTTCTGTTTCCATTGTGTCATTTTTCTTTGTGTTTTTCACATGTACAATAGACCTTATTCACAAGAAGGCGGAGCTGTGATCCAGAACGAGGCTTGTAACACAAGGGAACTTAAACAGGCTGGAAATTAAATAAATTTAAGTACAAAAAAATTGGAAGGAAATTGAACCCATCTTCCTTAGCACAGCATCCAAAAACATATTTGGAAGATTTAATATTCATCGCTGACCAGAGATCAAGGATTACTACTGAATTTAATATAAAAATGGTAATGAAGACAAATTAAAAATAGCCTCAGATAACAGAGTTTCAGAAATGCTCTTGATTTTTCATAACATGTAGAGCAGCTTCTCCTTCCCACCCCAGAAGCCAGCCCCTTCCTCCTGGGCACCTGGCGTGGCCTAGACTGCCCATGCCTATAGCAGCCTAGGCTCCAACTATCCCTGTGAGGCCACACAGGACCTGTCTCGCTCACTCCTTCAGGCAGTCAGGCCTCGCTGGAGGCAGAGCCAGAGGTGCCTGTCCTGGCTTGGAGCCCTGGCTTTGGCCACCCTCATAGTGGGGTGTGTCGCCTTATCTAGAATTTGCAGGCAGAGCTCACGTGGGAGCAAGCAGCCCCACGGAGCCTTGTCTCGTGCTTCAGGACACACGTAAATCCAGTGCACTAGATCTCTAGGACTGACTTACTGGTTGCAATTTTGTAGCCTCAAACATCTCTATTCTCCCACCCTCTGGTAACCACCATTTGATTCTCTGTTTTTATGAGTTGGGCTTTTCTTGTTTTATTTTTGTTTTTGTAGTTCTCTATTCCCTTTTTTCTTCTGTTGCTTTCTTGCTTTAGTGTTAAGTTTATATTCCTTTCTCTTTATTTTTGTGTATCTATTATAGGTTTTGTATATATTTTTATATAGCTATTTAATATATTAGCTATATATTATATATAGCTATTTAATATAATAGCTATATATTTTATGTAGCTATTAAACTGCTATTTTTATATAGCAGTTTGTGTTAAGTTGATGGTTGCTTTAGTTTGAACACATTCTAAAATCACTACATTTTTACTCCTCCCCTCCATGTTTTATATATCAGATGTCATATTTTACATCTTTTTATCTTGTAAATCCCTTAACTGAATTTTTAGATATAATTGATTTACTACATTTTTCTTTTAACCTTCATACTATCTTTATAAGTGATTTTTCTACTACTTTTACTGTATGTTTGCTTTTACCAATGAAATTTTTTCCTTTCATAATTTCTTCAACTTACAGTCTTTCCTTTTCTGCTTTAAAAAGTCCCTTTAATCTCGGTTTAGTGGTTGAAGAACTCCTTTAACATTGCTTGTCTGAGAGATTATTTTTCTCTTCATCAACTCTGAATGATAATCTTGCTGGGTAGAGTACTTTGGTATTTTCCTTTCAGTAATTGGAATATATCAGACCACTCCCTCTGACCTATAAAGTTTCTGCTACAAAATCTGCTAATGGCCTTATGAGATATCCCTGGCATGTAACTAGTTGCTTTTCTCTTGCTCCTTTTAAGATTCCCTCTTTATCTTTAATTTTTGCTATTTTTAAAAGATTTATTTATTTGAGAGAGAGAGCGCGCACGCGCCGGCAGGGGGAGGAGCAGAGGGAGAGAGAGAAAGAATCCTCGAGCAGGTTCCTCACTGAGCACAGAGCCCAACATGAAGCTTGATCCTAGGACCTTCAGATCACGATCTGAGCTGAAATCAAGAGTTGGATGCTCAACCAACTGAGCCACCCAGGTACCCCAATTTTTGCCATTTTAATTATTTATCTTTGTGGACTTCTTTGGGTTCATCTTGTTTGGTGCTCTCTATGCCTCCTAGACCTGGATATCTGTTTTTTTTCTCCAGGTTAGGGAATTTCTCAGCTATTATTTCTTCAAATAAGCTTTCTGCCCCTTTCTCCCTCTTTCTTCTTTCTGGGATCCCTGTTAATGCAAATGTTAGTATGCTTGATGTTGTTCCAGAGGTCCTGTAACCTATCCTCACTTTTTTTTCTTTTCAACTTGGGTATTCTCTGTTACCCTGTCTTCCAGATGCTGATCTGTTCTTTGTTGGCTAATCTGTTATTGATTCCCTGTAGTGTATTTTTGATTTAAGTTATTCTTCGACTCCGATTGGTTGGGTTTTGTTTTGTTTGGTTTTTTAAATTTGCTATCTGTGTTGAAGTTCTCACTAAGTTCATCCACTCTTTCTTCAAGTTCATTGAGCATCTTTATGACCATTACTTTGAACTGTTCACCAGATAGATTGCTTATCTCTGTTTCATTTAATATTTTTTTAAGTTTTGTCTTATTCTTTAGTTTGAGTCATATTTCTCTTTGTGTTTATTAGGTGAAACAGCTACCTCTCCCAGTTTTGAAGGAGTGGCCTTGAATAGGAATGTCCCCTGTGTAGACCATGTGTGCCTGGCGGCTTAGGCTAACTGGCTGGAGCTGTAGGTAGCACAGGCCAGGAGATCCCAGGGTTCTGTGGGGTGTCCCAAGTTTCTCTGTGCCTGGGCCATCTTGGTGAGACAGCTGGAACTGTAGTCAGTGCAGGCCAAGAGATCCTGGGGTGCTCCACACCAGAGCCATGCTAGCAGGATGGCTGGAGCTGAAACAGGTATGGGCCAGGGTGCTCTGATGCTGAACAGAGGACACCCTGGAGGAATAGCTGGAGATGTGGTGGGCGCTTCAAGCTGGGGCTGGCACTGGACAACTGGGGTGTGGATGAAGTGGACATGGGCCAGAAAGTCCCAGGTTGCTCCATGCCAGGGTCACCCTGGTGGATGGCTTGAGCTGGGACAGGCATGGACCAGGGTATTTTGCACAGGGGACAGCATGGCAGGGTGCCAGAGCTGCCCTGGGGATGGCTGGAGCTGAATCAGATGTAGGCCACAGGTTTCCCAGGGTGTGCCTTCCTGGGGTAGCCTTGATGGAGTGGCTGGCCGGTGTGGGCCAAGGCTTAGGGCTTGCTGAGGCAGCAGGCTGGCTAGAGCACCTGCTCCCTGTTCCTATCTGTGCTGTCAAGGTGCAGAGGCTCTTGCCAGCACCACTGACCCTAGAGAGAGTTCTAGAAATCCCCCACCATTTGGCAAACAAAGTTGGTAAACGGGGTTCCTTCACTTGCAGTCCAGTTGCCCTTTAAACTGATGGTTTTGTGCAGTGCCCCAGGTCAGGTGAGTGTGTACATGGCCCATCTGTGATGTCCCTCCCTACCGCAGGTTACCATATTGGGGGTGGGATTCCTGTGAGTGCCATGTCTCTGTCTCTCCTGCCATTCTCTGTGTGGTCCCACAATGCTTTATTGTGCAAAAGCTGTTCAATCAGCCCACAGTTCTTCAGGAGGAATTGCTTTATATGTATGTGTAGACTTTGGTGTGTCCATGAGAGGAGGTGAATTTAGGATCTTCCTAAATTGCCATCAAGTTTGGCTTTTTCAGATTTTACCATCTAAGTGAGATAACATGGCATTTGTCTTTCTCTGTCTGCCTTATTTCACTGAGCATAATGCCCTTATAGGCCATCTGTTGATTACCAGTGACAAGATCTCCTCCTTTCTCATTGCTGAATAATATCCCTCTGTGTGCATGCATGCATGCATGTGTGTGTGTGTATATGGATATATATATCACACATCTTCTTTATCTATCTATCCATTGACAGACACAGGTTGTTTCCATATATTGGCTATTGTGAATAATGCTACAATGCACGTGGTAGTGCACATATCTCTTCCATATCCAATTTTCATTTCCTTTGGATTATATACCCAGGAGTAGAGTTGTTGGATCATATGGTAGTTACATATTTAATGCTATGAGGAGCCTCCATACTGTCTACCACAGTGGCTGAACAACTTTGCATTCCCACCAGTAGGTACAAGTGTTCCCTTTTCTCCACATCCTTGTCAACACTTGTTGTCTCTACTCTTCTTGACAACAACCATTCTAGCAACCATTCTCAACCATTCATGTGTGGTGTATTTCACTGTGGTTTTGATATGCATTTTCTTGATATTCAGTGATGCTGAGCATCTCTTCACATACTTGTTGACCATTTGGCTGTCTTCTTTGGAAAAATGTCTGTTTAGTTCCTCTGCTCATGTTTTGTGTGTGTGTGTGTTTTTGGCTATTGTTTTTAGTTTTGTATTAATTGGGTTTTTGGGGTGGGTTTTTTTTTGTTTTTTGGGGGTTTTTTTGCTGTTGTTGTTATTGAGATGGATGAGTTCTTTATATATTCTGGATAGTAACCCCTTCTCTGGTATATGATTTATAAATATTTTTCTCTCATTCATTAGGTTGCCTTTTCTCTTTTTTTTGATTGTTTCCTTTGCTCTGCAGAAGCTTTTCAGTTTTATGTAGTCCCACTTGTTGAATTTTGCTTTTGTTGTTTGTGTTTTGGTGTCATATCTAAACACCCATTGCCAAGACTAATGTCAGGGAGCTGTTTTTTTTCCCTAGGAGTTTTATGGTATCCAGTTATATGTTTAAATCTTCAGTCCATTTCAAGTTAACTTTTGTGTATTGTGTAGGATAGCGGTCCAGTTTTCTCAACACCATTTATTATGGAGACCATCCTTTCCCTATTGATGTCTTTGGCTCCCTTGTCAAATATTAGTTGACTGCTAATGTTGGGGTTTATTTCTGGCTCCCTGTTCCATTGCTCTGTGTCTATTTTTATAATAAACATATATTTAAATTACTATGTAGCTCTATAGTATAGTTTGAAATAAGGAAATATAATGCTTCCAAATTTCTTCTTCCTCATGATTGCTTTGCTATTCAGAGTATGGTTTCATACAAATTTGGGGATTTTTTTTTTTTAATTTCTGTGAAAAATTCTGTTCAGGTTTTGATAGCAATTGTGTTGAATCTAAAAATGGCTTTGAGTAGTAAGGACATTTTAATAATGTTAAGTCTTCTGATCCATAGACACGGGATATCTTTCCATTTCTTTGTATCTTCTTCAGTTACTTTTATCAATGTCTTACAGTTTTCATCATACAGATCTTTCATTTCCTTGGTTAAATTTAGTCCTAATTATTTTATTGTTTGAATACTATTGTGGATGGGATAGTTTTATTTTTTTCAAAGTTTTATCGTTAGTGTATAGAAATGCAACTAATTTCTATATGTTGATTTTATCTCCTGCAACTTTACTGAATTCATTGATTCAGTTTGGGTTGAGTCTTTGAAGGTTTCTCTATATTAGATCATACATCTGCAAATAACAATTTCTTTCTCTTAGATTTGGGTGCCTTTTATTTCTTTGTCTTTCCTAATTGCTATAGCCAGGACTTTCAGTACTATGTTGAATAAAAGAGGGCACTTTTGCCTTATTCCTCATCTTAGAGGAAAAGCTTTCAATTTCTCCCTATTGAGTATGTTAGCTGTGGGTTTTTCATGTGTGTCCTTTACTATGTTGAGGTATATTCTCTATATAACCAATTCGTTGACGGTTTTTGTCATGAAACTGTTATATTTGTCAGATGTTTATTCTGCAGTTCTTTAAATGACCATGATTTTTATTTATTAATGTAGTGTATCCCATTTATTGATGTATATATATTGAACCATCCTTGCATTCCTAGAATAAATCCCACTTGGTCTTGGTGTGCAATCCTTTTAATGCATTGCTGAGTTTGGCTTGCATTTATTTTGTTGAGAATTTTGTATCTGTATACATCAGGGATATTAGTCTATAGTTTTCTTGTGTGCTTAATCTGGCTTTGGTATCATGGTCATGGTTCTGGAGTCTTCAGTGTTGGAACTTTTTAATTACTGATTAAATTACCTTATGTACTATTGGTCTGTTCATATTTTCTATTTCTTCCTCATTCATTTTTGGCAGGTTGTAGGTTTCCAAGAATTTATCATTTCTCCAGATTATCCAGTTTGCTAGCATATAATTTGTTCATATTAGTTTCTTATGATCCTTTGTATTTCTGTAGTATCACTTGTAATGTCATCTCTTCCACTTCTAATTTTATTTATTTAGGTCCTCCTTTTGTCCTTTTAGTCTAGTTACAGATTTGCCAGTTTAATCTTTTTGAAAAACCAGCTCTTACTTTCACTGATTTTTTTTTTCTGTTATTTTTCTTATCTCCATTTCACTTATTTCTACTTTAATCTTTGTTACTTATTTCCTTTTGCTCACTTGGGTCTTAGTTTTTCGTTTTCTAGAAAAAGAAGATATAAAGTGAGGCTATTTGAGATCCTTTTATTTTAATATATGCATTTATTACTATAAACTTCCCTCTCAGAACTGCTTTGGCAGCATCCCATAAGTTTTGGTATATTGTGTTTCATTTTCATTTGTTTTGAAGTATTTTATTTCCTTTTGATTTCTTCTTTGACCCATTGGTTGTTCAAGAGTATGTTATTTAACTGGTGGTGGGAATGCAAGCTGGTGCAGCCACTCTGGAAAAC
>CM053604.1:105537310-105558839 GCA_028646535.1 Procyon lotor | reverse complement strand
GCCGTGGCCCTTCAAGTGGGATGAATCATGCCAGGCAACTAGCTAAACTCCTGTGATCCAGCAGATAGACTTGGTACAGAAAGAAAAGTCAGTGCACAGGATTTTCTCTGATTCCTAATAATGTGAGACTCGTTTCTGATTACAATGAGGGTTCTTGCCTCTCCTTCTAGCCTGGTATTTACCAGGAAAGGCTGGTGGGGATTAATATTAAGACGTCCAGCCTTTTGTCTCATTGCAGTTAACGCATTCACGCTGATGGGCCAACGGAGTGGTGGGGCTCCTATCTCTTTAGCTGTGACTCCCCTCCCTACACATGTCCCTCCAACTCCAGTGAGAGGTAATTGGGGTTCATGGCACCCGTGGCGTGGCATATGTATGAAGTCACATAAAACCCAGCATAAATGAGTTGCCCAGAATCAGAGGGCAGAATGAAAGGGGATAGCTTTGAGCACTGATGAAAGAGGTCAGCTTTGTGTATTGAGTTCTGCTTTATCTACCTAGTGCCACTAAAATGAAGATGCCCATCTAAATTAGCCAGTTTTTGTTTGGGTTCATAGATTAAAACTAGCAACACACTGCTGTAAGGAAATACTGTTGAAAGTAGTTAATTCGGAGCACTTAAGAGTTTGGAAGAAGTCAAGGAACGCGGGAGCAAGGCCCCAGCAACAGGAGCTCCGGTCCCTGTAGCTCTCAGCGGGCTGCACAGAAGGAATGGGAAGGGGCCTCTCCTGGACGCTGTGGAGCTCAGTAGGTAGGTAGTTCCTGCCCCAAGGAGCTTGCAGGCTGCTCAGGGACCTGTAAGTGTGAAAAATTACATCAAGAAGAGATACAAACCACGGGAAGAAGGAAGACAGTGCCCCCCGACTCCATGGCTAATTATCAACTTAGACAAAAGGCAGCATGTTGTGAGTTGGAGCAGAGGAAGGTTCCTTCAGGCTGAGGCTCCAAGTAGGCTGGGGCAGCGGTGAGTGTAGGGAGCGGGGGGCCCTGGAAGCAAGCAGAAGCAGTCAGTACTCGCCTCACTGGAAAAGAGAGTGTGACACTTCTGAGAAACCATCCCACACCAGGTGAATGGCCAGGAGAACTGCCGAATTGTCTCTGAAGGGCGACGCGCCAGGCAGAGCTGTCCTGAAGTGACTTCATCGTAAAGGTGGCTTTGGAGGAGGGCTGGCGCACCCCACGCGGTGCACCAGGGTGCTGGCAGGCCCTCACGAGCTGAGCTCTTCTCGTCCGTGGTGGGAATAGTGGTTTGGGCTTCAGAGACTGGAAACCGTGGCCATTGGGTGATGCATAACCACCACCCAGTGCCGCCTTCGGGGGATGACAGTGGCCTGCCCCACACCCACCACCACGTGCTACCTGGGACGGTGGACAGTGTCTGGGGAGGACACAGGCGTGGTACTTGCCTGTACCCTTGTTTCCTGGCTCCTCCGGGCCCAGGCAGGGGCCTCACCTGCCGTCCTCCTCGGTGCACACCTCCGCATTGCAGCCGAGTGACACCTTAGGAGATGCCTGGGCCTGTGAGCAACGTGACTGCTAGACGCCTCGCTGCGACACAGCGGTCTGGTTCATGAACTGGTGTCCATTCTGACCGCTCACCATCCCCGCCTACCTAGTTGTCCCGTGTGACTCTTGCTCAGCTGCCAGAGCCTGGTCCCCGCTTCCTCATGCCCTCACCACCTGCAGCTTCGCCCTTCTCGTGCCTGGTGTTTTCCAACCCATGTGGTGCCTCTGTGCAGCCGCAGCCCACCTCAGCCGTGTGCTAAGGGCCAGCGGTCCGTAGTCTGGTCCCAAAGGCCCTGACCCACTGGCCGCAGCAGGCCAAGGCTGGTGAGCACAGCGGGAGGGCTCTCGGAGGCAGAACCTGCAGCCTGGACCGGAGTCGCCCCTACTCACTGTGCCCAGTGACCAGGCGTACCTGGCTTTGATTCTCCCAAATAATCCTTCGCCTCACCAGCCACAGGGTTGAGGCCGGCAGAGGTTTTCAGCCTTGTCCTGGGGCAGGGTGGGCCACGAAGATGCCTGTAGCAGCCAGCACTTTCCAGCAGCTGCTGAGGCCCCTTGGGCTCCCAGCCTGTTGGCATCTTGGCCACCTCAACGGCGGGGTCCCCCTTTCCTGAGAGTGGCTGGTGGTGATGGAGTCCCCTAATCCCCAGGCGTTGTCAGGGTCAAATGTCCAGTTGCAGGCTGCCAGGCCTACCACACATGCCCCAGGAAAGGCCTCGTGCCTCTGCAGCCGGCCAAGGCGTTTACTGTAAACAGCAGCCCTGGGTGTCTGCTCCTGACGGGAAGGGAGCTGCTTTCTCAGTCTGCGGAACATGGAACAGAGGTGGGTGTGCACTGCCAGCCCCAGGTTAATATGCATGGTTAGTGAGTACGGTCCGGGACAGCTGTCCTCGGCCACCCTGTCAGGGAAAACAGCTGAGTCCTTGGCTCTGGTCTCTGCTCAGTATTTCCTGGGTGATGCTCGTGGAGGTGTTCAAGGTCTATGCAGAGGCCATGAGCAGGCCCGGGACCTGTCCCCACGCACAGGCTCCCATCGGTGCTCCTGCACGTGCCGCCTCATGCACAGGACCTGATTTACTTTGCTCCTTCTCTCTCCTCACGGGCATGAACTGGAATGTTTACGTAGACCCTAAGTGGCCCCGCAGGTGACTTGTTTCAGGCGTCAGTGGGTCAGTTGACAGGTGCCTGTCTGAACTGAGTGAGCCCGCATGCACCCCAATGGCCGTACGGCTCCGTCTCCTCCAGCTCATCCGCCTTGTCGCTCGGACCAGCCTTCCACACACAGCACCTCCCCTGTCCCTTCTCGTGCTCTCGGCACCTGACCGCGTTGTTTCCTCTTGGTAGAGCAGAGCGTAGGTACCCTGAGAACAAGGCTGGGTTGTGTTTGTCACAGTTTCCCAGCTCTTGGCCCAGAGCAGGTGCTCCCGGAATCGGATGGATGGACACGGAGGATGAGCTGTGGAGAAGGACCTCCGCCCTCCCCTCAGCACCTGCAGCCCAAGGACAGGGAGCCTTTGTCTCTGGACGTGAACAAGGGCCAACCCCAGAGAAGTACAAAACAGGGCAGCCAAGCAGACTCGGCCTACTGCCGGGCGATATTGCCTAGAAACCGAGACGTCTCCCCTCAGGTTTAAATTTCACTCAAGTATAGTTGACACACAGTATTAACATTAGTTCCCAGCGTGCAGCATAGTGACTCCAGAAGTCCAGACAGCTGCTGTCACCATACCGTGCCGTGTGGACTGTATGCTCCGTGCTGCACCTTTCATCCCTGGGACTTCATGCCAAAGCTGGAAAGCCTGTAGCCCACCGCTCTTGGCTTTGCCCGTCTTTCCACCCACCTGCCCTCTGGTGGGCAGAGAACATCAGTTCTCTGTCTTTATGGTTCTATTTCTGCTCTTCGTTTATCCATTTGTTTTGTTTTTTAGGTTCCACATGGGAGTGAAGTCATATGGTATTTGTCTCTCTCTGACTGGCTTATTGACTTAGCATAATACTCTCTGGTTGCATCCATGTTGTTGCAAATGGCCAGATTTTAATCCTTTTTTTATGGCTAATATCCCAGTGTGTCTGTGTGTGTAGACACACACACACACACATCTTCATCCATTCATCAGTCTGTGGACACTTGGGCTGTTTCCATATGTTAGCTATCGTAAATAATGCTGCAATAAACATAGGATATGTCTTTTCAAATTAGTGTTTTCATTTGGGGGAGGTAAATACTCAATAATGGAATTACTGGGTCACATAGCATTTCTATTTTTCAATTTTTTTGAGGAATCTCCACACTGTTTTCCAGAGTGGCTACACCAGTTTGCATTCCCACCAACAGTGTACGAGGGTTCCTTTTTCTCCACATCCTCACCAATACTTGTTATTCCTTATCTTTTTTATTCTGGCCATTCTGACAGATAAAAGGTAATATTTTGCTGTAGTTTTGATTAGCATTTCCCTGATGATTACTGATGTTGAGCATCTTATGTGTCTGTTGGCCATCTGGATGCCTTCTTTGGAGAAATGTTTCTCAGGTCTTGTGCCCCTTTTTAAACTGGGTTATTTGGTTTTGGGGGGCATGTTGTAGGAGTTCTTTATATATCTTGGATATTAACCCCTTATCCAGTCTATCATTTGCAAATATTCAATAGGTTGTCTTTTAGTTTTGTTGATAGTTTCCTTCTCTGTGCAAAAAAAGCTTTTTTGTTTTGATGTAGTCCCAATAGTTAATTTTTCCTTTTTGTTTCCTTTGCCTCATATTGTGAAGGCCAGTGTCAAAGAGATTACTGCCTATGTTTCCTTCTAGGAGTTTTATGTTTTCAGGTCCTACATTTAGGTCTTAAATCCATTTTGAGTTCATTTTTGTGTGTAGTATAAGAAGCTGGTCCTGTCTTCTTAGCACCGCCTACTAAAGTAGCCTGTGGTTCCCTGTTGTATATTCTTGCCTCCTTTTTACAGGTTAATTGACCATATATGCATGGTTTATTTCTTTGCTCTTTCTGCCACTGAGCTATGTGTCTGTTTTTGTGCCAGTAGCATACTCCTTTGATTATTAGAACTTTGTAGTATATCTTGAAATTCAGAACTATGATGCCTCCAGCTTTGTTCTTTTTCAAGATTGCTTTTGTGGTCCCATACAAATTTTAGGATTATTATAGTTCTGTGAAAAATGCTGTTGGTATTTTGATAGGGATTGCATTAAATCTGTAGATCACTTTGGGCAGTATAGACATTTTTATAATATTTGTTCTTCCAATCCACAACTGTGAACTATCTTCCCATTTATTTGTGTTGTCTTCACCTTTCTTCATCAGTATTTTATAGTTTTCAGAGTACAGGTTTTCTACCTCCTTGGTTAAGTTGATTCCTAGTGGCAATCAACTTTTTTTGGTACAATTTTATATGGAGTTTGATATTTTTTTAAAAGGAAAAGCCATCCTCTTCCACAGCCCTGCAGGCAGCCCACACAGAGGGCCCTTGGGGATAGGGAGGGGGAGCGATCAGGGTGAACTTAAACTTAGTTCTGTGTGCCCGTAGCTGGTGCACAGAGCTCTGCCGTCACCCACTAAAAGGTGTGCCGTGCAGTCGAAACTACCAACTCATTTGTGGCACCACATCCGGAGAGTGGGTCCTGCATGGCTTTTAGCTTTCACAGCCACTAGCCTGCTGTCTAAAAAAAATAAAATTAGGGAGTACCTGGGTGGCATGATCAGTTAAGTGTTAGACTCTTGATTTTGGCTCCAGTTATGATCTCAAGGTTGTGAGATCAAAATCTGCTTAAAATTCTCTCTCCCGCTGCCATTCCCTTTCTTAAAATAAAATATGGGGGTGGCTGGGTGGCCTAGTCATTAAGCGTCTGCCTTCGGCTCAGGTCATGATCCCAGGGTCCTGGGATTGAGCCCTGCACTGGGCTCCCTGCCTCTTTCAAATAAATAAAATCTTTAAAAGAAATTTAAGAAATTTACTATCTCAGTTCTAAGAATCTCTCTCCTGGAAAGGTGAAATACAAAATTCTCCTCTGCCTCAATTTATAGAAGGGGGACCCAAGGTCAACAAATTACACAAAGATGACCCAGAGCAAATTTTGCAAACCATCTCCCACAGAGAAAAATGATGTTTTATGTTTGAAGGAGTTTGGGACGACCACTCAGGAGGACGGAATTGGAGGGGTTTTACCACAGCTTTATCACACTTTGAGAACTGGCCTCCTCTGACCCACTTCACTCTTTCAGTCCTCTTAACCCCGTGAGGCAGATATACCCCATTTTACAGATGTAGAAGGTGAGACTCAGCCTTCACAAGGCAAGGATAGAATGTGAACGTGCCCCGAGTGGACAGTGGCTTGTGCTGTTTTCCAGCTCGTTCGGCCCCAACATTCTGTGCGTGAGGAACACTCACTAAAGTTCTCAGGCCTTGGAACCCACTTAGGGAAGTGTCCCTCTTCAGACTGAGGGCACACGCAGGCACAAACAGAAGCACCAGATATTTCTCCTGATGACATTCTTTTGATTTCTGGTTCATGTTAAAGGCCTTTACCGTGCAGTTATTTACTGTCCTTAAGGTTGCTAATGAAGTTTTTAAAAAAAAAAAAAAAAAGCTCTGAGGGAAAGTTACATACGTATTTTCACCAGAATCATTTTATTAAGACAAGTGATTTTTATGGTATGTAATATCGTCTGCTTTAATACAGTGGGAAATGACCAAAACCCATTTTTCCTACAAAGGGATGTGGACTTAGTAGTATACTACATTTGTGGGTGGTGGTTTTGTTAACTTACAGAAATGGGAGTGGTTCAGGTCCAGGAGGATGGAAAAGATCCTTGGGCCAAACAAGGAGGGGAGGTAGCCGGACAGGCAAGTAGACGGAGAGGTTGTCCAGGCAAGTAGACGGAGAGGTTGTCCTTGTTCCTTGCACTCTGTCTCACCGTCAGGCTGAAATAGAAGGTGGTCGAGAATGGACAAGAAATACGCACAGGAATGTTACTGAGCCATGAGAAACATGCCAGTCGTGCCGTTGGCCGTGACGTGGGTGGACCTTGAGGGCAGTTTGCTAAGTGAAGGCAGGAAAGATTGTACTACTGTACGGTATCACTCATACATGAAATCTAAAAAAGCCCGAACTCACGTGGTGGTAACCGGGAGACGAGAAGATGCTGGTCAAAGGACCCAAACTTCCAGTGCTGAGAATAACTTCTGGGGATGGAATGTACAGCATGGTAATTACAGTTAATACTGTATTATGTACTTGAAAGTGGCTAAGTAAGTACACCTTAAATACCCTCGCCACAGAAAAAGAAACGGGAATTATGTGACATGATGGTGTTAATCATTTTGCAAGGTACGAGTATCAAATCAACCCGTTGGACACCTTAATCTTGCACAATGTTATGTATCAGTTGTACCTTAATAGAACTCAGGGTGGGTAGTGAAAAGCCTCAGCCCTGCCCGAAGCTCAGGGTGAGAAGCTGGAGGAGGGAAGAAGGTGGTGGGGCCCACGCGGGACTAGAGGGAGCAGGACACACGCCAGCAAAGGTTTGTGTCCTGCCACTCACTGTCCTGGGCCTCATCCGTGCAGGCCCTGAGCCAGCGCCTGTCCCCCTCACCCCGACCCCCCCAGAGCCTGGGGCAGGCCCATCGTCAGCGCCCAGAGATACATGTACGCGCCTGCCCCGCCAAATTCACACACTGACAAACGAGAATTTGGTGAGGGCAGTTCGGCATCCCGGCCACTCTGAACTCCACCTGACCCCGTTGCCACGGGTAGAGACAGTATTCCATACTCACCCCTTGGCTCAATCTGTTTTGCTTGAGAGGCACCTTCCGTGACAAGTGAGGCGAGCACCCTTCCTCCCCCAACACAGATGACTTAGCCAAAGCAGGCAGCGGCACACGCGCGCTTCCCTGGTCAGATTTCCCGAGGCTGCTTGAGCTCACGCCCCAGTTAGGACCTGGCGGGGTGCAGGGATGGAACCGGAGCCTCAGTCTCCTGTGCCCTGTGTTGCAGCTGGTGAGCGACTTGCTAGAATTCTGCTTCTACACGTTCCGGGAGTCCCAGGCCCTGAAGGTGGAGTTCCCCGCCATGCTGGTGGAGATCATCAGCGACCAGCTGCCAAAGGTGGAGTCCGGGAACGCCAAGCCCCTTTACTTTCACAGGAAGTGACGGAGGACGTCTCGCCAGGAGAGCTTTGCCTTAAGTTTCCCCCTGCTGTTCTACACCCACGAAGGGCCCAAGAAATCCGATTTTTCACATGTGGTTGATTCCTACTTGTTCAGCAGTTTCTCAAGTTTAAAATCACGTCAAGGGTTTGGAGCCGGGAAAGCAGTGTGACATGGATTTGGCAAGACCTGAGCATTGGGAAGGATTCTTCCCTCTCCGATCCCCAGCGCTTAGAAACACGTTCCTGTTCCTCTGGATGAAAAGCCATATCTAGTCAATAACTCTCTGATTTTGATATTTTAACAGATGGAAGTTTTAACTATGCCATGTAGTTTCTGGTATCGTTCGCTTGTTTTAAAAGGGTTCAAGGACTAACGAACTTTTTAGAGCTTACCCTCGGTTGCACATAAAACGTATAGTCAATATGGGGCATTAATATTCTTTTGTTATTTAAAAAACACAAAAAAAGAAAAAAATATATACAGATTCCTGTTGTGTAATAACAGAGCACGTGGAGGGGAACAGTAGCCCCTTCGGGGGTTCCTGTCCGCCCACGGTCTTCTGCATCACTGGTATACACACCCTTAGCGTCCATTTATTATTTAATTAGAACGGATAAGATGTTAAACAAATGCCTTGGTTTCAATTTCTAGTATCTATTGTGTTGGCTTTACAAATAATTTTTTGCAGTCTTTTGCTGTGCTGTACATTACTGTATGTATAAATTGTGAAGGACCTGAACTAAGGTGTAAGGAACTTTTGTAAATGAGACACATACAAAAAAACAAAACAAAAAAAAAAAACTTTAATGGTTGATAGGATGAAGGGGAAAGTATTTTTGAAAGAATTCTATTTTGCTGGAGACTATTTAAGTACTATCTTTGTCTAAACAAGGTAAAAATTTTTTTTGTAAAGTGAAATGTTCTGCATGCATAATGAACCGTTTACAGTGTATTTAAGAAAGGGAAAGCTGTGCCTTTTTTAGCTTCATATCTAATTTACCATTTTACAGTCTCTGTTGTAAATAACCACACTTAAACCTCTTTGGTTGTCTTTAAGCCTTTCTACTTTTTCTGTACTTCTGTTTTGTCTTTGGTCTCCCGCTGGGGGTGTTCGTGGGACTTGAGCGACTTGAGCACGTTCTCTGGCTTCTGCTCAGTCCTGCAAGTGTCGGGGAACCAAGGGCTGCGGTGTCTGCAGCTCTTCAAAGGGGTCATTTGACAACATGTGTGAGTGCAGGTCCTGTGAGAGCTGCAGCCCTAGGAGAGCACGCAGCCTCTCCTCCCGCTTTCCTCAGGAGGCACGACCTGCTCTAGGAGCGCGAGGCCGGAAGTGCGATGGCCCAGAGAGCACAGTCTCATCCCGTTTTAGGAAATGGCATTTTCTCCTTCGGGAAGGGAATTCTAGGCACTCTCTCCATCTGTAGAAGGTGACGTGTTCCCTCCTGGTCCGGGAAAGGGGTTTTGCGCTCCCAGAACGGGTCATGGGGACACGTAGGTGGTCGCAGGACGCACCAGGAAAGATGCATCTTGGCACCGTTCAGTCAGAATGGCGTGGAGACCGCACAACAATTAGAGGGTTTTTAGATTTTTAAAAGGTAGGTTTTAAAAATTTTATACGTAAACAGTTTTGGAAAAAAAAAACTACAGATCATATAAGCAAGACAGTGGCACTAAAATTTTTAATTCATTAGTCTGTTTGGCACTGATGCAATTTATGGCTTTTCTCTTGCCCCAAATCACAAACCTATCTGTCTTTGGGGAAACTTAACAATATGATTGCACTAAATAAACGACTTTGACTAGAGGCCAAATTAATCTTTTAAAAGTGATGATAATCATCAGGTACTCAGTGAAATCGCATTATTTTCCAGAACCTAAAAGCTGTCGCTGGAGAAGCCCAAGGCCAGGAGAAGGCAGCGTTGGGATCCACACTTTTCTCCAGGGTTCACCATGCAGGCAACATTACCTTGTCTTTCAGAAGACACCTGCCTTATGCAAGGGGGAACCTGTGAAAGCTGCATTCAGAGGGAGGAGTTTTTCTTAACATAATTTGCAATTTCAGTAATTTAATTTATAGGCAGATCTTTAAATACAGTCAACTTACATGCACAGCAATATGAAAGCCACACTTGGAAGGTGATAAATACGTGGCATGCAGACTGGGAGTTTTGAGAAAAGAAATGGCTTACAAGAGCAGCTTTTAGCTCAGACTCACATTTTATGAAATTGGAATTTCAGTGTAACCAGGTTTGAGATGGAGACAGTCTGCATCAGCTTTTTGTATTAACAAAGTTACTGGCTCTTTATGTGTCTCCAGGTAACTTTGCTTGATTAAACAGCAAAGCCATATTCTAAATTCACTGTTGAATGCCTGTCCCAGTCCAAATTGTCTGTCTGCTCTTATTTTTGTACCATATTGCTCTTAAAAAAATCTTGGTTTGGTACAATTCATATTTCACCAAAACTTCTTCATATAATTAAAAAACACTAAATTAGTTTAAAATGAAGCAATTTCTATCTTTATGCAAAAACATTATGTCTGTCTTTGCAAAGGACTGTAAGCAGATTACAATAAATCCTTTACTTTAATCACCTGTTGTTTTGGAAACATTTCATTCGGATGTCTCTAGGAACACCTGGACTTTGTGCCCCTCTGCATCTGGAGAACGTGCAGCTTCTGCCTACATCCAAGGCCATTCCCCCATGTTAGAGCCCCCATTGGACACATGTTAATTATACTCTTTTGGGACCAATTCACTGCCTTGTTTCTTACTGCCGATAATATGTGGGTTGCTAAAAAAATCTGTAACAGTTTAACAACAAGAACTGCCTGCCACGTAGCTGCTAAACACTCCGTGCACATTGCCTCCTTTCTCTCTCCCGCCACAGGGAAGCTTGGTCACCTGTCAGGCATTGAGACTGACCTGAGTAGACCAGACGTCCCGTCTGACTCCAAGGTTCTTCCTCCACACAGCCCTCTCTTGCTCCCTCACTCCGGGTCCTCTTGGGCCGACGAGAGACTCCGCTCCCCACTGGCTGCAATGCTTCTCACACTCCTTACAATCTGCTCCCCTTGATTTCCCTCATTAATATGCACCACAGAGGAGCAGGAAACAATGATCAGCTCATCTTTAAAACCAGAAAACATGTAAAGATAAACTCGAGTACATTTTTAGCATGTCATTTAACTGGTGATCATTCCCACTATTTGCTTCCAGAAAGAGTACCAGTTAAGCATTAAACAAATTCAACGTCATTTTAACATGAGAGAGTTCGGGAACATAATATAGCTATTAAACACAGCAGAAAAAATGTCTTCAGCTTTAGAGTCGGGTGCACAAGTTTGTTTATAAAACGTCTATAAATGCAGTTAGTTGGTTTTTTTTTTCTCAAAGTATATGGAATTTGACCTATTAAGGGGCAGGGATGAGACCAGCAGGAGGCCACACCAATGTGCCCCCATAATTAAAGCGCGTGTCCTTTCTGACTAGAGCAGACTCATTCTTGGGATAAGGATGACTCTAAGAATTTCTGAAAGTGCTCTCAGAGGCAAAACACCCAGCTGCACACTGAGGAAACTGATAAGAACGAAGTCTCTGCCACGGAGCCAGCCAGCCACTGTACGCAAGAGCAGTAGAAATTATGCATGGCGAGGCATATATAATTAGGGGTTTGTTTGCCTCTGTGTTGAATGCCCCTCAAGCAAATAGAAAACATTGTCCCTTTATGTTAAAGTCAGCGCTAACATACTTTTTATAAACTGCAAGTGTACAAAGACTAAAATGACTTGATTACGAGTATCTCTGACACTTTAATTTCAAGTCATTCAACTGTTAGTGCAGCAGTTTTCTTGGAAATCAAACAGTGGCTTCCCGAACCACACTGGAGCAGGGAAGATTAGAACACGATCTGCATGGTCAGCATGGACCAAGACTATATCCAAGACTATACCCAAAGCAAAGTGAACCCCTGAGCAGAGTAGCAGGTAGGTAGCTAGCTACAAAGCACCCCAAAATCGTGTTTTAACAACTACCTTTTATTATTATGTCTCATGAGTTTACGAATCAGCTTGGAGGGTCCTTCTGATCTGGACCAGGCTTGGCTGAGTCAGCCCTAATCGTGCTTCTGTTGTTAACCAGCAGTCGACTGGTCTAGGATGGTTTTGCTTCGTGTGGCTTCTCAGCCTCCAGCGGGCTAGCCTGGGCATATTTTCATGGGAAAGGCAAGGCAAGGTTCTAATAAGGAGGATGGTGGAAAGATTCAACACTTGTCATGCCTCTGATTACATCAAGTTTGCTCCTGTTCCGTTGGCCAAAACCAGTTACAAGGTCAAGCCTCGAGTCAGCAGAGGAGGGCTCGACAAAAGGGACGTCGATTCAGAGAGGGGTGCAATTTGGGATCATTAAATCAATCTACCACTGGCGATTACTGATGCTTTGTTGTTTTTTTTTTTATTTGACAGCACAAGTAGGCAGAGAGGCAGGCAGAGAGAGAGGGGGAAGCAGGTTCCCTGCTGAGCAGAGAGCCCGATGCAGGGCTCGATCCCAGGACCCTGAGACCATGACCTGAGCCGAAGGCAGAGGCTTTAACCCACTGAGCCACCCAGGCGCCCTGCTGATGCTTTTTTATAGAATTGATGTTGCCAGGACAGCACTTTCCAGTTTATCCATGGTCTGAAAAACCCGTTTCTTTGGCTCTTTGTGCCCTGGGCCAGCCTGGTCCAGAGAGGGTCACAGCTCCTGTGAAGACTGGCCGGGTTGGGTCAGGCCATCGCCTCCTGCTCCCTGAGTTGCTCTGTCTACAGTGTTGCCTCATTTGCTAAATCGTCCAAGGAAGGAGAACTTCACGACACCAGCACATGGCACCAAGCTGCCTAAATGAATCCAGTGTGTTAAATCCGGTGTGATGGTCTGATAGCAAGGAATTCCCTAAGGTATTCCAACTAGTAGACTGAGACCTTTTGCAGACATGAGCATTAGGAGGCTATGTCAGGTTACCCGAAGGCAGTAGCAATAAATTACCGCCCAGGCCAGTGAAGGAGAAAGAGTGCTGACAAGCTTCTGAGAAGACATTTGCAGAGCCACACGCTCCTGGAATAACATCTTTGGGCAAGAGGAAGGAAGGGAAGTTGTGTGGCTCAGGAAATTCAGAAAGTCACGGAAAACATCTGGCTGAGAAAAGGAGTCAGCAAGATTGGCTTGGAGAGATTGGAGGGGAAACATAAGAAGGTGAGAAGGGGCTCAGCACCGAGGTGAACAGGAAACAAAGACAAGGCCAAGATGACAGAGCAGAGCATGTTCTTGTGAAGGCAGGGAAAGGCCGGACGATGTAGAGGGAAAGAACTGGCCTTTGGAGAGGAACCTAGAGGAAAGCAGCAGGCAGCCAAGAGACAAAGAAAGGGGGCAGAGACTAATTCCCACCACCAGGGTAACCTGCCAGCTGCCTTTTCGCAGCTCCTTTTACCAAACTGTGTTTCGGGCTGCACACCCCTCATGCACTTAACACCACCACTGGTCACACCAGCCCAATGAGGTCAGTAGTGCTCTCCCTACAGAAGCAAAAAGAGGGCAAGTTCACTTGCCCAAGGTCATCAGGGTATAAAATAGTGAAAAAAGGCTCAAGATAGGTTGTTTTTAACTCAAAACTCATATAGGTAGCCACTGTATTAGTCCCCTAGGAATGCTGTATAAGGTACCACAAACGGTTGGCTTCAAGTCTAAGATCAAGGTATTGGCAGAGTTGGTTCCTTCTGAGGGCCGTGAGGCAGGGATCAGCCCCAGACTTCCCTTCTTCCCTCGTGGATGGCTGTCTTCTCCCTGTGTGTCTCTTCACATTGTCTTCCCTCTATGTGCATCTGTCTCTCTGTCCAAATTCCCCCTTTTTATAAGGATACCAGTCATATCGGATCAGGGTCCAACCGTACTTACCTCATCTTAACTAATTACACAATCTTATTTCCAAATGAGGTCACGATCTGAGGTACTGGGGTACTTACAAATTCAGCATACGAATTTGGGAGGGGAATGCAAATCGACCCATGAATTTGGGAGCGAGAGTGAAATCAACCCAAACCAGCCATTCTCCCTACTGGCTGGCCCCCAGAGGTAGAGCAGAAAGAACATGATCAGCTGGCTGAACCTGAGCAAGGCTCTTTGTCCTTGAGGGCCTCCATTTCCCCATCTATAAAATGGGATAAATTCTCCTGGGTCATTCAGTCTCTATATGGAAAGAATGAGTTAAAAACATCCGTCGCTGGCACAGAATCCACTCATCCCCCCCTCTCCCCGCCCCATACCCTCAACTGCAGATGTTTCTGCTACCACAAAGGAAAGGGAGGAAACCCCACAAACTCTTTGGCTCTCGTCTCACATGGCATCTTCTTTACAGGCATGGAGGTTTCCAGAGCAGGCCCTTGGGTGATGCAATCAGAAAGCCATACACAGTCCCATGGCAAGCAGAAACACAAAATCTGAGTGTCTTCTACTTTTGCCCAAAGCTCCCTTGGTGACTCTCAATGAACACAGGCTGGAGGCCGGGTGGGAATGCGGGGGGCTGAGAGGCCAGAGCCCTGCAGATGCTCAGGGGACTGGCCACGCCCATCCAGGAGAAATGCAGAAATACATCCACCCGACTTCTCATCTGGGGGAATGAAGATGATCTGCCATGTAAGCGAACACCTCACTAAGTACACTCGGGGCCAGACCCAGAGGGGAGCTCCCTACCTGGAGGTCCTGGCAGGCTGGTCAACCGGTCCTGTTGGCAGAGGCAGACATCCCTGGCCGCCCCCTGGCTTGCCACAGGAGGGGTCTGCAGAGCCTGGGGCTGTGGGAACCCTCACATCCAGCATGTTCTGGGGCTTCGCGACCACCCCATCGTTACCCTACAGAACACAAACGGCCCTGACGCCGAAGGTTGACTGAGTCATAGTGGTAACAGTACAGGGGAGAGCAGGTCCCATTAACTAAACATAGACTACATGCGAGGCATGCTCCTTGGGTTACATCATTTCAAGCCAAACCTCGCTACCATTCTTTTTACAGGAGGCAGAAACAGAATCAGAGTCAATTTAACTGACCCAAAATCACACCAGTAGTCACACTGAGTAGCAATTTCCTTGATCAAATAAGGGGCAGTAAACACACTTTGGGGGTTGGCAGCCGTTGGGTGGGGAATAGCACGTAGGGTGCACCTCACTGTCAAGGATGGAAATCAATATGCAAGCAAATCAATCAGGTCTTGGTGCAGGGAGGCTTGTCTGTAATGCCCCACAGGGATCTAGCAATTAGGAAAACTGCCAGATCACCCCCAATGCTATACTGAGCCCATTCTGAGTGCCCAGACCTTTTCACTGTCCCACAGAGGGCTTTCTTCAAGTGGGACACATCAGCAAGTCCCTCTCATAAGCCAAGTTCCCCTTCCACATCCCCAAGCAGCGTGCGTGAGCAGGAAGTAAGAGCTCTGAAAACAGGACGCTGGGGGTGGCCGCTGTCGTGTGGCCCTGGGCTCCTGGGCGGTCCCAGTCCGCTCCCTGGGCCCACAGGTCAGTATTCTCAATCAGAGCACACTCAGACTGTCTTCATTTTTATGTAAAACATGGATGCCTTTCAACAGGCCCATTCCCCTTGTATACCTGTCACCCCAAACTTGACACCCTACATGGTCCACGTAGGTGACTTCAAACCTGATAACCAGCAAGCTCTCGAATCAGCTCATCTGGAGAAGAGGCGGCAGACACATCCTTCCTGTAGCACATTCTTAGGAGCAAAGTCTGACAGGCTGAGGAGCCCCCCCTCCCGTGGGGAAGACAGACCTCCCAGGCCTCCACAGCAGGCCCTGTAGTGGGGCAGGCTTCAGAATCACGAGGCCCCTAAAAAGGAGCTCCACACTCCCAAGGAGTCCAGATCAGAGGACAGGGGAGAAGCTGGTTTAGTCTGTGCCTGGGAGGAAGAAGGAAGCATCCCAGTGCCCACTCCCCCATCCCCCACCACACACACAGCTGGGGTGTCGTCATGGGCAGGGTCATGGCTGAGACTCCTCCAGGAATGGTCTGGAAGCCTGACCGGCCGCTCTGCTGCCCAGGTTAATGCAGATGGAGAGATTAGCGCCGAGACCTGGCAAACAGAGGGAACACAGGGGGGAGCGGGGGCAGAGCTGTCCAGTGAAGCGAGTCAGGAGGTCCGGCACTGACGCAGCTCACGCACAAACCGCTGGGGGGCACAGCCCCAGCCCCGCTCCTGCTCAGGAGTCACTCAAGCCATGGGGGAAGGCCTGTTCAGGGGGGCTGGAGGTGGCCTGCCAGGATTTCACACTCAAGGCTGCTGCCCTCAGGAACACGGCCTGCTGTGAAAATGCAAGGCTCCTTGTTGATAAACTCTACCTGTGGGCGTGTGCCCACATCGGGGGAAAATGAATTTCCACACACTGGGTGCCAAATCATAAACCATTACAGAGGGAATGAATTCCACGATCTCTTCCCCACAGTGTGACACACAAATCAAATAGTAAATTACATTTTATTTCATGTACAGAGACCTGGGGGCAAAAAGGTGGTGTTTGGAAAACAGCACACAGGTGAGAAGCACCAACGGGAAGCCTGTTATAAATACGCCAGTGTGCTCTAAGTAGAATGAGCGTGGGGCCCCGGGCGGCGTCTAGGAAGGAGCGTCCCTCCGCTGCCCTCTGGGCTTGGACCCATCCCCCGCCTTTCAGCAGCAGCCCCCTCCACAGCCCACCCACCACAGCCCAGAGCACGGCCCGCAAACACCACCGTGAGTGAGGACAGTTCCCTTTCAGATCTCAGCAGCTGGTGTACGGGGTGCTGCCCAGGGGAGCCGTCGCCCGCGGGGAGGCTGGGCAGGCCGGGGACAGGGTAATTAAAACTCACAGTCCAAAGTCCCGAGGCTTGACACATGAAAAGTCCATCCCGTCAGTCCTGACGCCCTTCTCCCGCTCCACAGGCCGATGCAGTTCCGAGCGGTACCTCCTCTGCCCCCGGCCTCTGGCGGCGGGCCCCCCTCCCTGTCCCTGGAGTGCCCATCGGTGACGTGGAGCTCCCGGGTCCGGGTGGCTGTGGGTTCCACCCTGGAGGGAGAAGGCCAGTTCCCAGGTGCCAAAGTCCACGTGGGGCCTCACCGGCCAGGCACTAGAGAAGCTTGACGTAGTTCTGTGGGATCAGCCCCCTCTTGCCATTCAGGGTCCCTTCCAGCCAGCCGGGTTCCCTCGAGGTTTGCACTGAAAAATAAGAGAAATCACTTTTTACCAAAATGCCCCCAAGTCTTCGCTTCCTGTGGAATTCACTGCGCCGCTGTGTACCTTAAAGTCTCAACCAGAAGAGAAGGGGGCCCACGGCCGGGCTGTCTGGTTATATATATAAATCTGGACAAGCGGTCTTTATAGGATCTGCCCCTCAGCCACTACAGTCCCCATCATTCCTCCTGCAGCAGCCTCCTAACCCGTCCCCCAGCTTCTCGTCTGGCTCCTTCCAATCCACCGTGCACAAAGGAGCTCAGTGAGCTCTCTAGAACACCGAACGGATCACATTCCCCCGCTTAAAGGCTGGCATGGACAGGAAAAGACCGCAGCCTCTACTGGCCAGGTGCACAAACACCCAATCCTGCCCAAATCCTCAGCCTCCCCTCCTGCCCTCCCCCCCAGCACAGTGCCTTCCCCGCCTTCCACCTCTTGACCAGGTGGTCTTCCTCTTAGAGACCTCCAAATGCCCTGTCCACTGGGGAGACTCGACCATTCCTAGCACTCCTCAGGCCTCACTGACATCGTCTGGGCCCCTGACTGCCACACAGGATGGGGTGCTCCTGCGGGCAGGGCCTAGGCCGCACACAGCTGGGCGCAGTGCCCGGCAAAGTGCAGGCGTCCAGAAGTATCCATGACAGATACAGAAGAGAAGGGCTGCAGGCTGGACAGCAAAGGGCACAAGGTCCAGGCACTTGTCACCAGGGTTTGGAAGTAAAATACAGAAGCATTTAATGACCCCCATCTGTGGGCAAGCCGCCACTCAGGCCTCGGCCAGGGCCAGGAGCGAAGTGGCAGCTGTGTGTGGAGAGGGGAGGATGCGGACGGCCCGGGGCTGGCCAAGCTGGGCAGCCGGGATCGCCCCCCAGAAGAACAACTACCGGGTGTCAGAAACCGGTACACCTAGCCATGGGCCCACCCCACAAAAGCTTCACGAAACAGAATTTCCCTCACTGTGCGCCACGCACTCTTGGTTCTCTTCTGAAATGTTGGCTGCGGCTCAGCCAATGGAGCTCATCATCCACTCGTGTGTGGCACTCGTGTGGCCACCGCGTGACCTCCGCACAGCTGCTCCCTTGGCTTGGATGCTCCTCTCCCCGCCCAGGCCGGGACGCCTCCTCAGCCTGCAGAGAGCAGCTGGGGCGTCCCTCCATCCGAGGTCAGCCTAGCGCTCCAGACTAGGTCAGGGCCCCAGGGACACACAGGACATGTTCGGGGGGTGGGAGGTGGACGAGTGAGGGAGAAACAGAGAGGGAGGGTGGGAGGCTGACTGTGAGTCTCCCTCTTCTAGTCTAGGTTCTAACATGACACCAGGACCCCGCACCCCCAACACCATGCCCGGCACATGAGGATTTGTTTAAAGAATGAATAAATGAATGAGGTACTTGCTTTCCAGGTGGTCCGGCAGCCAGCCACCTTCTTTGCTCGCTCTCTGATTTCTAGCCTGGAACTGGTCCTCGGAGCAGGATTTTTAAAGGTTCTCACTTATTCCACCACCACCCCCCAAGCTGGCAATGTCATTAGAACAGCAACCTGGGGGGCCTCCGTGGAAACGGGCCCTGGACTCAGGACAGAGAGCCTGGAAGGGAGACTCCCAGCTGACACAGGCCAGTCAGGTGCACCTGGGGAACTACTGGACCCTCGGGGCCCCATCCAGCCTCCTCCCCTGCAAGATGGGCTCACCAGCACTCAGCCCGGAGGACTGCTACTTGAGTTTGTAAAATGGCTTATGGAAGAACACCTTGGAGGTGCTCATTGTTTCTTCTCCTATACACCACGAACGCCCCTTCTCCCACAGAGTAGGTATTAACAAACACGGACTGAACAGAAGAGAAAGGTAATTTCCTATAAAGCTAGGGGTGAGAAGGCCCAAATGTGGGAAACCGGGCGAGGTTGGGAATCCTGCACCAATCCTCTCACAGACTAGGGGCTTCTCCATACCTCATCTGCTTCCTCTGCAGCCCTTGTCTCCCCAAAGGGTAGGAGAGAAAGGTCACCAGTGTAGAGAGGGGACTGAGGAGGCCTTTGCAGTATCCAAGAGCTTGGAAGTGGCCAAGGGCTGGGAAGAGTGCAAAGCACCCACAGCTGGGCCTCCGCAGGCACAGGGAAGGTGTCTCCGAGGTTACAGATGAGGTCTGAGAGGGTCTCACCACCTCTATGAAGACCCAGCCCCTCCTGGGAGCATCAGATTCCAGAAGACTCATCCAAGGCTTCACACGATGCTTGGCTGATCACACTCGGCTGCAACCTCCCATGCCACTAAGGTTCACAGCATGGCCCTCACTCAGCAAGCACCAGGGGTGCTAACCCTGTGCCAGGGGCCGAGAACGGGCCCAGGCCACACGGTCTGCCTGCACTTTATGAGCCGTGTGGCCCTGGGTGAGTCACACGTCCTGAGGAACCCAATCAGTATGTGATGACAATTATACCAATGCTCCCTAGTACAACTGTTTCTATTGTTATAAAATATATATACAATTAATCATTTTAATCATTCGGAAGCATACAATTTGGTGGTATTGAGAATAGTCACAATGCTGTGTGACCACCAGCACCATCTCCATTCCCAGAGCTTTTCCGCCTTCCCAAACTGAAACTCCGTGTCCCTTAAGCACTAACTCCCCATCCCCTCTGGGCTCCTGGGACCCTCCACGCTATTTTCCGTCTCTGTGAATTTGCCTATTACAGATATTTCATACAAAATGGAATTATACACAATTTGGCCTTTTGTGACTGGATTATTTCCCTTAACGTAATACGTTCAAGGTTCACCTATGCTGGAGCATGTCTCAGAATTTCATTCCTTTTATGGCCGAATATTCTGTTATACATATATCTACCACATTTTGTTTATCTGTTCATCCGTCAATGAATATTCGGGTGTTCCTCGTTTTGGCTACCGTGAAAATGCAGCTGTGAACATGGACGGGGGTCCAAACACCTGTTCGAGTCCCTGCTTTCAAGTCTTCTGTGTACAAATCCAGAAGTGGAATTGCCGGACTGGATGGTAACCTTGTGACTCATCTGTCTGAGGAATTTCCATGCCGTCTTCCGGCAGCTACATGCACCATTTTACATTCCTACCAACAAGGCACAAGGGTTCCAATTTCTCCACCTCCTTGCCCACGTTTGTTCATTTCTGTGTTTTTGATAACAGTCATCCTAACGGGTACAAGGTGAAATCTAACTGGTTTTCCCACGTCCTCCTCGTTTACCGTCCTGTAACAACAGGGGCACGGGAGCCAGTGACAGGAATAATTTGCAAGAAGCTTTCTCTAGAACAGAATATGGACTCAGTTCTGGTTTGGGTGGGGTTTTCTTTAGCATGATAAAAACAATATATATGACAAATATTCAAGTGTTACGAAGCATCATCATAATATAGTGAATACCAGGAAGCTAGGGCGCAGGACTGAGAGGGAGTTTGTTCCTCTGCTAGCCCCTCACCCAAGGCCCCCCACACCACCTTGAGCTGATCGATGGCTTGAAGGTTATAGTTCTCATTCTCTTACACCAGTTATGCTTATGTACAGATCTCTAAATCATATACCATTTATTTTGCTTATTTCTGGGCTTAGCTAGAACCACATTATATAGAGCCTTCTGGCACTCACTTTTTTTTTTTTTTTTTTTTACTTAACATGTAAGGATTCCCAAAGGTTAGGTATATATCCAGGAGTACAATTGTTGGGTTGGGGGTCTATACAGATTCAACCTGCCAAGAAAGTGCTAAATTGTTTTGCCAGGATTACTCTTTATATATTTGAGATGTTTAAAATGAATCACCAAGAGTTTTAAAAGATTAATCTGGGCCATACCTGCTCCCCAAAGCATCGGCTCAGTCACGTACCCACATGGAAATGAACAGTCTGGGAAGCAGCTGAGAGAAGGCCAGCTCCCGGAAACCCTCCCACCAGGGGGCCCCCTCCAATCCTGCCTGGAGGCCTAGGAGGGACACCCCTCCCCACTCCGATGGGGTGGTCTGCTGGCTGAAGAACCGCCTATCTGCAAAGAGACCAGGACTGACTGGCCACCAAACAAACGTGTTTCTGGAGTTTCCCGGACCCAGAGAGAAGGGAAGGTCCATAGGGCGGTTCCAGGAATATGGGCTGCCCTGAGACTTTACCAACACCGCCCTCCCCGGGGGATATGGGAGGCACTTCCCCGGAACAATGGCTAAGCATTCATGTGTCTACGATACAGCTCAATCTTCAGCCTAGAATTTAAACTCGTAACTTATGTCCAGGTCCACACGGTAAGAGCAAAAGAGCAAGGAATAGCTATCAAGCTACTTCATTACTAAAGATCCCTTTCTCTCCCACACTCTGGTTTAGGGTTTCTCACTATTGTATATATTACCAACCACAGAACTACCGATGATGCGGCCCACGGGCCACTTTGACCTGGATTTTGTCTTTACCAAAGGCCACTGAGCGCCATAAACCAATTTCCTTTGTTGCCCATACAAGCTACAAAAGGGGTTTACACTGCAAGAACCTTTGGTAGCTTATGATAGCTGCTAAGGCTCCAGTGGACAAGTGAACACAGGAAGAAGGTCTCGGACATTTTGGAGGCCAGAGTATTGCTGGTGTGCAGACAGGAGGTGGTCCTGGCCTCA
>CM053604.1:105487131-105536810 GCA_028646535.1 Procyon lotor | reverse complement strand
TGTGTCAGTTTCTGTTACTTGCAGCCAAAGGCACCCTAACAGACCTATTTCAAGGTAAATATCTCATGAGCAATACAGCCTAAGGGATTTCAGAAGCTCCTGATCAGGTCTAATCACACGACGTAAAAATTCGCCATCATTTCTCAAACGGGTGGGTTTCAACACTACTGCCTTGGTGTTCCCTCCTGCCATGTGCTGTGCCCATGTGTGACAGGCCTGGAATAGGGCGGATATTTTACCACGCTCTCCTGGCAAAATCACATGTATGTGTTATGGTGATAGAGGAATGATCTTGCTTCTACTCCAAGAACAAAATCCCTCCATAAAGGATAATTCTGTCATACGTGAGGTTCTGGTGGGAGTGTCGTTTGTTTTCTGACACTATCAGGAGTCCCTGGCTCTCAAGAGCACACATCACACACAGATAGAAATGTATTCTAAAGGAGGCAACTTGTGCGGGCGCCTGGGTGGCTCAGCTGCCCAATCGTCTGACACTTAATTCTTGATTTCGACTCAGGTCCTGACCTCAGAGTTGTGAGATCGAGCCCCACGTCGGCTCTGCCCTGGGGGTGGAGCCTGCTTAAAATACTCTCCTCTCTCTCTCTCCGTCTCCTCCTGCCCTTCCCCCTCCCTAAATAAATAAGTAAACAGGCAACTTGCTTTCTAAAACAATCACCAGCAAACACTGCATTACTGACAATATACCACGAGATGTTGTGTTGATATATTCATACATTCCGAACATTCTAGCTAACCGACCATCCCATTCAAGCATTTAAGATCCTCGCTGCCTCCCCAGAACTCTTTCGGGCAGCTCCACCCACACGCATCACTGTTTCCACAGCAACCAGTGAATTTAATAATGAGCAAGACCGTTAAGGAAGAAATCGGGAGGGGGGGAAAAGAGACAAACAATAAACCATAGGAGAAATCTGTGAAACATTAAGCCAGGAAGAGCTCCTAAATGCTTGGGCGTGAATATTAAAGACAGATAAAATCCACACCCTTGTTTCACTACACAAAGTCAATACCCAGATCCACAGAGTCTCACACTATCCAAATGAGCAAAAATCATGTAAAGCATAAGAATGGCAAGGGAACTATAAACCAGAATTTTCTGACAAGAGTACTCTTCTGTAACTCAGCTTTGGTGAACCCGACACATTTAGGAGGCTTGGCTGGGGACTGTGGGAGAGGAAAACAAAGGATGCAAATTAAAAGAACTTCTTAATTCCAAACGGCACAAGCTTCTTTACATCCGGAGAAAGATGTCCTGAACGAAGATTCGCAAGAGTTCAAAGGGCTGGAGAATCATCGAGATGGAAGCAGAAGTGGCATTCCATAGCCCTCCCCCTGTCCCACACTGGTGTTCAGCTCCTGGCAGCCAACTGGGCCAGCTTCCCCCCCCGCCCCCCGGCCAAAGAGTCAAGGGATGGACGTGTGTCCCTGACAACTCCACAACCAGTGACGGCTTACTCTGGGCTGTAGACATTTGGAGGGCGCACAGAACACATGCTACCACGGAGCTCCCACTAACACTTACCGTCCTCAAAAATTGCTCCTATCTCAAAAGATAATTCTGAGCTGTGTTCTGCTTCGCACGGGTATACGGCTCGAGCCTTCCGATTGACAACACTGAGAAGGGAACGTGAGAGATACAAATTAAAACGTGAGACACCGGGAGGGGGAACCTCACCTCCCCTCGCTGACCATACTCCTTCCCGAATTCCACTTACATATCACCAGTGGGACAACTCCTTCCAAAAAAAACAAACAAACCAACCAAATAGCAGTGAAGTGAACACCAGGCGCGTCTACAGCGCTTGATTTTCAAGTAAATGATGGGTTTCAAATTCAAATCTCTCTTCAAGGAGCTTCTCTGAGCAGCTTCCATTGAACCTCATCACCTGATCCTCCTCTCTGCCTGGTGGGATGCCCTTTCCTATCCTTCAGCATTACCAGAGACACAGGGTGTGTTTACTCCTAAGCGCCGTGTTCATCTATTAGGAAAAGCCCCCTATCATGAGACCCGAGGCAAGGCAGTGAAGGGCAGAGGTGCACACGCACCGACTGACTTGGGCAGTGCGCAGCAGACATCCATCTGTCCACATGGACGGTCTGCTTCCACACCACTCTGGAAGGAGTTGGTTGTTCTGAGTTGGGTCTTCTCTATTTGACCCCCTCACACCTGCCTCCAAAAGGCATTTCAAGGCTTAGCTTCTCGCCACTTGTCAAAATGCCCTCTGTACCCTTCTGGGGAAAGAGCACTCCAGGGGAGGAGGGAGACCACGGTGTTAGCCAGATGTAGACTGAAGCAGAAGGAAGTGCCCCACCTCGCTGGAGTGGGGGAAGCCAGTGAAGACAAGAAGAACTTCAGCCTACCCCCCAGGGTGACAGACTTGCTAGGCCAGCTCCTCTGGCTTCTGCACAATGGGCCCATTAAATAGCCGTGTTAACCCCTGTTCCCAGGGCCCCTGCCCACTTTCCTTTAAAAAAAAAAATTTAAAACCATGTGCTCTATATTCACGTATAAGAAGTTCTTCCAAAATAAATGGTTTCATCAATGCACAACAGGCACCAAAAACAAAACAAAACAAAACAAAAAACAAAAAACCGGAGGACAGTAGGTTCAAGCAGCTCTCACATGAGGCAAATTTCTCCAGAGAATGAACTTGTTCTTGAACCAAGGCACAGCCTGAGACAAGGTTGTCAGTGTTGCCCACGAGCTCTGGGAGGCTAGAAGAAGCTGAGCAACCTCGTTCGTGCAGGGAACACGAGAAGCTGCTCAGGTTGATCGAGCCTGGGTGCTGCCCCTGTCTTCGATGTCATTTCCCACAGCCCGTACCTTTCCGGCGGCTTGTCCACTATGGCGGCAGGCAGAGAGAGGGGGGAAGGTGGGGGCTTGGGTGAAGGAGGTGTAACAGCTGGGCTGCAGCTCAGTGGGGTCGGGGGCTGCGTGTTAAGCCACTGGACCATGGGCGATCTCGTCTGGCAGGGGCTGCAGGTGGAAGTTCGAAGGACGGGATTAATAGTATATAAGCCACAGAACACCAAATACCTGACACCCCAATCCTACATGGCTGAGATGATAGCTTCCTTATCTCCCCCGTGACCAGAACAGGACCAAGTTCTCACTGGTCTGCAGCCCCAAGAACCACAGTCCAAAGGAGAGATGCCTGTACTTCTCCAGGTTTGTGGAGAAGATCGAGTCTTGTCCAACTAGCACCCTATTGGTTCACTAATTAGGACACTAGAATCCAACTACCATGACCAGTTAATTGGACTTTTGAGGTGCTCGTGTTCCCTGCTCCTAAAGAAAATGTCAGAATCTACAGTCCAGCTTATGACCTTTTGCTCCAAAAACTCAACCCACAGCCTTTCAATGGTTAAAAGCTCTTTCCTCTGGTCACATACACAGGGCAACTCGGGAAAAAAATTGCAGCTAGGAATCAAGATTCCTCTAGAGCAGACCAAAGACAGCAGTTAAGAGAGAAACCCATGAACAGCAAAAAAATCTTTGGGGACCTTAATGTTCCCTAAAATTTGCAAATTTAAAAAAAAAGATAAAAGCTAATGTAAAAAGGTCAGTGAACAGACTCACAGAGAGGCTTCTAAACATGAAAAAGAATGCAATAAATAGTTTTGGACCCGAATTAAATTATTCTTTCATTATCTCCAAACTGGAGGCTTGTGACTACGGCATATGAAGCTTACTTTAAAAGCACAGTGACGGGGGCACCTGGGTGGCTCAGTGGGTTAAAGCCTCTGCCTTCGGCTCAGGTCATGATCTCAGGGTCCTGGGATCGAGCCCCGCATCGGGCTCTCTGCTCAGCGGGGAGCCTGCTTCCCCCTCTCTCTGCCTGCCTCTCTGCCTACCTGTGATCTCTCTCTCTCTCTCTGTGTCAAATAAATAAATAAAATCTTTAAAAAAAAAAAAAAAAGCACAGTGACGAAAGTTGCTCTTTTCGATTACATTTTCAACACACACGCATTTCAGTGGCTGCTACACCCAGATGCTCTTCACCTCCACTTCACGCTCTTCAGCTAAAACTAGTTTCCGTGAGCAGCTTCCTTATCCTTCCACGTTCCTGAGCATTACTTTTGCTTCCTTCCTCTGTAGCAGAGCGAACATCAAATTCCGTCCATTTTTACTTCCACCAGGTCCTGTGCTGTTCCCTTGTTTACCTTCTCATCACGTTGCTTCCTGCCTGCATCACCACTCTGGTCTCCCGGCTCAGCCCCCAACCCAATTCCTCCAACTCGAGCAACTCAAGCAGCCAGCCTCAGCCCCCTGAGACCCAGTCTGTCCCATCCGTCCCCCCAAGAACAAGTGCACTCCCCAAACTGCCCTCTGCCTGCTTCCCTAATGGTCTCGCACTCTGCCTCAAGTCTCTCCTCACCTCTCAGGCTCCCTAGAACTTCTGCCAGCCCCAATCTGCCCCTTCCTCAGCTCAGCTCCAGGCCTGCCTCCCAGAACACTTCTGCTTCGGTCTGAGTCACAGATCTCTGAAGGCTCAGCCCAGCAAGAAACGGGAGGGCAGGCTGGCAGGAGTCATTCTGTGATGGTTTCAGAGATTTCTCTTGCCTTTGAGGTAAAAACCAGGTCTTTAACTCTTTCTGTAGACCTCACAGGGCCCAGAAAAGTGCTAGGCATGTGCAGTCTTCCACGAACACCTGAACAACCATTCTACAGCTAAAATGGGATTTTACAATCCGAGTATGTGAAATACTGCATTTCTGACTTGATGGATATTTAGTACACTAGGAGGTCTCCTATCCTTTGATCAGAAAAGGGGAGGGAGCTCACATTTTTTAAAAGAGTTGGTTTTGAACAATTTATTTATAATCCCCCCCATCCCGCCAATTCATGTGTAAGTCATAAAACCTATTTCATAACCAAGCAAAGAAACTTATAACTCTCAAACGGTCTGTATTGCCTTATCAGAAAAATGAACCCTAAGTGGTGTCTTACTAATCAGGAAGGGAAAGGAAGGGGTGAGTGAAGCTCTGACAGAGAATTTAAGACTGCACTTAGCCAAACAATTGCCATTTCATCTCCCAGCAATTATTCAAGGTGCTTGGAGGGTGGTGGTGGCGGCAGATGAGATGTTTTACCACACCCCCCTCAACTCTTTCGGGTCATAAATAGCCTAGTGATTAAATGACGGCCATCCATCTGCAGAGAGGGAGGACAGCTACAGGATGAAGATAAAGTAACAATGGTGACTATATTTATAAGGCTCTTTAAAAATAAAGATCATAAATTTTATAGCTATTATCTACTTAATCCTCACATCTTTTTTTTTTTTTTTTTTTTTTTTTTAAAGTGGTTTGCTTTTTTGTAAAGGAAAGACACTCTTTTTGGAAAGTGAAAGAACCGCTGTCATGGCAGGTGCTCTAGGTCCAAGCCTGTCCCTCAGCTCGGCCTTCTCCATCCTGTCCTGAAACAGGGACTCGGACTCAGCAATCCTTGTCAGGGTCAAGTTCTCGACATTAGCTGTTTTTGTTTGTTTCCTGTGATCTTTTTGATGCCCTTCAATATGTAGATGTGCTATGTGGCCCAGCACTCACCAGTTCACCCAGATAACTGTTCAGACTTCCCACTGAGATTGTATGACTGTATCCAATTTCTGTATTCAGTTTCCCGGGTCCCCCCCACAGTATCTCAGAAGCCTGAGCCAGTCACTTCTCCTTTGGATCTCAGAATCCCACATGGGCACAAAACTTTGTAAGGTGGAATATTCAAAAGAGGTAGCAAAACCCAAGTCTGGAAACAGTCTCTATGGGGAAAGAGGCATCAGAAGTCACATGGAGAATTGGAAAAAGGAGACCTATGTGGCAAAACAAAGTTTGGAAAACAAACAGAACAGCTGCTGGGTTGGATACAAGAAACTTTTCACAGGCTTCTCCACTGGGAAGGACTGAGGGGGAGGCAAGAAGTAAACAGAAAGTCCTAAAACAAGTTTTCACCTCAGCCAACAGAAGTTCAATAATGACATGTTTCATAGGTGTTTCCCACAAGCAAACTGCCTGAATTTTTTTTGAAGGCAAGAAATTGTAAGCATAAGCTTTTTTTTTTTATTATTATTTATTTACTTATTTGACAGAGAGAGAGATCACAAGTAGGCAGAGAGGCAGGCAGAGAGGGGGGAGAAGCAGGCTCCCTGCTGAGCAGAGAGGCCGATGTGGGGCTGATCCCAGGACCCTGAGATCATGACCTGAGCCGAAGGCAGAGGCTTAACCCACTGAGCCACCCAGGCGCCCCCATAAGCATAAGCTTCTTTACATAAATCACTTCTTTTTTCAACAGAATTTGGTGGGGTCCTTTGTTTGTTCTGTGTTTTGCGGTTTTTTTTTGTAATGAAGATCAGAAATTTTTTTTTAACTATAGTTGACACCTGAACAATGCAAGAATTAGGGGCACTGACCCCCACACAGTCAAAAATCCACAAACTTTTGACTCCCCAAAAACTTAACCCTTGCCTAATTGCCTTCTGCTGACCTTTGGAACCCTTACTGATAAGAGTCAATTTACCTGTATTTTGTATGTTACATTTGCATTATGTACTGTATCCTTACAATAATAAAGTAAGCTAGAGAAAAGATGTTTTTAAGAAAATCGTAATGAAGAGAAAGGACATTTACACTACTGTACTATATTGGAAAAATCCACATCGAAGTGAGCCTGCGCAGCTTAAACCTGAGCGGTCAAGGGTCAGCTGTATTTAATGCTTCAAATATACTACTTCTGTTTTCCCAAAAAGCAGCAGAGGAAAATGTTACTTCTGATATTCTTTCTCTTCTTTGATTTAAAACACTGGGCATTTTGGAAATGGCAGCCCCCAGCAAAGGTCTCACCATTTTTCTCAGCCTGAGCCCTCGGAGAGAATTAAGCCCTAAGGCATCCATGTACATAAAATGAACATCTCTCCTATACATCTAGAATGGTTCCAGCTACCTATGTGGTGGGAAACGATTCTTGATGGGCTTCTTGTGCTCTGCACTCCTACCGAGCAGAGGCATGCCCTGCTTTGTCCTAGACTATCTTTCCAAGGATGTCTGCAGAGCAAACAGCCTGGGAAGATAGAGCCTGGGTCTCGCCCTGGAGGAAAAAAACAGGCTTTACTGCCCATCATAAGAGATTCGACTTTCCCAAGCCCCGGGTTCCTCTCTTAGAACACTTGGCATGCAGGTATCACCCAGCCCTATCACCCAGCCCTCGGGGCAGTAGCCCATGGGAAGTAGGAGTCAGGGAACTGATATTCTACCGCTGCCCCTGGTATGATTAGGACCTGGTCCTCTGACCAGGAGCCACGCACCTTCTACCAGTATCCGTGAAACCACAACAGACAAATTTCGAAACTTGTAAGCAGAATAAGATTTCAGACTTAAAAATTCTTAACATTAACATCTTTGGGAGAATTGAGAAAATACTCGGGCCATTTTTTTTTTCTCCTTTTTTTGTTTTTTTTGTTTTGTTTTGTTTTTTTGTTTTGTTTTGTTTTTTTGGCTGTGGTCCAGAGGAGAAACATGGTTAAAAAAAATGTCTTTGGGTTAAAAACCAAAACTGATGGGTAATCTAAGAATAAAAAGCTTATCACCTGCTTTAACATAATGAAAAAATTTGAGTGTCCTCTCCCACTACTTCCCAAATTTAAGCATCAAAAAATATTTATCTCCTGGGGCACCTGGGTGGCTCAGTTGGTTAAGCATCTGCCTTCGGCTTAGGTCATAATCCCAGGGTCCTGGGATCGAGCCCCGCATCAGGCTCTCTGCTCAACGGGGAGCCTGCTTCTTCCTCTCCCTCTGCCTGCTGCTTGTTCTCAATCTCTCTGTCAAATAAATAAATGGAATCTTAGAAAAAAAAAGAAAGAAAAAAAATCTATAAAAAAAAATATTTATCTCCTTCTTCCTGCTGCCCCTTTACAAATTTTTGATGAATAAGATTGGCATGATCACAAACCACCAATTTTATTTAATGATGAGCTGCAACCAATTACAACGAAGTACCTAAGCACCACATATTTCCTGAAAGCCAACTTGTGGTTTGCAAAAATGGAGGCAAAAGTCGAGTCTTCCTGAAAAGCCCAGAAACCACATTTACCAAAACAGAAATAAATTAAAGGGAAGTACTAACATCTGTTTGTTTGCTATCTTCTCAATTTCACCCAATAAACCGAAAGAACCTTCTTCTGAATGGACCCCTCTCCGTTTTTAGTGCAGAAGAGCCAGTATCACGACCTTCCTTTGAGGAGAAACGTTTCCTTCTCAAAGAAAAGGAACAAATGGCAGTAAGAAGGTCTCACTAAAAACCCATAAAGATTTCATACTGCTAACTCAGAAACTCCTTCTTGAAAATACATACTGAAAGCCTATCTGGCGATTCCTAAGGCAGCAGAGACTTCTCCGGTGCTCCAGGGGTGGGGGTGGGGAACACAAAAGGGAGGGATAGAATGGGCGTTTTTGAAAATGCTGAGAGCTTTCTAAAAAAAAATAATAGTAATAAAAAAAATGCACGCTCTTGCTTTGGAGTCTGTCTGTATTTCAGGAAAAGACCCTGTAGTTTTCGTGGTAAGCAAGAATAAACCCTCAGACACATAAAATTATGACAGTAGCTGTGTATGTATATACTTTACAGTTTATATTTATAAAATGTAACATATCAGCAATATATGCTGCTTCTGATTCAAACTGTGACCCAATCTTTTCCAATACCAGACTCTACACTCCATGCATATTAAAAACTTTTTGGCAGCAGAAGAGCACAAGCATTTCAGCGATGGGGGAGGGGAGTTAGGGCCTTAACTGTTAAAATTCGACAACAGCTGCAGCGGTCACTAGAGAACTGCATCTAGTGAACATTTCTTGAATGACATAGACGGGTCAGGCTTTGGGCAGTGCTGGTGACACAAGTGCCCGATTCTGCGCTCTTTGAGCAATAAGCATAATTTAAAATTCAAAGGACATAGAACAGGGAGAATACATATCAAGGAAAGAAACGACTGCTTATATGAAGTGATTAAATGCCCCCCCAAACCAACATATTTGACTCTGATTATATGATGTCAGAACCACATCAGAAGGTTGTGTTGGAATGAAAGATTTTAAAACCTCATTTGCAAGGTCTCCGAGCAGAAGCTAACACATTAGTGAGATGATCTTTCATTCCAGCCTGGGAAATGTACAGCATAAGTCTAGAACAGCTGTCCTGGGCAAAAGTGTTTGAAAATGTTAATAAAGACAGAAGGAAATATTGTAGATCTGTATATTATGGGAAATCTCTGTTCAAATAAATGCCACAGTTCTTCCTTAAGTGCCAGAGAGGGAGAATTCCACCGCCAGCACGCTGTCGGTTCCAAATGAGCAAACTGAGAGAGGGGACAGCAGTGGCGTTAAGCAAACGCCTGTGACAAGGGAGGCACCATCATCCAGGGGTAGGCGAGGAGGCCTTCACTGCCCATTAGGAGATTGGGGCATGGATGGACCTTGTTCCTCATCATTTATGGTCCGAGAACTACCTGTCAGGCCCCATGCTCGGCCCTGGGGACACCCAGGGGACCAGGACATCTGCTCTCTCACGAGCGCCCAGTCAAGTGAGGAGAGAATGACAAGCTGGCAATCATGACACAGTGTGATAACTGCCATGTAGAGAGCTGCCCAGGGTCCTTTGGGAGAAGAGAGGAGGAAGCATCCAACAGTCACGTGGGCCCTGAGAAGGCTTTCTGGACGAGGCGGTGTCTGCCCTGAGCTGATGCTGCCAGTGTCGATATTGTCGTCGACCCCCTACACCCTGGCTCCTGAGCGGCCCAGCCGCACGCGCCAGCACTGTGCCAGGCACAGCCCGCACACGCCGATGCACTTCGTGCTAGCCATGCTCCCATTTCACAGGACCTGCAAGAAGAGCATCTCAGAAAGCTGCAGGCGATTCACTCGAGGCCATGTGGGTGCTGAAGCCCATTCTGACTAGACGGCACACAGCTCACAGCCTCACGTCCCTCTGGGTGGCTGCAACAGAATACAAGGAGAGGAATGGAGAGGGATGACGGTCAGATCCACTCAGGGGGGCAGGACCATGTGGCCACCGAAGGATTGTAATCACACCAATTACAAGTGCAGGAAGCACCGCCATTCCAAACAGTGACTTGTATTCCCAAGCCGGCTCTGGCTAACCTCTCTATGCTTTTTCCTTTTTTTTGTAAGCACAGAGGACACTTCTCACTAGCTAGAGGCCATGGCAAGCAGCAAGAGAATGACCTCAGAGTACCCGCCGGAGGCTGGAGCCTCAAGGCATTGTCAGCCTTGGCTGAGGGTCATCCACTCCTGAAACTGGGTAAGGATAAACTCTCTGGTCTCAGTTTCCTTAACGAAAATGAAAGAAATCATTAACAGGCAAAGTGGCTGTATGGAGTCAGTGGGGTGCTAGGTATGAGGCTCCCCACAGTGACAGACGTTCACTCAACACTCGATAAATGAAGCCCCAATTACAAGCGTTAGAGACTTTGGAGTCAGAGGTCAGATCTGCCTTCCAGGGTTATTACGTCATCATGAATAAGGCATTTTCTTTACCCAAAGACAAAACATCTAAACCATACCAAAGAGGAAAAACTGGAGCCATTCAGTGGATGTCACCATTAAAAAAAGAAAAAAAAGTCAACGAATGCTGTGAATGCCATATGGTATCCTGGAATGGATCCTGGAAGAAAAGGGCATAAGTAGAGGAACTAGTGAAACCCAAATCAAGTCCATAGTTAACAGTATTGTACCAATGCGAATTTCTTATTTTTGATAAAACTGCCATGATTCTGTGTAAGATGCTAACAGCAGGGGAAGCTGGTTGATGGGTTTAGAAGAACCCTTTGTATTGTCTTTGTAGCTTTTCTGTAAATCTACAACTATTTCAAATAATAATTTTATTTTAAACAATAGGTTGTAAAAAGAAAAAAAGGCCCACATAAACTCTTTATTCACTCAAACACTAAAGACCTTTTGAAATTAGGATCACACCACTTGAAGACACCAAAAGCACAAGGAAACCTTTTGCTTGGTTCAATGACAAGAAAAGATTCATAAGGGTTATGTTTAAAAATCACCTACACTGCCCACCTTAAGGCAATTAGCCTCACTTGTTGAAACTGGGTTTTAAGAAAGGTGTTTTTTCCAAAAAGATTTGTTTTATTTATAGATGAGATCGAGGTCAGCAAACTCTGTCTGCAAAGGGCCAGATACTAAACACTTTAGTGTTTGCAGGTCATACGGCTGGTCTCCCAGCTCCTCCCCTCTGCTGTCACTGCAGAGACAATGTCAATGACTGGATGGCTGTGTGCCAATAAAACTTTATGTATACAAACAGGCAGAAGTGGGCCACAGTGTGCTGACCTCGGCACTAGAGGGACCAAAGAGAATCCATTTCAGAGTAGAGCATTGGGGGAGATGACAATGATGGCAAATTCCCCTGGGCCTGAAAAGCCCCTGCCCCCATCCCCCATCTACACTGGCTTTTTGGCCTGGGGCCCCCACTATGTGCCAGAAGCCCATCTGCAAATCCGCAGGTCCTGCCCCCAGCAGAAGCGCTCCTCACCAGCTGCTCAAGAGCACCTCCCATGACCCCGGGGGAGACAACTATGTATCAAGTCAGCACATAAAAGCAATAACTTGATCACCCTTGAGAAAAAGAGTCTTTTGCAGGAAGGATTGAGCAGGGAGAGGAGAAAGAGCTCCACAGGAAATCACTTGAGCACAGCTAAGACAAAGCCTTTTCAAGTTGGACCCAGCCACAGTGAACATGTGATCCTCCCCTCCCACCAGGAGACCCTGAGGCTCCTAGGGGTTTCCCTCCTTAAGGAGAAAGGATGCCACCACCTAGCCATCCTACAGATTACAAAGTTCACTCCACAACTGATCATTTTTGGGTTTTGCTATAAAAGAACTGTCTTAGAATTATATCTCTGACCCATCTTTCACTCAAAAAGTGTTCCGTGAATCCCATTTTTCTTCCTTCCAGACGATCACTGGAAAAAGATAAGAGGGTTGTACTTTAGCTTGCTAGCTGAACAGAAAATTTCAGAAAATGATGGGGCATTAGAGGTCTCAGCATGGAGGTCTTCCAGGATAACTGAAAGTAATGTTTCTACTAGCTCAATTCTTATGTGGAAAACAGCTGCTACCCGGTGTGAGGCCTGAACATATAACACAGGGCCTACCAAGCACAGCTCAAAAGGGGTACAGCATTACTCTGGTAAGAAAAACCCTCAGTTACTTATCAAGGTGGTTTTATGAGTTACCTGTTCTAATAGGTAAGTTGCCATACTGCTCAGAATAATTTACAGAGTGGCCTGGTGCCAGGGGGTACCCCATGCCCTGTCATGCAATATCCAAAGACCCTATTTTCAGAGGGCTCTACAAAGAAGGTTCCTACACAAAGAGGCAAAAAGAGGCTCCCCAAGCAGAGTCCTCCTGCACCAACCTCTTAGGCTCTCTGGTCCCCAGGACCAGAGAGGTTATTTCCCTGTGCTATATAGTAAGGAGATTATGGAACTGATGAACCAGGAAGGCAAGTCAACTTAAACTAAGAATATCAAATTAGGTTCTCAGGGGGAAGCAATCCAGACAGCAGCCACCTGGCGCTCCCAAGGGAGCAGTGACTGGGTTTTATTAGATGTGATACCTTGAAACCTCACATTCCACAAGGGCAGATGTGGTGATTCCCCTTTCACAGGCAATCTTGCTAAGTCCCGGTTTGTTTAGATAATTTATATAAGGCCTCCAAGGTTTTCAGAAGCAGAATATGGATAAAAAGCCAAGCCTGTTTGACTCTACTACACTCGATGCTATACCAGTGTAAAGGATCTTCCACTTTACAGAGAACTCAGGAGGTCCTTCCCTTCGTTTTGATATGAAGACACCGCCAACAAATGCATGCACAGCAAATGATAAATTATAACAACAAAAACCAACAAAACATAAAATAATGAGAAGACATAATTGGTTGAGTTAAGCGGGAGAAAAGCTAGGACAAAATTCCAATGTATGTCTTAATTTTAAAAAGTCAACTTTCCATTATGGGGCTTTAAAGTTACACAAACCATCAACATTCTGAACTGAAAATAAAACCTTTGAATTTTGGAACCTGTAGTTATAGCACAAGGGAACACGTGAATTAAGCCACATGCAAATCCAAGTACATAATACAAATACCAAGAATGCCCTAACAAGACACACAGGATGGTATGAAAGATTATGAGGACACTAAGCAGCCAGCAATTCATAGAGCTAGAGAGAAGATTCAAGGAAATAACCAGGACAAAAACTTTGCCCAAAACGTGGCACAAAAATAGACACATAGATCATAGATAAATGGAACAGAGAGTCCAGAAATGAATCCTCAACTCCATGGTCAACTAATCTTGACAAAGCAGGAAAGAATGTCCAATGGAAAAAAGACAATGTCTTCAACAAGTGGTATTGGGAGAACTGCCACATGCAGAAGAATGAATCTGGACCATTTCCTTACACCACACACAAAAATAGAATGAAAATGGATGAAAGAACACAATGTGAGACAGGAATCCATCAAAATCCTGGAGGAAAACACAGGCAGCAACCTCTTCGACCTCAGCCGCAACAACTTCTTCCTAGAAACATCGCCAAAGGCGAGGGAAGCAAGGGCAAAAATATAAACTATGGGGACTTCATCAAGAAAAAGCTTTTGCACAGCAAAGGAAACAGTCAACAAAACCAAAAGACAATCATCAACAGAATGGGAGAAGATATTTGCAAATGACAATCAGATAAAAGGCTAGTATTCAAAATCTATAAAGAACTTCTCAAATTCAACAGCCAAAGAATAATCCAATAAAGAAATAGGCAGAAGACATGAACAGGCATTTCTGTAAAGAGGACATCCAAATGGCCAACAGACACATGAAAAAGTGCTCAGCATCACTCGGCTTCAGAGAAATGCAAGTCAAAATCCAGTGAGATACCACCTCACACCAGTCAGAAGGGCTAAAATTAACAAATCAGGAAACAGGTGTTAGCAAGGATACGGACAAAGAGGAACCCTCCTCCACTGCTAGTGGGAATGTAAGCTGGTGCAGCTGGTATAACCACTCTAGAAAACAGTATAGAGGTTCCTCAAAAAGTTAAAAATAGAGCTACCCCATGACCCAGCAATTATAGGTCTGGGTATTTACCACAAAGATACAAATGTAATGATTCGAAGGGGCACATACACCCAAATGTTTATAGCAGCAATGTCCACAATAGCCAAACTTTGGAAAGAGCCCAAATGTCCATCAATAGATAAATGGATGAAGGAGATGTGGTGTACACACACACACACACACTGGAATATTATGTAGCCATCAAAAAACCTGAAATATTGCCAGGTGCAATGACCTGGATGGAACTAGAGACTATTAAGCTAAGTGAAATAAGTCCATCAGAGAAAGACAATTTTCATATGATCTCTCTGATATGAAGAATTCGAGAAACAAGACAGAGGATCACAGGGGAAGGAGGGAAAGATGAAACAAAAGAGGGAGACAAAGCGTAAGAGGCTCTTAATCTCAGGAAACTAACTGAGGGTTGCTGGAGGGGAGGGGGGCGGGAGGGATGGGGTGGCTGGGTGATGGACATTGGGAGGGTATGTGCTTTGGTGAGTGCTGTGAATTGTGTAAGACTGATGGATCACAGATCTGTACCCCTGAAACAAATAATACATTATATGTTAATTAAAAAAAAAAATAAAAGCTGCTTTGGCCTCACAGCCAGGGAACTCACTCCTTCTACTCATGGGCCCTATTCTTCCTTCACGTGAGGTATCTTAGACTTCATTCTTTCCGAATCCACCAGGGAATTTTGCTGCTCACTTAAGTGTGTGTGGGGCGGGGTGGGGGGGGGGGTGCAGGGGACTGGCTTCCAACTCACTTCATAGTAGCCAGCACCAGAAAGGACGTCCTTTCATATGAAGGTACTACCTCAACTAGAGACCTCAATCCATGTAAACCACCACAGTCTGTGATCAAAGCCAGCCTACAGGTAAGCAGAGGAAAGTGTGACACTTATTAAGATACCATCTCCCCACTAGCCACTAAAGATGCTGAAAATTCCTATGATGGGCAATTCAATGCTCCCCTGATCTCTTTTTAAACTCATGTGACTTTCCTCCCCTTGCTACAAAAGCATTATGTGTTCATTTGAGTAGAGTTGGGGGGGAAAAAAAAAGCAGGTGTAGGGGAAAAGAACTTTTGAGAGATAATTCCCTATTTTCTTTTTGAACAATAATCCTAACAAGAGAAGGGGAAAAAATCGAAGATGCCAATTTCTAGGGTGAACTGACTGCCCCTGGCCAAGAAGCGTTGGGAGCAATAAAATAGAGAGGAAGTCCCTTCTGAGGGGTGGAGAAGATGCGAACAGGAAAGAAAATGAAATGAAACAAGGACGTGAAGACAAAGCTTCCATATGACTGCTATCTTCTAATTTCTAGGTGTGTACCAAATTTCACAGAAATTCGTTAAAAACTGTTTAAGATGATTAATTTTCTGAATTTCAGACAAATCACTCATGGTTTATTGTGGTATACTAAGCCACAAATCAAACTTAAAGAGCTCCCAGTAAAATGTGTTCATCAACTTTTCCTAAAAAGCAATCATGGAACCAACAGTCAAGTAATTTAAAGTGCCAAGGAGTTGTCTATGGGCAACCTTGAACTGTTGGCACAATTTATGTATGTATGTATTTATTTTTAAAGGTTTTATTTATTTATTTGCCAGAGAGAGAGATCACAAGTAGGCAGAGAGGTAGGCAGAGAGAGAGGGGGAAGCAGGCTCCCTGCTGAACAGAGAGTCCGATGCAGGGCTCAATCCCAGGACCCTGAGATCATGACCTGAGCCGAAGGCAGAGGCTTTAACCCACTGAGCCACACAGGCGCCTCAAACTGTTGGCACAATTTAAAGGAACCAAGTTATTTCCCTGATAAGCATATAAATGGTTACCAGTAAGCACACACAGCATCTACAGATACCTGCAGCACAAGGCTGAAAATGAGAGTGGGAATCTACTGTCTAATGACTACAAGCAACTAGCATCAAGTCCGGGTGGGCATGAACCTGTTGCTCTGGGTAGCAACTGGGAAAGATGGGTCAGGACTTGCTTAATATTCAGGATAAACTAAGCCAAGCTTCTCATCAGATGGAACTGAAGGATCTACTGCCCTCCTGGCCTGCCAGAGCACAGGGTGAGTTGTACCTTGGGATACCAACACGGACATATTCTGTGATGCTGCCATCTTGGAGGTGGGGATGTGCTGGCAAGAATGGGGGTGGCCCTTTTCATTTGAAATCTATGGAGAAAGCAGATAGCAATGGTGAGTATTTCTTAAAAGAGATTTTCTTTTGTGGCAGGGAATCTAAAATGATTACTTGTCAAGAACCTGCTCCATCATTTACAATTGAAGAAAATCTGTTTAGAGAAAACCACTTTATTGGGAAAAAAAAAAAAAATGACTTCGGAACATCTGAAAAACCTTGACCTATGATGTAATGTCCTCCAAGGAGACTGAACTAGCAATTCTTCACTGGCAATGAAGTCACCCGTCACCTTACTGAGTGTACAGGTAAGTAATAGCTCCTGATTGATTGACTGCAATGAATAATACCCAAAAGTCATAAACATCAGCAGAAACCCAAGAAATCCAATCCTGCTGTATTGTTTTCTACCTGTCAGAGGCTACAGCTGTATTTACACACTGCCTCTATCTGAATCTCGGCTGCTGTAGGTTTTCCTCTGCAAATTTGCTTTCCAGTGGCTAGGGTCATGGCATTTCTGTACAGCAGAGCTACTGGGGTCCTATGTGATCCACTACATTTGTCCGTGTATCAGGACATGAGGTAAAGCAACTGTAAGTTTTGAAATGAAACATCACTACCCTGGTTTAAAACCAAGCAGCCCAGGCACTGCCTCCTTTTGTAAATCCCCAGGGAGAGTTTTAATGACCCCCACAGCAATCCTGGTTTCATTAAAAGGAATCTTAATCAGTATTTATGCAGAGCCTACTATATTCAATACTGTACAGCGTGTGTGCAGAGATCATGATTTTAAAAAAAGGAAAAAAGAAGCAAACAAAAGTACCACATAAGAAAGCCACATTTACAGATGCTAAGGAGAAAAAATGCTGTAAAGAGAAAATGGTGAGATTAATTCTGTGAAAGTCCTGGAGGAAGACTCATTAATCTTTATAAGGAAGAAGGAAGATGGACCAGAAACAAAGCACAGTTGTTTAACAGACATTCAATGATATATAGAAAGAAATGAGATTACCAAGAGGAAGGCATTTTTATAAATACATAATATTTTATTTCTCATTTTAAGAACTATGTCAAGATCACTAAAAAGTTCAAAGAGTTATAAAACCCAATTTCTATCACCAATAATTTTATAATCTTGGAGTGAGAAAATGACAGTGTTATGGACCGAACGTCTGTGTCCCTCCAAAATTTATATGTTGAAACCATACCCCCTTCTGTGTGATGCTATTAGGAAGTGGGGCCTTTGGAAAGTAATTAGGATTCAATGAGGTCATGAGAGTAGAATCCTTATGAATGGAATTAGGTGTCTTTATGAGAGTCACAAAGTCAGCACTCGGTAAGTCAGAAGCAGGCTCTCACCAGAACCCTGCATGAGGACACCCTAATCTTGGAAATCTAACCTCCAGAACTGTGGGAAATAAATTTCTGTCATTTATACGCCACTCAAAGTATTTTTGTTATCATGGCCTGAACGGTCTAAAATACACAGATAGGCAGACAGGCAGATAGAGACTTTGATATGAACATACAGATACACATACGCATATACCACTTACATATCAATTAACACTAAAAGGTAAATATTACCTAATACTAGAAAGCAATATTTGCCCCATGTCCGGCTTCAGGTATAGACAGAAAGATATACTGAGAATCTTCTTATAGACTATAGCACTAGAGAAATTTCAGCACTTTCCTGAAAGTGGAAACTAAATTAGACCCTAAAGATAGGTCAGATCGCCTTGAGCAAAGAAAGGGGGAAATATTTCAGGCACAGTGAATCAAAGTATGGGGGAGCCACCCAGGGGAACTTCAAGACAGCAAATGTACCATCCCAGAAGAGTTTAAAAGAAAACACAAAAAAGGCAAGAAGAGATATCACTCGTCCTAATTATGCTCTTCAGGGAAGCTGTTTACAATCCACACATGCCTGCCTCCAGGGGGACAAGAGGAGCAGTTGTCTGTATCACCTGGCAATCTGATAGAAATGCATACATGGAGGCCCCCTCAAGCCTCAGGGTCACTCTGAGGGCCAGGGGGCCAGCAGTCGGGGCTTCCCAAGCCCTCCAGGGGATCCTGGGGAGTGCTCAAGCTTGAGACACACTCCTCACTTCATGATAAATCTGGATTGAAATAGGCTTACAAGTAAACCCTTCAAAAGATACACAAGAAACACTATAATTAAGAGAGATATCCGTGCATTTTATCCATTGCATAGAAAAAAAAAAATCCCCAAATTCTTGAAGTAGGAGAAAGTCTACATTATAACACAAATCTTCTTTCCAGACTCGCTTCAACTACTTATTTTCTCCTCTCCCTTTCTGGCCTCTCAGTGTTGGAGTGCTTTCCATGACATTTTAAAATTTGTATGAATAGGAAGCTGGGGAATTCGCTCCTCGTTTGATTTATGACCAAAAATATCGAGCCCTTCATGTTTCAGGCATGAATGTGCTACGAATTGAGCACTGGCTATATCATAGCTCATAATGTCACCTTCCTACAGAACCACTCTGGAAGAGGCAGGACTAACTAAACTAGCTCTCCACTATGATACACGCTTACTGAAAGAAGTAATTAGAAATCTGGTTTTTGCTTTCACACACACATATGCACCCACATGCACCCATGCAAATGCTACCCCCAGAGCGCCCAGGATTAGATTCTTGGTTCCTATGTAACCACTGTCACTGGGGCCTGGAATCCTAAAGTGAAAAGAGAATTTTTAATCTAGAAAAAGAATAATAAAAATGACAAGCATGTTTGAGTAATAGGTAATTTAGTCCACAATACACAGTCTCCAGCATGTAAATATACATATATTACAATCTTGGGGAAAAAGATCTCATCTGGAGAATGTTTCCCTATTTTGAGTTTCACTTGCAGTTTCAGTTAGATTTTCAGTCTTTAGGTCACCCCCAAATTTTAGCACACCAAAATTCTCCCAGCCTCTTTTAATACTTAATTAAGTTCATAATGATTTCATGTGAATCCAGCAGTAACTATAAAAAGCCAAGTAATGTGAGGGACGCTCTCCAATTCCATTTAAAGTCCCAAGAATGCCCAGCTAGGGTCGGATGACATCACTATCTATGACTTATTTTAGGCAACTTTGATTTAAAAAAAATTTTTTTGACTTTGAAGACAAGACACCCAAATACTCTCAGGTTGAATTATAAATGTATTTTTGGATGTAATTTGATTGACTAATCACATAATGGCATGTAATTATTAGTAGGGTTCCTTTTTTGGTTGTTGTTCTCCAAGCATTTGTTTGAAATTTGATGCTCTTTGGATGTCCCAAAACACCACCAATCTGCATTTATTCCACAGCTTGGTCAGCACAGAAAGACAAACCGGGTAGTCAGACCAGGTCCATTTTATTGTTTGTATTAGTATTATTTGTCCTGATACACCTGAGCCGATCCGCACATGCCTGTCACTAAGCCAAACTGAGAAGATAAAATCAGGTATTTCATCCATCAATTGTCAAGCATGCAGGGTGTTATGGAGAAGATAGAGAACACTAACGCAAAACTCTTGAAAATTCAAACAACGAACATATCATTCAACAGATAGTTTCAAGAGTCTACGTATGGATCACAATGCATGCATTCTCCTATGTTTCCTATGTCTAATAGCATTGCCAGTGAGAAAACATACTGAGTATCTAAGTAGGACAATAACAAATTTCCTTCACGCAACCCCAAACTGCCACAAATTAAACTCAAAACAGATCTGAAAGAGCACCCATCCACTTTTCCACACTGGAAACACAGAGATGCTTTCGAGGAAGGACTTTCTTATGGACCATCCTTCCTAAAGCATCCCACTGATCAGAAAACAGAGATCCTTAGGCCTAACACTTTAGTACCCACTCACCATGTGAACTTTAAAGTGAAGGTCACAGCCCTCCTTTCTTTAGCACCAAAGAGAAGCACAGCCACTTACACAGGGGATGCCCAGTCCCCAAAGCTGCCTCCATCTGCGAGAAGGTGGTTTTTGTCTGGTCCAAGAGGCCCATGGACAGCTGCAGTCGTGGGAGATGGAGAGGAAAGTGAATCTAGATTCCCGGTAGTGGTGTCCTCCTTAGGAAGGTTAGTGCTGTCACCTAGGGAGGAAAAAAATAGCATGAACTTCCAAACACACACTCAAAAGGGAACAAACAACTCCACTAATAATTAAATGGCATCATTTGATTACCCAAAGCAAATTAAATACAAGATTACACTTATAATTCACCCTGGAATTATTTGGATGTCCAGCTTTAAGTTTCGGTTTTTGTTCTGAACCAAAGATGCTTAAACTAAATCACAGATTATACACAGCGAGGGGTGTTTTCCCCACAAGAAAACACAATAATCAAAATCAGATCCAATGGAAGATGAGAGCCTTAATGGCGGCCATAATGATTTCCTAATTTCTAAGGAGTACAGTTATAAATCAGTGATAACTCCAAGAATAATTCAGGGCAGTACACCAGCCCAACATAGCCAACCTCTTCCTTTCTAGTCACCTGATGCTTCTTTTAGACATTGCCAATCACCACTTGGTGTGCAATAAATTCAACAACTCTAAAGGGATCTTGTCTTCTGAGCCGGTATCCTGGATTACAATTTAATAGTCCAATTTATTAAAATCCCAGGCACAGAGAAACTTCCATTTCCCTGTGAACATTAGGGAAGATGTTATAGAAGAATCGGGCCCCTGCAGTGACTGCAGGGAGGACTTTAAACCAAAACTAAAAAGCATTTTTTAAATGGGTTACATGATTTATTCATTCACAGAGGACCACTTTACGGAATGCATTTAGTATCATCTGTACATATTACAAGCTGGGGTGAAAAACGGAGAAGATGGAAAAGTGAGCTCACAAAAGCAGCCATTTTCCTCAACTGGTCTCCTTATCTTCCTGGTAATCCCACCTACCTTAATATACCGGAACAGCACCTATCAGAGCTGGGACCCTCCAGCCACATTCACAGTCCCCATTAAAATATTAACTGCTCCAGGGTGCCTTGCAGAGGTAGCAATATTCTACCAAGAGGCACTGATTTGGCCTTGATTTCACAGATGATGGGTCCACGATAGTAGATCCAGAAACTGCCACAGAAGCAGACGTGCAGGACTATATCCCAGCCAAAGAGCTTCTAGCTGATTAAACTTTCATTTCTCCTTAGTCCCTTATTCCCAGGTCCTAGAAAGAGGGTACGCAGGAACGCCAGGAACAGCAAGGAGCTTGCTCTCAGAAAACCATTTCAAATGGGTTTCATCTCTACTAAAAATAAAGCACAAGAGAAATTCTGGGCTCTGAGTAAGCTAGATCCCAAGATGCTAACCTTGAAAACTGATTGTATTAGACAATTCTTATTTAACTCTGACCCAGCTTACAACTCAGGCGAAGAGAAAGAATCTTAGAAATGGAGATCTAGAAAAAAGTTGAATTCAGGAAAGTAGGAGTTACAGATGGTGGGGATGGCTGCAAAAAGGAATTCTTTATGGGGGCAGTTAGGAAGAACTACCAGGATGATAGTGGGCAGAAGATTCTGGTAAACGAGACTTTTCTGAGCTTTTTCTTTCCTTAAGTGTGTTGTCCTCAGGGAAGGTGAGAGATTAGTTGCAACAAGAAATGAACACAACCTCTGTGGGCTAGTCTTCTTCCTGGTCTCAGTGTCCCTGCAAAGCCTTGCTCGGTGGCCATTTGCAAATGTGCAGTCCAGAATACTGTATGATTCCTCTTTCGGTGAAGTCACTTTTTCCACAGCCTTTCACCACAACAGTGTTTAGCTAATTGGAGTAACTCAGCCCCAAATACATGGAGCAGCTTTCAGGCAAATACATCATAACCCACTGATAGGCCACTATGATTTCCCTTTGCTTTATCTTCATTCTGCGCTACAGTCCACTTTGAAACTAAGGCTACTTCTCCTGTGTGCGGAGAGTTCAACTCCATCCAGTTCGGTTCTGTGAATATGCCCAGGAAGTAGGGGCTGGAGCTCCAGCTTCCCTGGGAGTTCCTGAATATGTCCGCATGCAATTGCTGCCAAATCGGGGCTTGGCTAGAAGCAGCCAAATACCATCAGCTCTGAAGCAGAACAGGATCACCCCGACAGTGAGTCAGACGCAGGCAGCTTCCTGGCTTCAGCAGGCTGGATCCGCTCTCTGGGCCTCGTGCCCTGTCTCTAGGGCAGGGCATGACATAGCAAAAACAGCAAACGAGAGTCTGGGGCCAGTCATTCCCTGACTCATTCCTGCAAGGAGAAGCCTTTCAATAAGCAGCAACTTCGGGGGAGTGGAAAGCAAGGGTCTAAGGTTACTCCCAAAAGATGCCTGAGATGTTTTGAAAACCAGATACACTGGCTCATCCACAAGGCCGCGAATCCTTCTCCCCAGCAGACTGACACAGCACAAACGGTCATTCAACATATTAAATCACATTCCATTATGAGAATTTCTCTCTCCTGTCCTGCCAAACAGTAGCAATCTGAACCTTCCAGTGAAAAGAATATCGGTAGAAGGGAATATGTTTACACAAACTGATCAAATGAAGAGATACCTCGCCCTACTTTCTGTGCAGACAGATTTCTTTTCTCCTTTCACGGTTACGGAATGAGCTTATCTACTTGAGAATCACCGAATTCGAGGAAACGGGCACAGAACACCTCAGGCACATAAACATTAAATACTCATAACCATTTCTGAAACTTTAGTTCCCCCAAATCAAACTAGGGCTTTTTAACTGGTATGAAAATCATAAAACTTTCTCCAAAACACCTTCATGTCCAAATGATTTCTGGATTAAAGATTTTAAAGCTGACAAAAGTGATTTGTACTTGAGAATTAAAGTCGGATACTCTCATCGTTTCTCACCTTCCATTTCTTTCGAGTGTCACACAACCTCTTCCCCTAGGTGCTACCCTGTAACAGGCACCTACAGACAGACAAATCACCTGTGAGTAACAAGGCTGTTCCAGTAAGTGAGCAGAAGTGGTGCTGAAGGACTTTCACCATGAACAGACTCCCAGAGAAGAAACTCACTGGAAATAGAACTACCACCACCTAGAAGAGAAAATGACTTCTTCACAGCATCCAGCTTCATTCCCACCTTCTCCACAAAGCACTTGCCAGCTGCCTGTTCTGCCTCTTCTCTCCTTTCTCACAGCGAAAGGCAGCAAACAAGTTTGCACTCGCTATCATCTAATGGTTTCATGACCTGGTTTTAACTCCCCGTTTCCATTGTACATTTTTTTGAGGGAGGAGACCAGGCCGCAGTCTCGGTAATCCTTAGAGGACACAACGCTGGCAGGGCCAGGCAAACCAGGAATCTTCAGGAAATACTGTGGACTCGTTGCCACATGAAATGTTATGAATATGGAAAACCAGTGCCTCTAGGAACTGAGGAGGAGGGGTAAAAAAATCTTTAAGCCTCAAAGTATTGTTACAGAATTTGCACACAGCTTCCGATTGACAGCCTCTCCCCTTTCAAGCCACAAATATCTTTCACCTTCTTTATTCAACCAACAAACGTTTACTGAGCCTCAACTTACATACGAGGCACACCATGGCTGCTGAGTTATAAAGGTGAAGAATCAGTCCCTAACTCAAAGGTGCTCACGGTACAGTACCAAGGACAGTAAAGACAAACATAGTAGAAGGTGGTGTCAGTCATACTATGATTGTATCAAGCTGCTTTGAGATCCAGAGAAAGAAGTTTCCAAACATGCCAGTGGTGGAAGGAGAAAGACGTGAGTGTCAGGTAACAGGAAAAGAAAGAAATTATTGCCAAACTTGCAAGGGAAGAACCCCTGATAGAGCAAATATCATGGTTGAAAGCATAGAAACAAGAGAGAACGTGGCAGTTTCCAGAGCCATGGATGGCTGGATTTGGCTGGAGAATAAGGTCAAAAGTGGAGAGTAAGGGTATGAAGTGGGGTGATATAGAAAACATTAAGGTACCTGACTTTGTTGCATAGGCATTGGGAAGTTATTGCAGGGGGTGAAGCACGAAAGTGGCAAGATCCAGAGAATGGATTCAAGAGATACTCAGTCGTACAGACACTAGAACTCTGTGAATAAAGATGAAGGGTGAGAGAGAAACCTAAGACGACCTCACCATGCTTGTCACCATGACAAAGCAGGGAAGAATATCCAAAGGGCAAAAGATAGTCTTTTCAACAAATGATGAAAAAACTGAACAGCGACATTCAAAAGAAAGAAACTAGACCACTTTCTTATATCATACACAAGAATAAATTCAAAATGGATTAAAGACCTAAATGAGAGACCTGAAAACATAAAAATCCTAAAAGAAAACATGGACAGCAACTTTTTTGACATTGGCCAAAGCAACTTTTTTCTAAGTATGTCTCCTGAGACAAAGAAAATAAAACCAAATATACACTATTGGGATTATAATAAAAACTTTTTGCACAGTGAAGGAAGCAATAAAACTAAGAGGCACCCTGTGGAATGGGAGAAGATATTTGCAAAGGACACATCCGATAAAGGGTTAGTATCCAAAATATGTAAAGAACTTATAAAATTCAACATCCAAAAAACAAATAATCTAATTAAAAATAAGCAGAAAATATGAAACAGACATTTCTCCAAAGAAGACAACCAGATGTCCCACAGATGTTAAAAAAGATGTTCATCATCACTTACCATCAGAGAAATGCAAATCAAAGTACAATGAGATATCACCTCACACCTATCAGAATGGCTAAAATCAGTAACACAGAAAAACAACAGGTGTTAGTGAGGATGTGGAGAAAGGGGAGCCCTCCTGTACTGTTGATGGGTATGCAAATGGGTGTAGCTACTGTGGAAAACAGTATGCAGTTTCCTCAAAAAGTTAAAAATAGAACTACCATATAATCCAATAATCATACTATTTACCCAGAGTACAAAAACACTAATTCAAAGGGATACATGCACCTCCATATTTATAACATTATTTACAATAGTCAAGATATGGAAGCAGACCAAGCATCCATCAACTGATGAATGGATAGATTTATACACACACACACACACATAAATATGTATATATGCACATATATAAATATGCATATGTATACATAGGAATATTATTCAGCCACAAAAAGGAATAAAACCTTGCCATTTGCAACAACATGAATGGAGCTAGAGAGTATAATACTAAGTGGGAAAAAAACAGTCAGAGAAAGACAAATACCATATGATTTCACTCATATGTGGAATTTAAGAAACAAAACAAATGAGCAAAGATTTAAAAAAGGGTGGGGGCAGACAAACCAAGAAATAGACTCTTAACTATAGCAAACAAAGTGATGGTTACCAGAGGAGAGGAGTGGGGAGAGGGGTGAAACTGACAATGGGGATTAAGGAGTTGTTATGCACTCCTTATGACACTTGTTATGACAAGCACTAGGTGACATGGAATTACTGAATCACTGTATTGTACACTTGAAAGTAATGTAACACCGTATGATAACTGAAATTAAAAATTTAAAAATAATAAGAATGAATGAATGAAAGAAAGAAAGAAAGAAAGAAAAGAAAGAAACAAAGAAAGAAACAAAGAAAAGGAAAAGAATAGAATGCATATAAAATACATTATCACAGAATTTGAGAATATCAAATACAAGGAAAAAAAAAACAAAAACAAAGAGCTTCCTGATATAAAGAGATCATATAAAAAAAGAACCAGACTGACTTCACAGTTCCCAACAGCAACTCTGAATGCACAATAATGAAATAATATCTTTAAAATATTAAAGAATTTTGAGCAAAGAATTATATATTCAAAATGCCAAACTACCATTCAAATGTGAGAACATAATAAACGTATTAGACATAAAAATACACAAGGTTTGCCACACAAAGAACTGCATTGATAACCCTCTTAAAGAAAATAGTCGAGTGTTCATTTAAATAAAACAAGTAATATGGGATGTTCAACAAACTTGATAATGTCTACTGTTACCTTATAAAAACTAGGACAAAAGGTAAAAACATAATGAAAATGATCCAGAACCAAAATTCTGGAAAATATCAACATGATTGGGGAGGGGAGCTCAGAGGTAGAGGAGAGTGCATGAAATTATTTGTCTTATTAGGAATGGAGAGAGAAACACATATAATTAAGTTTAAGAAATCAAGAGATAAATGAGATTATACACCCCAATAAAAGAGCAATCACCTTAGGAACAAGAACAATATTGGAAGCAAAAGAACATTTGCTCTTTTGAAGAAAAAGCAAGAAAAAAATGTATCAAAGTTTATTAAATAAAAATTATAAAATGACAGAAGTCCTAACATAATGGTAAAGACAATAACATAAATGAATTAAATAGTTAAAGGTTAAAAGGCAGTGATTTTCCAAATATATTTTTTAAATCCAACATTGTTGACTACAAAAAAAATGCTTAATAAAAAGGCTGAGAGTAAAAAAATAAGAGCAGGCAAATATTAGGATAATGATCTTAACAAAGTGAGAGATAAAGAGTCATTTTATACTGATAAAGGGACAAGATGATCTAACAAAAAGATAAGCACCTAAGGATACAGCCTCAAACAAGTGGAATTGTAAGGAAAAACAGAAAAATCAACAATTTTAATTGGAGATTTCAACACATTCCTCTCAGATGCTATCAGGCAGGCCAAAAAAGGAAGGGTGAATTGGGGGAAATCGGAGGGGTAGATAAACATGAGAGACTGTGGACTCTGAGAAACAAACTGAGGATTTTGGAAGGGAGAAGGGTGGGGGTTGGGCAAGCCTGGTGGTGGGTATTGAGGAGGGCACGTACTGCATGGAGCACTGGGTGTGGTGTATGAACAATGAATCTTGGAACACTGAAAAAATAAAAATAAAATAAAAAAATAGAGATATCTGTAGTCAACAATACAAAGGTGATCTATTTCACACACACACACTTTGCAATAAATGGGATACATATTCTTTAAAAACACATAGAACATAGGATGCCTGGGTGGTTCAGTTGTTAAGTGTCTGCCTTCAGCTCAGGTCATGATCCCAGGGTTCTAGGATCGAGCCCCACATCAAGCTCCCTGCTCTGCAAGAAGCCTGCTTCTCAACCTCTCCCACTCCCCTTGCTTGCGTTCCCTCTCTCATTGTATCTCTCTCTGTGAAATGAATAAATAATAATAATAAAAAAAGAAATCTTAAAAACACGTAGAACAACAACAAAGCAGAAACAGACCTATAAATACAGAGAACAAACTGATGGCTTCCAGAAGGAAGCAGGGTAAGAGGAAGGAAAAAATGGGTGAAGGGGAATGGGGGATTCAGGTTTCTGGTTATGGAATAAATAAGTCACGGGGATGAAAGGTACAGCATGGAGAATATAGTCAATGATACTGTTATAACATACATAATGACAGATGGTCACTCCACTCGTGGTGAGCATAGCATAATGCAGAGACCTGTCAAATTACGAAGTTGTACAACTGAAACTGACATAACGATGCGTGTCGATGCCACTTTTAACAAAAAAAGAAAAAAAGAACACGAAATATTTTTGAAGCAAGATTAAGGTCTTAAATACCAAAGGTTAGCTATTTATACATACTATCATCTCCGATTAAAATTGCAAACTATTTATAACTTCATAAACAAAAGTACAGATTTTACAATTTCCATATGCTGGTAAACTAAATATGGCTAAAAAGAAAATCATAATGGAAATTTTTCAAAGATTTAGAATTCAATGATAATAAAAACATTTCATATCAAAATCTGTGAAACACAGGGAAAAAAAAAGCGAACTTTATAGCTCTCAAGTATTTATTGGAAAACAAACAAGGTTCAGAACATTTTTATGCCATATTTAAATAGACAATTTTCCAAAATACTGATAGTCAAATGAGAGTCATCGTGGCTGTTTAAATGATCAAATTAAATTCAGTTATGGTATGGCTAAAATTAATAAATCAGGAAACAATAGGTATTGGTGAGGATGCAGAGAAAAGGGAACCTTCCTACACTGTTGGTGGGAATGCAAGCTGGTACAGCCACTTTGGAAAACAGTATGGGTTGAAGACAGAGCTACCCTACAACACAGCAATTGCACTACTGGGTATTTACCCCAAAGATACAAACGTAGTGCTCCGAAGAGGCACGAGCACCCCATTGTTTAAAGCAGCAATGTCTATAATAGCCAACCTATGGAAAGAGCCTAGATGTCCACTAACAGATGAATGGATAAAGATGTGGTATAAATACACAATAGAATATTATGCAGCCATTAAAAAAACAAAATCTTGCCATGTGCAATGACACGGATGGAACTAGAGGCTATTATGCTAAGCGAAATAAGTCAGAGAAAGATAGTTATCATATGATCTCACTGATATGAGGAATTTGAGAAACAAGACCGAGGATCATAGGGGATGGGAGGGAAAAATGAAACAAGACAAAACCAGAGGGGGAGATAAACCATAAGAGACTCTTAATCTTAGGAAACAAACTAAGGGTTGCTGGAGTGGAGGGGACTGGGAGGAGAGGGGATGGCTGGGGGATGGACACTGGGGAGGATATGTGTTATGGGGAGCACTATGAATTGTGTAAGACTGATGAATCACAGACCTGTACCCTTGAAACAAATGATACGTTATATGTTAATTTTAAAAATTTAGTTACCGTAAACTCCCAATAAAACTAGTTTACTGAAATATATTCGATGTACTTTTTTTATTTTAGTGCATGACCCAAGGGGAATTGCTTGCATATTATAGTTAATAAATGCAAGCTATACTGCAAGGTAAGAAGTTAATATTCTTAACTATTATTGTTAATATTTATTGGTATTAAGACCTTCTCGGGGGAAAAAAGTCTCCAAAATCACAGTGGAGATCCATGAGAAAATATGAGTTAACAAATAAAAACTCTCCCTAAGTACAGAGAAATAGGTCTCAGGAATAAACATGATCTAGTAAACTTCTGAAGGTTGATTTCAACCAAAATTAGGTGGAGCTTCCAGCCTCAGGAGGTGAACAAAGCTGCTGTGGCTAATCCCCTCCCCTTGTGCCTGGGCTCTGTCATACAGAATGACATTCTCCTGTCATCTGTATTTTCCATCATTCAAAATAAGGCTGCCCAATAAGAATCACTACGGTCTAGCTGAGTATTTTGACTTCTTTGCCCAACTAGTGTATTTTCTCTAATGACGCTGTACCCAAGGAAGACTCACGCACCAAACATTTAGGCTTAATGACCAAAGCTGAGGAGGGCTGAGCAGGTGGGAAAGGGAGAAAGGATACCCTCGGGAATCAACATCCATCACAGTAGCTGACAAGTAACAGCTTTGGGAATAAAGTTGATGGGATGAGGCTGAAAGTGGGGGAAAATTATGAAATGCTGCAGTAGGAAGAGAGTTTCATTTGTTTGTTTTGCTACCTTACATAAGCCTGTTCAAAACACAACCTTTGAACGAAGCAGGAAATACTCATGCTGCCCTAGTTTCCACCATGTGGCAGATATTATGACATCAATAAAATCTCTTTTGAGCCATAGCCATCTTTCCTTCTAATGTTACCCAGGACATAACATGTACTGAAAAGGAATGCCCTGTATCAAATACAGTGATCCCAAATTCATTTCCTACAGTTTCTGACATCATTTCTACTTCACTAAAATAAAGTCTGAGTCACTGTATTTTACCATGTCAAGACCAGATAACAAATACGGAAGCAACCTTTATAAATAAAGCTCAATATGTTCAGGAGCTGGTGAGAAGCTTCAGATACATGAAACAGTAGGAGGAAAATATTTTTCTGCTGATTTCTGTAAAGATGAGAAGGGGACCAACAACAGAATGTTAAGGCAAACAGAGATCAGAGAATTCAATAAGGATCCAGGGCATGGGAATAGTAGCATGCATCAGACAAGGCTGTTCCCCAAAATGTGTTTAATACAGATTCAAACTCTGCTACTTGACTTGTGAGAAATGAGACATCTTAGGATTGTCATACTGGATCAGAAAAATAACCCATCTAGGACAGAATCCTACTTTCAACAAGGACATCCGAGAACAATCCAGTTGTCCATGGCCTCATACTTTCTATCCAAGTCTTGTCTGTAATCATAATTGTCATAATTCCTACTTGCTTTCAGAAACCGGGTGAAGTCACAGCAGACAGTGAAGCATTCTCGAGCTCCACGTCTGAGCAAGGAGCATGACTTCCAGAAAGGTTTACCGCTCGCACCTGCTCCAAAGGCAGGATTATGGTTTCATCCAGTGTTTTGTTTTTGCATCACTTGTCCTTAGCGTTAGCATTCCCGTAATTACTGACTTACAGGCATGAGGGTAGCCAGATACTCAAATCTACCATGAGACCGAGGAAAACGGGAAAAGGCCACACACTCAAATAAGGAAACAGCCTATTTTGCCTAGGTAGTTTGCCTAACACTGGTTTCATCTAAGTATCCCACTCTTTGGTTGCTGAAGAAAAGTGAACAGGCTTGTTTCTTCACAACCTACTCAGACGGCTGGCTGGGACAGAACTTCATGGATTTCTATGACCTTCTCTAACCGGAAGCTGTGATATACAAACAGAAGGACTGATGCATAGCAGAGCAGTCTATGAGCAGCAGGGCTGGGAAGGGTCAGGGTCAGATTCAACACCCAATTAATACCTAGCGAGCCAAAGAAAACCTGGCACTCCCTTCACATCTTCCCATGTGCCAGTCTACTTGCACCCAAAATAGCCAAAAACCTGAGATAATTTGCTTTATGAAACACTATCAATAGTGCCCTTAAACAGGCAAGATCTACAGAAAGAAAAAGCCTAAAGAAAGACAAAAATTAAAGTTGATATATTTTCAGGCCAGATATTTATTTTTATCCTCTCCTCAAAACTTCAGCCAGAAGAATTACATCATGTTGTCTTATACATCAGTTTTCCTTAACTGGAAAAGTAGATACATATACACACACACACACAATCACACAATCACACAATTCCTTTCTTAAACTGATTAGACTAATCAAGATAGGAAACTCAAAGTTTGACTTTGAAATTGAACTTTTAAAATTCCTAATGTAATTGGATATCTTTTGTTAAAAAAGCGAATCCAACCCTACCTTTCAAAGGGAATTCTTAACTGTTCCTAGAGTAGTAGGTGGTAAATGATTACTGTTAGAAAACAGTCTAGATTCTTTGATCAGAAAATCTTCCCTAAGCCTTACATTAGGGAAAAAAGAGGAGGAGGCATAAGAGATTAACACTGCCAAATGCCCATTAAGGGAAGAAAGCTAATTGTGTTTCTCAGCAGTGGGAGGTGCACAGAGACAGGTTATCATTGCCGAGTGCAAGGAAAGGTTCCTAAAGTCCCACTTACCCAATTCTCAGTTTTGCTACAAGGTGAGGCAATATCATGCTGGGTAGGGGGCAAGATGTTCCAGTTCCTCTCATCTCATTTTGCCCTCATCCAACAAGACAAATGATAATGGAAACCTTAATGAAGCTAAATAACATGCAGATTAATGACGCTCAGTGGCTAAATGAGAATAATTCACTTGGGTAATACGATTCCTTTACCTGAAATCGTGTCTAGAAAAGGTTATCTCAGTAGAATAGCCTCCTACTCCCAATCCCAAAAGCACAACAAAACAAAACTACATACAGACATGCATCTGCCAAAACATTTGTATAAGAGGAAAAAAAGGCAATTCCTGAACTACGAATTAAAGCGTCACATCAAGGTATAAAAGATGTAATGAAGTTGCCATAAAATTATTAGGCAAATTTTATTTTCTATTGCCTGAAGATTTAAAAACTTAAGTATGATGCTTGCCCCCCAAATCTACTACACAGCCTGGATATACCAACCATGTATGCAAGGAGAAGCTGATGAGTTAATATCACACGACATAAAACACAAAACTGCATTACAACATTATAGCAGCAGCTAATGGGCATTAGGCTACAACTCTAGGAACCACCTCTACTACTTGCAAAGGTCGATGGAAGTCTGTAGCAATTCAATTATAAAGTGAACAAGACCGGTTCACTTGCAATGTCAATAGAAGTCAAAGCAAATTGCTTTACTCTGTAAAGCCAGAGAGCATTTTTACACCATCATCACAGTCTTGAAGTATTATTTACAGACTCGGATTTCTGCCTACATAAACAAACAAAAAATATAACAACCATGTACTATTATCCTGAGGAACCAAAAAGTAATCAGATACTGAATCAAACTGTCTTCCATAAACTTCTGAGGAAGGCTGACACTTTGACAGCTCAGGAAATTTAGATCACTGCTCAGAACACAAACTCCAATCCAGCTGAGATGCTGACGGCTGCTGGACTCCTAGCTATTTACCTGTTCTCCTCCCCTACCCTTCTTCTCCCCTGAGGAATGTTAATTATCATTAAATGCCAGATTAAGACACTAGAAACCAGTATGTCCAGGTATCATGCTTGACAAAAATAAAAGATGGAGTTATACTTTCTTTGAAAGTATACTTTATATGAAAATATATTTGAAGTGCTCTATCTCATACATCAGGCCCTCAAAAAAATAAGCTAAAACTCTTGAGTATTTGCAAAATATTGGGTGGTTTACAATTAATCAATTCATTTGTTCTTGGCAAAAACCCACGTGAAATTTTATTGCCCCAAACTCATGAGGCTTAGAGGAGAATCTGCTGTGATCATAAATGACAAAAAAAGAGCACAAGGATTTAAATCCAGATTACTTTAAATCCAAACTTGACCACAAACGATTCTACCAGTCAAAACTCTTTGCTACCTAAGTCTTTCCAGGGATAGTGATCCCCAAATGCTTGGACAGTGTGGCTCAGAGAGCAGTCCAGGTAGAAGGTGAAAGACATATTAAACCAAACAGGAAGCCACTAGCCAGCAAGAGCTATCCATTCTCAATGTGGCACCAATGAAGTCTGTCCAAGCCAACTCATGCCAGAGGGGCTGCAGACCCTTCTTCCAGGGATCTGCTTCATTCTTTCCACTTCAAATTTAAACTTACACCCAGCACACCAAATACCAAGCACAATTTGCATCAGTGTTAAGCTGGAACTTTTTGTAACTTAAATACACATATATTTATGTGGCATACGTGTATTAGTTTATATTTATATGTACATGTATGTATAACGTTGTGTATAAAAATATGTACATATGTGTATAACAAATAATACTTGTGTATAACAAGTAATGCATACATGTAACAAGTAATATAGGAAAAAGGAACACAGTTATGAATAAAGAAGAAAACCATGACTCTCACCCCTTAAGTAACCAAGGTTGTAACTGATTCGTATTCTTCCAGATTTATTTCTATGCTTCTACATTTCTTGACATGGTTTTCCTTTACAAGTGAGATCATTCTGAAAATTCTGTTTACAGCTTGCTTTATTCACTCAAAAACACCATGTATATTATCTCTGTGGAAACATTTTTGTTATCATTGGAAGACTAAAGCCTGTGTGTGGTGCGTAAGGGGTTTGCGTTACTCACTTGGGTTGGGCTCTGGAACACAAGGCCCTCTTAGGAGTATGTGCGTACAACAGAGCCCACAGAATACTGTACAGCAGTGAAAAATGGGGAAGGAGAGCTCTCTCTGTAGCAACATGAAAAGCAACAATGAGTATATTATAATAATTTTTTAAGTACGTACAACTGGCTGTTGGCCTCATAACGAAGTATGTAAGTATCTATATTCATATTTGCTTATAAATACATAAAGAATTCCAGAAGGATGAATGAGATGCCACATCTCATTCACAGATGAATGAGAACCTGTGAAGCCACAGGTTCAGCCATGGGAAACCAAGGCTCTTCAATCATTTTTGACATGCACGAATAGCAGTTTCCAATGGTACAACCCCTCCAACCACAGCGGTTAGCAGTCCAATCTGGATCTCAACTCCGAAATGATTTAAGAAACTATAGGTTGAACTACATGAAATTTCTGATGGTTTTCGTATTTTTAACCTACTAAATGAGATTTTTTTAATTGATGAGATTAGGTAACTTTGGAACCAAAAGATGGCACTTTCATATGGCTCCATGACCATCAGTGATTGCTGACCCACTGCGCCGACGCAGCAGGGTGTGAGAATTGAGCTGATGGGGTGGAATGGAGACTTTGCACTACACCATTCTATACTTTCTGGTGTTTCCAACCAGGGGACATATTATCTACTTTTTAAGAGTTTTTTTCATAAAAGGGAGAAAGAGGAGAGGAAAAATACCAGCAAAATCCAGGATATTCAGGCAGCATCACGTTGCTGATTGCATTCCCTTTCCACATGTCTGACAACCTGCTGAAGCATCCCGCACCTGAGATATCTGCACTACAGCTCACATGAGATCGGGCATTTGTCTGTTTAGGTAAGTGGCTGCATAATCCACAAGAAAACAAATACAGCACTGAAATAAGATGAGGCTTTTTCCCTCCCTTCTTTTCATAAAAATGAGCACCCACTTTTTTTTTTTTTTTTTTTTTTTTTTTGAGAGAAAGAGGACAAGAGCGAGCAGAGGGGAGGGACAGGGGGAAAGAGAATCTTAAGCAGTCCCCATGCTCAGCACAGAGCCAGACACAGGACCCTCTCCCGTGACCCTGACCTGAAATCAAAAGTCAGATACTTAATCGGTTGAGCCACCCGGGTGCCGCACCCCACCCCTTTCTTTCTCTTTCTTCCTTGCTCTTTTTCTTTCTTTCCTTCTTTCTTTCTTCCTTTCTTTCTTTTTTGGAGAGCCCATTTCTGCCAGTGTGTCCCAGATTTAAAACCATACACATCTCTGGCTCTTTCTTCTCCTTCATCTCCTCCATCAAGACCATTACTCTGAAAATCCAGTACATGGAAATGAGGCCCCCCCCTTTTTTTTTAAATGGAAAAACTAAGACTCATTCCTGAGGTTAAAATAGAATAAAATGACACTGTGTGAAATGCACCGAGTATCTCTGAGAAGGCTCAGAGGCCAACAGGACATGTGTGCTGACTCGGGGAAGAGGAGCTCTCGCTGCAGCACTGGTGTTCCGCACACCAGCTGGGAGGAAAGGGGCCAGACCGTGGGATCGCACTGCTTAGGCTCAGTCCTGGCTTTGCACTGGCCAGCTGGGAGACCTGGGTGTCTTTCTGACCCCTGGACCTCAGTTTCCTGAGCCATAAAATGTAACTGCTGTTCTGAACTCAAGCAGCTCTCGGTCAGCTATGAGGGTCATCTATGATCTAACAGACATTGCTAAAAACAGTGTCAGGCATACAATACGTGTATGTAACTGTATGTTACACACAGGCATGTGTAACTGTTCACCATCATCACCCTCCTAATTCCGTATCTTGTTCTTGCATTAACTACTAAAATGTTTAAGAAAAAGAATATACCTTAAAAGTAACTAAGATATGGGGCACCTGGGTGGCTCAGTGGGTTAAAGCCTCTGCCTTCAGCTCAGGTCATGATCTCAGGGTCCTGGGATCCAGCCCCGCATTGGGCTCTCTGCTCAGCAGGGAGCCTGCTTCCCCTCTCTCTCTGCCTACTTGTGATCTCTCTCTCTCTCTCTCTGTCGAATAAATAAATAAAATCTTAAAAAAAAAAAAAAAGTAACTAAGATAATTGACAAAGACTTAAAAAAGCACTATTCTCTTCTGACCCGAAGAGAAAAAGAAAATCATGAGCATCATCACATCTGAAGCTCAAGAAGCCATGCTGCTGATTTTAGAGAGCAAATATCAGTACATGCAAAATGCCAGCCCAAGAATTCATTTTAGTAGGTTTGAGGATTTTTTTTTTTTTATCTAAGGGTGACATTGCACTCCATCCAGACGTTGCACAGAGGGTACACAGCAATGCCGTGGAAAGTGCAATGAGCCCTCAGAGGAAACCAAGCAGAAGACCTGCTACTCAAAGTTCACAAAAGGCAACTGGAGATGACGAGTTCAGAGGAATATTCTCCACTGTTGACTCGATCTCACGTTCTTTCTTTTTCCTCAACAGCTGGTAAGGATTCAGGAAGTAAAACTGAGCCGTCACAGGTTTGTTTTGTTACATTAATTGTAGACAACACCCTTACTCTGCAGTAACGTTTATCTTGGTCCAAAAGAGTTTTCTGAGTAATAGAAGTTACTTGGAATTGGCCACATTGAGATAATACCTTCCCCCTCTTCAAGATTTCTGCTCATCTTCCTGGCTATCACAGAAAACGTTTCAAATCACTCACTCTTGACAGCCTTAAAAATTCTATTTCATTCAGGATAAACAATACTTTGGTTGGTTTGAAAAGATGTTTCTTAGACAGCCCGGCTACCTCCTACGCTGTAGGAGTTTCAAAAAAGGGCTATAAAGAGAATGACAGCTGCTTGAATTCAGAACTAGAAATTAAAATAAAAGCTATTAGAAGTGAAGAAAAAAACCCACACCACAGGGAGACAGCTTTAAAGAATTTTTCTCTCTTCTATAAATTCTAGTTACCTGCCATGAACTTTTTTTCACCACAGAAGCAGCTATGTATTTTTTTTGAAGGCATTAAATAAGCTTTTTCCCTCCAGAGAAAAGGGGAAATGTTCATCCCACACAGAAGCATAGTTAAGATTATATAGGAAGTCATATAAGAAGTTGCCGTGTGCTTTGTCACTAACATTAGGGGGGCTGAGCTTCTGGGAGGTTTCTGGGGAGACGCCGATGCAGGGGAGGCAGCTTACATGATTTATGGGCACACCACAACTCAATTACAGCCCTGAAATTTCTGGCTGCCTTTTCCAACCCATTGATCTCATCACTGTAAAAGTGAGTTAAGAAATAATCTGTCTACATATACTGTCACTGATGCAAGCCTGGTCTTAGATTTCACTTCACAATACAGTAATTCCATGTCAGGGAATCATAACATTGCTCTGGAGAGACGGCAAGAGGCCTGGCACTCAGGAAGTTATTATCTAGAGCCCGTCTATGAAGTGTCATGCCAAAAAAATGATAAGAATTGAGAGAAGATTGCCAAGCTTGAGCCAAAGATGTGTTTGTGCTCAGTTACTTGGGCTGGTTATAATTCTGTGTCAAGCTGATCAGATAGGTCTACGGGAAAACGTCAATAGCTGAGGAATGTCACTGAAAATTCACATCAACAATGGTTTTACAGTGGTTGTTCTTACAACTGGGGAGGGCAGAGCAGTTACAATTCACTTACAGAAGCATGTTTTCAGGAAGGCGATTTCTAAAGATGCTTTCCTGGGAACTGAGATTAGAGAGTTCACAGCTGCCCTGACTGCCCGCTATCCACCCTTGACATCTACTGAAATGAGCTCCTGTTGGTATAGCGCTTGCCTCCCATCCTGTCCCCTCCTAGCCTGTGAGTGAATGGGGATAGAAGTCTGTGACGTAAAGTAGAGTGAAAAAATGAGTTCTCTATTGTTCACAGTTATGAGACTATTCTTTCTCTAAGAAGACCTAACAGTATTTTTTTTTCTAACAGTATTATTTAAGGTTTTTTTCTTAAAATATTCAGAAAATCTTAATATTTTCTTAGTATTGACTTTCCATAGGCAGTAGGGAAACTGACTTCCCATATACACTATTTATGCCAATATATTTTACACTATTTTTACCAAACCTATTTTCCAAAGCAGTTACATTCAGCAATATGTATCGAATATGCTAACAAAATGAGACATTTCCTTCCTCTTGATGGAAAGGTGGCCTAAATATTAAAAAAAAAATCCTCAAGCCAAAACCTAAGACATAAATGCAATGATACATTTATCTATGAGTGTAAAACATGGCTGAAGACCTCGTTTTGATTACCTGCCTTCATCCTCCACATAGAGTCAGTTAAGAAGTCCCCTCAACATCCCTGAACATTTCTCCCAGATTTATCTTCCATCCCTAGTGCTGGTTCTAGACCACATCACCCTGAGCCTAAACTACTTAACCAGCCTTTGCCATGGTCTTCTTGATTCCTACAGACAGATTAAGTACCATTAAACTTATTTTACTATTATTTTCCAGGTTACAACTCTTCTCCCTTGCTGAAAAACAGTAACTTCTCTTATCATTATAAATACAAGGCACCTTTCTCTGGCTTTAATAATAATACTGAATAGCAGAAGCTAGCACCTGAGTGTTTACTATATGCCAGACACTATATTAAGTATATTAACCACCTAAAACCTTCTCAACCATCCTCAGTAGTAGACATTATGATTACTCCTATTTTGCAGGCAATAAAACAGATTTAGAGAGGGTAATTTTTTTTTCCCACCAGTCAAGTCAGAATACGAATTCCTCAGCCCAAACTTCTTACCACCTGTTCCTTCCTTAGACTGACCCTTCCAGGATTGGCGGCATCTCATCAGGTCCACCCATCACTACCCCTCATCCCTGACCCCTTCTGATCAAGGTAGCCTTCTCTTTACCCTCCCTGCCTTGTTCTTGCTCAGCTTTGCTGCCATGTCTTCGCTCAAGCTAGTCCCCTCACGTGAAATCATTCCCCATCCAACTGCCAAAACAGCTCCCCTCAAGGAAACCAGGAAACCTTCCCCACCTCCTGCAGCCCTGTAGTTGCTTCCCGAGGGTCCTCACACCCGACAGCCCAGAACTGGCCACTTACTGCCATACTGTTTCATTATGTCACTATGCAGTGACAGAGGGAAAGTAGAATATCTACTCCTTGAAACAGAAACCCTATGTTACATGATGCGGAGTTTATAAAAGCTCTTCAGCAGATAGGCAGTATAGGGGCGCCTCGGTGCCTCAGTTGGTTAAGTGTCTACCTTAGGCTTAGGTCCTGATCTCAGGGTCCTGGGATCCAGTCCTGCATTGGGCTCCTTGCTTGGGGTGGGGAGGGAGCCTGCTTCTCCTACTATCTCTATACCTCTCCTCTCCACTCCTGCACACTCTCTCTCAAATAAAATATTAAAAAAAAAAAATGGGCAGAAGTCTGATTTTAGTATCCAGTATAATAAAAAATCACTAATAAATGATAGAGGCAAAAAAATTCTAAACTGCCAAGAGCAGTCCATATTTTAGGATTAAAAATCTACATTTCAAAAGACCTTATGGTAGCCTACCTTTTTAGTTCTATTCTCTTGCTTATGCCTCATTATTCAACAAGATTTTTTCTGAGGAACCTAAGGTGGCTGATTTATCTCATCAGCATTATTCTCACTGATAGGGGATATTTAAATATTAGGTAATCATTTAAAAAATCTAACTTGGTATTATTTAGGCTGAAAGGACATTTGGATACAACTTATTTGTCCTACTCCAATTTTAGAGACTGATCCATGTTACAGTATGTTCTTCCTCAGAACAGAAGGGAAATGTTCATGCTTCACTGTTTATCTATCTCCCTTTCAACAGTTACATTTTCACTTTTTGCTTATAAGTCTCTGCCTCCTTGTCACACTGTAGGACTACAATAACACATGTTCAACAAAATGTGCTGCAGTTAGCACATCCAGGATCCAAGTGTGAAAGTGCCAACCCAACGAAACCCAAGTAAGACCTACTCTATAATATTAAATCTTACCAACTGGCTTGCAAGATGATTCTGTTTTCAACTCACCATAAATCAGATTTTTTAAATTGCCCAAACAAATAAACTGCTATATCATGTACAAAAGAAGATGAGCACAGCATACCTAACTACTCAAGAATATACAAATAAAAACTTGTCCTGTGAATGCCTAGTGCTGTTTAAAATTAGAACTAGCATAAAGAAAGAGAGAGCTTAGTCAAAATTTAGATGACAATCATCTTCTCTCCCACTCCCCAAACCTTTAAAATTTGTCTTCTGCCATGAATGAAAATAACAAAGAATATATTTCATATAACTTCAAGAACTTTCCTTGCATTTGGGAGAATTTCAACAAAGACAACAGTCTTGGGGCATCCAAGTGGCTCAGTTGGTTAAGCATCTGACCCTTGATTTCAGCTCAGGTGATGATCTCAGGATTGTGAGATGAAGTCTCGAGTTGGAGTGGGGCTCCATGCTCAGAGGGGAGTCTGAGCACTCTCAGAGGGAGTCTCTCTCCCTCCTTCCTGCCCCTCCTCACCCTCAAAAAAAAAAAGACAACAGTCTCTCTTTATATAAGTGGTAGTAAGGAAATAAATATGGAGCTATCGGGAGAAAAGGAATATACGTTATATACTGAACTTGGAGTTACTTTATTGCTAATTCTAAGAAAATAAAAACACAGAAAGATAATTGGAGAATGAATGCAGACCTCTGATTTTTAGTTCTCCTTTTAGTACTTTCTGGTCTGCCTCATATTTTGCTGTTTCACAACAGACTTAGCGAAATCTCCTCAACTTTGAAGTTCATGAGATTATTAAAAGCTATAGGAAAACAAAAAATATGGCTTCTACAAAATAAAGATAAGAATTTTAGTAAAGATTTAATAGCTGCTCTATTTAAAGAAATCTATCTAGAAACTATATCCATTTCAATTCATATTAATCATCAATAAGGGTCCTTAGGCAACTAACTGGAATTCTAAAGTCTTTTGCAAATAATAAGTTTAATATCATTTAATCATATATTACAAAGAAAAATAATGAGCACTGTCTATATAGTATGGCTAGATGTGCCAAAGCCAATTAAAGTCTTTAACAAAGTAAAGATACTAGGCGTCTTTAATTAAATTGGTCATCTCTCAATTGGGATGAGGGTGGGGTTGAATATATCATAATAAAAATCATGTCTAATAGGAGAGGGTTTCACTCTCATTTTATGCCCGCTTGGATTCTCTGCTCCCAGGTCTATCCTACTTCAGCTCACATAACAGACTTGCTGACTCTTCACTAATAGTGACTTTTTGATCTGCCTGATGTTAAATTGAAGCCAATTCTGATGGCTTTCCAGGGTTGGCTATTTGGTACTTCACAAAGTTTCATACATTACTCAATGCAGAAGAAGAACTAACATACTACAAACTCAAATACCAAATCTGTGACCAAATCACAGGGCTGAAGAAAATCTCCAGTTATCCAGTCCAGTCCCTTGAATCTTGGCAGATAATCCACCAAAATCTAAAGAAAAACTATGTGCCCTGGGTTAAAGTCAAGATTACTTTATATGACAGTGAATAAATGGGAGAGAGGGCATATTTGCATTTAAATTTTCTATCACACTCATATAAGCTACAAAATTGAGAAAAATAATGCACCAAAGTTGGCTATAATGCATACCTTAACCAAACCTAGAAAAATATAGTAAGTGACTACTAACATTGGTAAGAAATACAGAAGAGAAAACTTTTTGAAACCCTTGAGTTGACAATTACAGAATTACCACTACTGGGGAAAAAAACAAAAAACAAAAAACATTTATGTCTTAATGGCAAGAATAGTTTTTTTTTTTTTTGTTCTGGAAAGGGGCAGAGTTTTCAATATGCTAAGTGATATTAAATAGCACAGTTTTTTAGTAATCTTCCCCTATATGCTTCCTTTCAAAAGCTTTCCTCTTCATTTACCCCCCACTTACTCTCTTTTTGGAAAACGTAATATATAGACCCTACTGTTCTCTCTGAAATAATTCTTTTTCACAAACTTGAGTTTTACTAAAGCTTAGCTACAAACAAGGGGGGGGTGGGAGGATAAATAATAGTTTTTAATGTTTTATCTTATGACCTCTAAAGTCAGATAAAATCACTCTACAACAAAAGCACGGACTTTTCCTGATTCTGACAGCTTGCAACACCAACAACAAATTCCAAGGCTGCAATCAAGCACGATTAATGTCAAGTTATAAAATACAAAATGTAGAATAAACCATCATATAAATAATGAACATAAAAACAGACTAAAGGAATTGAGTATTTCACAATCTTTTCCCCTTATAATCAAATAATTAAGAATTATTATATGACCTAAACACTGGGAAGGCTATGATTATATACCATCTTGAGCATTCCCATAAAAGACGTGCCAAACTTCAGCAACTTCTTACTCATTAATAATCACTTAGTAACCCAATGATCACAAGACCAGTATACCTTGTATACACGATTGGGTATTATGATTTAATTCCCTAAAATACCAAAAAAGTACATATGATTCTAAGACAGACAGTCCCTCTTTCGTCATTTCCTTTATGAAATATAGCCAATTCAGTTTTGTTCAAGGGCCAATGAACCAATGTAGATAACATTCTGTAACTCGACTTCTTTTTCTCTTCCTACTTTCCCAACATCAGCCTCTTTCACGATTTATTAACACTTCCACCAGAGGACAAGTGAGATACAAGAAAAGGTGCAATTCAAACCAGTCAGTTTTACTCCTTATTAGCAACTCTGTTGAGGGAGCGAAGGTGAGAAAAAAAGAGAACAAAAAAGTTAGGTGGGATCAGAAGTTGAAACTGCTGTCTAAATGGAAGCTCTGAAATCATAGGTCGATTTTAATGATTCATGCTCTTCCTCTGGAAAATAAGGATCTGACTATAAAACTAATAGTTGTATCATATGACGCATGTCTTAACGTAAAAGAATACCAGCACACCTTCGTCCTCCACCCCCGCCCCGTGTTATTACAGGAAGCACTCTGAGTCCTCCCGCAGAGATTCCCAAGTCAGTGACCACTTGCACACATGGATTTCTGGATATTAACTACCTGGACATCTGACTATAGAGCTCCTTATGGTGAAGGTACTGTATTTGTTTCTGTCTGCATTCGTTCCCTTCCTTCCTCTGACATACACCTCAAACTTCCAAACCGATATCACTGTGATGGCTTGAAAGGATAATCAATGAAAGATACGGGGAAAAAAAAAAAAAAAAAGGACGAGGAGAAGAAGAGTGACGTCTCAAGTTCAGGAAATGTCCTCAACATGTGTGAGGTCTCACAACAAAAGAGTCCCCATTTCAGACATGCTTACTGAAACTGGAATTCCTGAGACCAGGATCATCTTCCTCTCCATACCAATAACCACATGATTACAAACTGGCAATCGGTAACTTCTACGTGGTACAGTCTTGTTTTGTAGAGATCAGCGTTTACAATTCAAATTTCCAAGCTCTCTTTAAACAGCGAGGCAATCTGGCAATGCTGAGACAATGTGGCTGCATGACAACGAGTAACAGGAACGTGGCAGCCAGGGACGGGAGAACTTCCATTTGCCCAAGCCCTACAGCAGCTTACACTTCCTTCACTCGGCCTGGCCCCCAAAGGCAGGTCACTTTGCCACTCCTGCTAGATAAAGAGACGTCGGCCTCACAAGTACATCCGAAAAATGGGCCAAATGAGGTGCAGAAGCCCTTAACTCTAGTGCAACAGAAGACTGTGCCTCTAATCTAGATGCATTTAACATTAGACTATCGGCTCCTCTCAAAAGATCTGCTTTAATTTTAGTTCCCCTTCCATTTGTCTCAGAGTTATATAACCTCACAGGAGGTCACACAAGTCTCCCAAAAAAGAAATTTAAGCTGTCTTTTAAAAATAAAAAAAGAAGCATGCATAACAAATACAAACACAAACCTGAAACTTGCGTTCTCTCTCTGCCAAGAAAGCTTTACCCTCCTTGTTAATCTCAAAAATTATCATCTTAAGGAGAAAAGGAATGAAAGCACAGAGGAAGAAAAACCATGCCTTCCCTGGGGACATACGATATACCATACTTTCAACCTGCTGTCAGGCAGAAAAATATAATTAACATCTTACCGTCTTCCAGCTCAAGACAAAGATTATATACAGCCACGGGTCTCTTAATCCTCTGGCCTTGTCTCTTCGATTGCCTTGGGGGAGCATTTGGGGGTGACGTTGACAGAGAGACTGGCTCTGGGAATGTGGCATCAGGCAGGGTCCTAAAAATCTGCCATCAAAGCATAAAGGACATTAATCGTTTCCCATGAACAGAAACCTGTGTGTTGCAATAGTAAACCAGTATCAGACAACATTTGATTTGGAGCGCATCCAAAACACGCTAGAGCCAAAAACCCATTCCTTCAAATTTCAGGTACGGGTCCTAAGCCTTTCATTTATTTTTTTAGCAGAAGAATTTAAAATAAAATTTCCCATTAAAATTAAGTAAGAGCAACATCCAATCATTACATCGCAAAATAAATTCATTCCCAGACTAAATACGGATAATTATCTTTACCAGGTACAGACAATACCATAGCTATTCATCCACAAAGAAAGTAGCCAGGATAAAACGTCAAAAGTAAGTATCCCATTAAATTTCATACAGGGTTATATTTGTGCCAAATGCTGGTCTCAATTTTTTTAACTACATAAACAGAAACATATGACTGCAAATATTTTTTACACATTTAAAAATAGCTTATGCTTATGAAATTACCTTTCAGATTCCCATGTACATTTTTCATAAAAAGCTTTACAGATTTTTATCAATTAATACTTTCCAACTTCTTTTAGTAATTTCCCTTCCATTTATGAAACCTAGAATATTAGCACCTTGATTATCTTACAGTGTCACTCATAGATCAGCAATAATAACATTAATTAAAACGTGCTGCTGCTTTGCTTAGCGATTTTTTTTTCTTGAGAAAAGCAATCTGTACTGTAAAGGGAAGCATATCGTGCAGAGGTGATTTATATAGAGACCTTCCAAGACCTAGGTGCAGAGGCTTCCTGTCCCCAACAACAATGCAGACCCTTCAGTCTTCAATGAAGTCATAAAATAAAATATTTAGACATATCAACCTAATAGACACTGCATCTCCAAGAGGGCTGATGCTCCTCAAGTGGAAGCAGGAAACAGGAAGAAAGCTAGCTAGCATTAAACAAAACGTAAATATAAAACTCACAATAAAAGGCACTGTGGGAAAACCCCACTGCTGTAAGGAAATGATTATTTATGCATTTAAATAAAAACAGGCGTGTGACCCGGGTATACGAGTGAGGGTATCACATATGCCGTATCGCATTTAACAGCTAACAACCATGGCAGAGTTATAATCGCAGAGTCTAAAAGTTCTCACCTAAAAACTATTATATACCAATAAAAATAGACAATTTCAACAGAGCCTCTGCTTTGTAGTACCATACTGCCCCCTCATGTGTAAATGGAATACAAAATGATTTAAATTACTTGGGACAAATATTTGCTAGCGAAAATGTAATTTAATGCCCCAACTGGTAACCTGCTAACACCATATTTCCACAGACACTGTGCTCCAATTGGGCATTCTGGCAAATAGTAACCTACTTATCTGCTTTAAAAAAAAAAAAAAAAAATCCTCAGCTGTCTACACTACTGTCCACAGCTGGATTTATTACCATCCGTCACTGTGCAAATTAAAGAAGGTTGTGGGGTAGTGGGAACAGGAGAGAAGTTAGGCTGAGAAGTGCATGGCAATGCACTTGAAAAGTGCAAAGAAAAAAAGATGGGAAAACTTACTTCCACTGGAAGAAAACAGCACATGCGTGTGGCCAACTTTTAGAATAGCGTCTTGATTTACCTGTGCTTGATCTTTACAAATATGGGACATACCTCTGAAGCAGTACTGAAATCGGGAACCAAACAATACACAGAGCCAATACATACAAAGTCTAGAAAAACTATGGCAAGGTTATATCCCCAGAACTGATGCTAGATAGCTGATAACCTTCTGAACAGATCGTCCTCCAAGATCCACCCTGATGTGATGACTGCTGTTCCCCCACACACCTCAGGGTGAGAGGAGGAGTGTGAGGGGTGAGCTGTGGGGGAGCTCAAGTCTACAGAGTCAAACTACCAAGCAAGACAAGACCTGGGAGTGTGACTCCAATGCTCCCACGGGACTGATCTGAGACACCCTAGGGCCGAGCCTCCAGAAGCCTCTGAAATACTTCATAACAATGTTTATTTTCCATCGAAATATCTGAGAGAATATTATTCAGCCATAAAAAGATAAGGAAATCTTGCCATATGACGACATGGATGGACACAGAGCATTATGCTAAGTGAAATCAGAGAAACACAAATATTCTGTGATCTCACTTATAGGAGGAATCTAAAAAAATAATAATAATAAATTAAAAAAAAACAAAACACCTAACTCCTAGAAATAGAACAGATTAGTGGTTGCCAGAGGCAGGAGGATGGGGGTGGGGGAAAATGGATGAAGGCAGTCAAAAGGTACAAACTTTCTCCAGTTATAAGATAAAGTTCTGGGGATGGAATGTACAGCGTGCTGACTATAGTTAACAATAGTGTATTGCATATTTGAAAGCTGCTAAGAGAATAAACCTTAAAAGTTCTCATTACAAGAAACAAAAAATTTTAAGTATGTGAGGTGATGGGTGTTAACCAAACTTAACTGTCAATCATTTCACAACACATACATATACCAAATAATTAAACTGTACACCTTAAATACAAACATTTTGTGTCAGTAATATCTGAATAAAACTGGGGAGAAATTATATCTGGGAATGGGGACTGGGCTTCAGGTTTGTTTTGTTTGTTTCCCCTTGATTTGCGTTTTAAAGCTTCCAGGTGATTCTCCTATGTAGCCAAGCCTGAGAAATGCCCATTCAGACAATCATTACATAGCACTCTATACTTTTGTTGGATAGACCAAAGTCAAATCAAAACACCCAAAAAATTATTTCAGAAAAACTGACACTGAACATACACAATCAATTCCTTGGACCTTCTCAGGTCCTAATTGGAGTAAAATATCTCAAAGATTCTAAATATCAACCACTCCCTCAATAAACTCCATGTTGTATTAGTATTTCCTTTCATCTGAATGAGGGGATACCAAAGCACATTTGCGAGCCTGAGAACACACTAACCTAGCTTTTAAGTCTCAGCTATGGAAGTTTAGACATACTCCTTAAAACAGGGTACCTCGTCTTCTCATCTGTATAATGAGGGCTTTAATAACTAGATCTCAAATTATTACAGGAGTTAAATGAGAAAATGTTTATAAGGTTTAGTACAGCAGTTGGCCCATCTTAACCAGAAATAAATGAGAGCTACTGATACTTGTAATATGATCACATATAGTAAATAATGATAATAAAAATGGATCTAGATCCTCATTACTCAGCTCAACCACCATTTTGAGAGGGCACTAATTTCTTAAGGTCTTGAATAGTCCTCCAATTCACTGTTTAGTTATTCTAAACACTATGATTCTAAAATGTTTATGGAAAAAAACCCATCCAGCAATGGGCAAAAGGGAAGAAACAAATAGAGTCCCTTATTGAAATTCCCAAGTCAGCTAGCATCACATCATTATTTTGTGTGCTCTGCTGCACTAAAATTTGAGATTTAAATTACTTCCTCTTTCACTGAATATATTTAACATTTAAAAAACACCTACTAGGTAGTAGGCTTTCTTTAATATTCTCACAACTTTTGAGGAAAGCATTATTACCCACCTTTTAAAATGACAAAAGCTCAAAGATTAAACCATGAATCCAAGTCTCTTTTCAAATCTAAGTTTGAAAATGGTAGAGTTGGTAGCTCCACTCAGCTCTGATTCCAAAGCTCCTAATTGCCAGTTTAAAAATCAAAATTTAATTCTCAGGGGGGAAAAATAATCACCAACTGTACTATATCTGTTTAAAAACGGTGAAACTGGAGATTATATAATCTCAGATTGTTTATATAAGAGATTATCTACTGCAGACTAACCATCATTGTGTTATGTCCTCCCAGATGTTTCAAGACCCCATTACGTTTTATGCGCACATACCTTGTTTGCCAAGGCACTAGCTTCAAGTACTCAACTGTTTTTCTTGTTTGTTTTTTAAACTAAGAAGCTATGCTCTCATGGTTCTCTCTGAAACACCAGAAATAACTTTTAAAAATATTCTTTTTAAACTTAGAAGAGGAGGAAACAGTAAACTGTTTAAAAGTTTTGACCTGTTTTCTGGCCATCTGATTCTAAAAGTTACAATTTCGCTTGTCTTGTTCTATGTGGCCAAGACTGTGTCATCTTTAACACCGACTTCTCGATTCTAGAACCGCTGTATGGATGCAAATTCCTTTACTGCTCAGGTCTCTTTCCAAAATCTTCGGACTCTTCTAACTTCTCTAGCACCATGCTACTCTCACTGTAGGACAGATGAACTCATCCGAAACAATCCTAAAAGATCAAGTCTACTCAAAACATTTTTTTCAGAGTAGAAAGTTTCTTCACTGCACCTACGTATTTTACAACAAAGAAAAACTCCAACCAGACAATCCAATGACAAAAAAACAAAACTCCACAAGTAGGCATGTCAGGTAAGCAAGCGTATATTCAGGTCTCCTGAGTGTCAGCGCAAACACAAGTCTGGCACCACCTTTCAGTCACAGATTCCTCAGACTCAACAAACCGCACGTTTATGCCCATGGGACTCAGCCCTACAGATAAATCCCTCCCCAAGTCCTTCCTGCTCTGCCACTAGGGGCTACATATGGAAATGACTGGTCTGTGTCTGCTAGAAATGCTTTGTAGATATACAGGAAATAAAAATGGTCTCTGAAAAGTTTCTTTAATACCCAACTCAAATCTGCAGTGTTTGATTCAACTAAATTAACTAGTGATATGGTTAAAGGAAATTACGGGGGATGAGAGTATTTTTTTTTTTTTTAACATGTTTCTACAGAAGAATGCACTGGTATTTACCGCAATAGGAATATTATTAATACCTGTGCATATTCCCATCATCTTTAGTAATAATAGTTGCAACTGTTGGGTAGTTGAAATATACGCCTGACATATTCCTATGACCAAGTGCTTGATCTACAAAGATTTGAACCCAGATTTCCTGACTCCAGGATGGATGTGTTAGACACCATGCTGCCCTCTCTCCAGTATTATCCAATCACATGAAGCCCCATTCATACCATGTCCTCTTCGATGATGGCAAATCTCACCTAACTATACTACCCATAAACAGAGAGAGGGAGAGCCAGCAGGCAGTTGGAAATCCACGCCTAACCCTCTTAGTAAACACTTAATGTACAAAGAGGAACAGAGATAAAATTTCCAGTCTTCTTTCCACAGTATTGAACTACAGAATGGCCAGATAGTCCTTTCAGCTTCACAGTCTATAGTGCGTTTAGACAAACACTCATCACCTTAAGGTCGTATGACTCTAAGTCGGCACCAAGGTAGCCTGAACTCTCCATCTGCAGCCTAACTTCGCAAGTCAGCTACTGTGTGAGCAGTACACAGAGAACTCTGAAAACCTTCCAGCTGTCTGCCCTTGAACCAGCTTGACCCCATGACTAAATACAGGTCTTCTACAGAGAATAAAACTAGAATCGACAATAGGGGCTGACAGTGAAATACCAGTTGGGTTTAGACTTGATGCTGGAAGTAGTCTAAGGCTTCATGTTTGTTCTGGTTCATCAGAACTCAGAATCTCAGAGCTGAAAAGTATCCTACTCATCACTTAGGCCAAGCCCTTTATCTCACAGTGGAACGAACCAAGGCCCCTGTAGTTAAAGATTTGCTCGTTTTTATA
>CM053604.1:105435774-105478391 GCA_028646535.1 Procyon lotor | reverse complement strand
ACACACACACACACACACACACACACACACACACACCCCTATCTTTACAGCAGCTTTACAATAGCCAAATTATGGACACCCAAGTGTCCACTGACCAATGAATGGATAAGAAAGTGGTAATTTATATATATAATTTATACATACATAATGGAATATTATTCAGCCATAAAAAACAACAGATAGATCTAGAGGGTATAATGCTAAGTGAAATAAGTCAGAAAAAGACAAATACTATATCATTTCACTCATATGTGGAATTTAAGAAATCAAACAAATGAACAACAAAAAAAAAAAGAGAGAGAGAGACAAACCAAAAAACAGATTATTAACTACAGAGAACAAACTGGTGTTTGCCAGAGGGCAGGTGGGTGAGGGAACAGTAAAAATAGATTATGAGGATTAAAGAGTACACTTGCCTTGATGAGCACTGAGTAATGTACAGGACTGTTGAATCACTATATTATATACCCGCAACTAATATAACACAGTATGTTAACTATACAAGAATTAAAATTTTTTAAATCAAAAAATTAAAACAACATCTGGTCTATACTCTTCAAAAGTATCAGTATCATGAAAGACAAAGACTGAGGAAATATTCTAAATTAAAGGAAATTAAAGAGCTATACCAATTATTAAAACACAATTCATTATACTGGACTGGATCCTGCATATGGGTAAATGAACCATGTGGGGCATCTGGCTGGCTCAGTCAATGGAGCATCCAACCATTGATCTCAGGGTCATAAGATCAAGCCCCACGTTGGGCAAAGAAATTACTTTAAAAAAAAGTATCATGTAAAAACTAATGAAGTATGAATGTGGACTACTCAGATATTCACACACATACAAATCAGGGTCTTGTTAAAATGAGATTCTGATTCAGCAGGCCTGGAATGTGGCCCCACCTTCTCAATTCTAACTCAATCCCAGTGAGCCTATATGTATTGAGACTGTGGGTCACACTTAAGTGTTGCAATACACTAACTAACAACACAGTGTAAGTGTCAAACTTCCTGAATTTACCCTTGGTTTTGGGAGACACATGCCACAGTAATTAGAAATGAAGGGGGTCATGAAGGAATGGAACTTCACCTCAAATGGTTCAACAACAATAATAATAATGTAATAACTTCAATATGGTACAGGAAATACAAATGTTTGTTGTATTATGTTGCAACCTTTCTGTGGATCTGAAATTTTTCAACAGAAAGGGTATTATGTAAATTAATATCAACAACCCTACAAGGTTGCTATTTTGATTTCAAATGATGCAGATGAAGAAACAGATGTCTGAAGAGATCAAATAACTTGGGCACAGTCATACTAGTAGTAAAGGACTGAAAGGTCATAAAGTAATATTCCTTGCTTTTAAATACTCTGTGACCTTAGAAAAATAACAGCCTATCTAGGCCTCAGTCTCCTGATCCAGCTGAAAGGGTTGCACCAGACCAGATGACATCTAGCATCAAAAACACCATGCTCTTCCCTTAAGCCAATGCACCCTTCAACCACTACATTCTACACACACTTAATCTAGGCAGGTCTTTCTTCTCCCACTACTTTCATGGCAGAATGAAAGAGCAAAGGCAAACATACCCAAAAAAATATCCATATGCCAGATATCAGTAATGTTTTGAATTGGCTAACCATATGAAATGTAATTTCAAAAATTAAAAAAAGATCAGGAGTTAAGCCACATATTCTCTCCAAGGAATAGCACTGTCCCTTATCTGGACACCAGACTAAGGTTTCATGAAAGTGGACATCAAAATGGTCTCCATAAAGTAATGTACACTCCCATCATTTGAGATCCTGAAAGGAAAGCCTTCTCATAGGACCAAAGACATTTTCAAAAATTTAATCCTAACTTTGAAACAACAACAACAACAAAAACAAAATGCACCGATGAATGAAGAAAAGGAATTGAAGCAGAGGAAATTCTTCCAACAAATGGAGATCCCAAACTGGGCTCAGATTTATTACTAAAGGAATGATGATCACTTGGAAGAGCAGAAAGGGATAACCAGATACTACGACAGGTTAACTAAGAACCTGCCAGTCAATTTCCTTTCAAGCTGGGATATATCAACATTCTATACATCTCGATTCTAACAAGGCCTCATGATATGATATCTTCATATATAAAATGAAAAAAAACATAGCCTAGTCATAAGTTCCTAAAATTCAGTAGAGACCAGGATGGTGGAGGAGTAGGAGACCTTAGTTCCATCTACTCCCATGAAATCAGCTAGATAGCTATCAAATCATATTAAACACCACTGAACTAAGCCAGAGATCTAAGAAAAGACTGCTACAATTCTCCAAAAACAAAAGCAACCACTTTCTGCAAGAATGACAAGATGAAAAAATTCACCTCAAAAAAGAGAAAAAGAGACAATACTGACTGCCAAGGACCTAATCAGTATGGATATAATTAAGATGTCAGAACTAGAGTTCAGAATAATGATTTTAAAGATAATATCTGGGCTTGAAAAAAGCTTAGAAGACACTAGAGAATCCCTTTCTGGAGAAATAAAAGAACTAAAATTCAACAAAGTAGAAATCGAAAAGCTATTAATGAAATGCAATAAAAAATGGACGCTCTAACTGCTAGGATAAATGAGATAGAAGAGAGAATTAGGGATACAGATGATAAAATGATGGAGAATAAGCTAAGAAAAAGAGAGAAACTATGGGATCACAAAGGGAGAATTCTAGAGGTAAGTGATGCCATAAAATGAAATAATATTAGAATAATTGGAATCCCAGAAAAGGAAAGAGAGTAAGGGGGAGGGCAGAAGATATACTGGAGCAAATTACAACAGAGAACCTCCCTAATTGGGGGAAAAAAACAAGCATTCAAGTCCAGGGGGCACAGAGAATCCCCCTCAATATCAAAAAGTCAACACCTCAACATACAATAGTGAAACTTGCAAATCTCAGAGACAAAGAAAATCCTGAAAGCAGCTCAGGACAAGAGGTATGTAACCTACAAAGGTACAAACATTAGACTGGCAGAAGGCCTATCCATAGACACTTGGCAGGCCAGAAAGGAGTGGCAAGATATATTTAGGGTGCCAAATGAGAAAAATATGCATCCAAGAATACTTTATCCAGCCAGGCTGGCATTCAAAATAGAGAAATAAAAAAGCTTCCAGGACAAGATGGGATAGGGAGGGAAACCATAAGACTCTCAATCCCATGAAGCAAACTGAGGGTTGCTGATGGGTAAAGGGGTAGGAATAGGATGGCTGGGTTATGGACATTGAGGAGGGTAAGTGCTATAGTGAGTGCTATGAAATGTGTAAGCCTGATGATTCACAGACCTGTACTCTGGGACAAATAACACATTATATGTTAATAAAAAAATATATCAAAAAAAGGTTCCAGGACAAACACAAACTAAAATAATTTGTGACCACTACGCCAATCCTATAAGAAATATTAAAATCCTTTTTTTTTTTTTTTTAAGATTTTATTTATTTATTTGACAGAGAGAGAGAGAGAGAGATCACAAGTAGGCAGAGAGGCAGGCAGGGAGAGAGGGGAAGCAGGCTCCCCGCTGAGTACAGAGTCTGATGCAGGGCTCGATCCCAGGACCCTGAGATCATGACCTGAGCCGAAGGCAGAGGTTTTAACCCACTGAGCCACCAGGTGCCCCAGAAATATTAAAATCCTTTAAGTGGACATAGATCCCCAAAGTAATATAGACCAGAAAGGAACAGAGACAATAGATAGAAACAGTGACCTTATAGGTAATACAATGGCACTAAATTCAGATCTTTCGATAGTTACTCTGAATGTAAATGCACTAAATGCCCAATCAAAAGACACAGGGTATCAGATTGGATAAAAAAGCAAGACCCATCAATATACTCTCTGCAAGAGACTCATTTTAGACCCAAAGACACCTCCAGATTGAAAGTGAGGTGGTGGAAAACAATGTATCATGGTAATGGACATCAAAAGAAAGCTGAGGTAGCAATCCTTAAATCAAACAAATTAGATTTTAAACCAAAGACTGTAGTAAGAGATGAGGAAGAAAACTATATCATACTTAAAGGGTCTATCCAACAAGATCTAACAATTGTAAATATTTATGCCCCTAACATGTGAGCAGCCAATTATATAAGCCAATTAATAACAAAATTAAAGAAACACAGTGATAATAATACAATAAGTGTAGGGGACTGTAACACCCTACTCACTGCAATGGACAGATCATCTAAGCAAAAGATAAAAAGGAAACAAGGGGGCGCCTGGGTGGCTCATTGGGTTAAAGCCTCTGTCTTCGGCTCAGGTCATGGTCTCAGGGTCCTGGGATCAAGCCCTGCATCGGGCTCTCTGCTCAGCAGTGAACCTGCTCCCTCCTCTCTCTCTTCCTGCCTCTCTGCCTACTTGTGATCCCTCTCTGTCAAATAAATAAATAAAATCTATTAAAAAAAAAAGGAAATAAGAGCTATGAATGACACACTGGGCCAGATGGACTTCACAGATATATTCAGGGCATTCCATCCTAAAGGAACTGAATACACACTCTTCTTGAGTGTACATGGAACATTCTCCAGAATAGATCACAAACTGGGTTACAAATCTGGTCTCAACCAGTACCAAAATATTGGGATCATTACATGCATATTTTCAGACAATAGTGCTTTGAAACTGGAACTCAATCCCATGAGGAAAGTTGTAAAGAATTCAAATACATGGAGGTTAAAAAACATTCTAATAAAGAATGAATAGGTTAATCAGGAAACTAAAGAAGAATTTTTTAAAATTCATGGAAACAAATGAAAATGAAAACACAACTGTTCAAAACCTTTGGGATGTAGCAAAGACAGCCCTAAGAGGAAAGTATATATCAATTCAAGCCTTTCTCAAGAAACAAGAAAGGTCTCAAATACACAACCTAACCTTATACCTAAAGGAGCTGGAGAGAGAACAGCAAATAAAGCCTAAACTCAGCAGGAGAAGAGAATAAAGATCAGAGCAGAAATCAATGAAATAGAAACTAAAATAATAGAACAGAACAACGAAACTAGGAGCTGGTTCTTTGAATGAATTAGTAAGATTCATAGACCCCTGGCCAGACTTACCAAAAGAGAAAGAACCCAAATTAATAAAATCATGAATGAAAGAGGACAGATGACAACCAACACCAAAGAAATACAAACACTTATAAGAACAGATAATGAACAACTATATGTCAACAAATTGGGCAATCTGAAGAAATGGATGCATTCCTAGAGACGTATAAACTACCAAAACCAAAACAGGAAGAAATAGAAAACCTGCACAAATGCATAACCAGCAAAAAAATCGAAGCAGTAATCAAAATTTCTCAACAAACAAGAGTCCAGGGCCAGATGGCTTCCCAGAGGAATTCTACTAAACATTTAAAGAAGAATGAATTCCTATTCTTCTGAAGCTGTTTCAAAAAATAGAAATGAAGGGAAAACTTTCAAACTGGTTCTATAAGGTCAGCATTACCTTGATCCCAAAACCAGAAACCCCACCAAAAAGGAAAATTACAGAACAATATTCCTGATGAACATGGATGCAAAATTCTCACCAAGATACTAGCCAACAGGATCCAATAGTACACTGAAAGGATTATTCACCATGACTAAGTGATATTTATTCCTGGGCTACAAGGTTGGTTCAACATCTGCAAATCAATCAATATGATACCCCTCATTAATTAAAAAAAGGACAAGAACCATATGATCCTCTCAATAGATGCAGAAAAAGTATTTGACAAAGTACAGCATCTTTTCCTTGATTAAAACTCTTCCCAGTGTAGGGATAGAGGTAACATACCTCACATCATAAAAGTCATCTACGAACAGCCCACTGTGAATATCATTCTCAATGGGGGAGAAAACTGAGAACTTACCCCTGAGGTCAGGAATATGACAGGGATGTCCACTATCACCACTGCTATTCAACATAGTACTAGAAGTCCTAGCCTCGGCAATTGGACAACAAAAAGAAATAAAAGGCATCTGAATCAGCAAAGAAGTCACTTTCACTCCTTGCAAATGACATGATACTCTATGTGGAAAACCCAAAAGACTCTACCCCAAAATTGCTAGAACTCACATAGGAATTCAGTAAAGTGGCAGGATATAAAATCAGTGCACAGAAATCAGCTGCATTTCTACACACCAAGAATGAGACAGAAGGAGGAGAAATTAAGTCAATCCCATTTACAACTGCACACAAAACCATTAGATACCTAGGAATAAACCTAACCAAAGAGGCAAAGATTCTATACAAAGAAAACTATGTAGCACTCACGGAAGAAATTAAGGAAAACACAAAGAAACGGAATAGGCATTCCTTTCTCATGGATTGGACGAACAAATACTGTTAAAATGTCTATGCTACCTAGAGCATGCTACACATTCAGTGCAATCCTATCAAAATACCACCAACTCTTTTTTACAGAGCTAGAACAAATAATCCTAAAATTTGTATGGAACCAGAAACAACCCCAAATAGCCAAAGGAATGCTGAAAAAGAAAACCAAAGCTGGTGGCATCACAATGGAGGGCTTCAAGCTCTATTACAAAGCTATAATCATCAAGACAGTATGGTATTAGCATAAAAGCAGACACAGAGATCAATGGAATGAAATAGAGAAGCCAGAAATGGACTCTCAACTCTATGGTCAACTAATCTTCAACAGAGCAGGAAAAAATTTCCAATGGAAAAAAGTCTCTTCAACAAATGGTGTTGGGAAAATTGGACAGCCACATGCAGAAGAATGAAACTGGAGCATTTCCTTACACAACACAAAAAAATAGACTCAAAATGGATGAAAGAACACAATGTGAGACAGGAATCTATCAAAATCCTAGAGGAGAACACAGACAGCAACCTGTTTGACCTCAGCCACAGCAACTTCCTGCTAGATATATCTCCAAAGGCACAGAAAAGAAACGCATAAATGAATTTTTGGGACTTCATTAAGATAATAAAAACTTTTGCACAGCAAAGGAAACAGTTGACAAAGCCAAAAGACAACCTACGGTTGAGAGACAACCTCTCAAAGAATGAGAGAAGATATTTGCAAATGTCTTATCAGATAAAAAGATAATATCCCAGTTCTCCAAAGAACTTATCAAACTCAACACCCAAAGAACAAATAATCCAGTCCAGAAATGGGCAGAAGACAGCAACAGACATTTCTGAAAAGAAGACATCCAAATGGCCAACAGAAACATGAAAAAGTGTTCAACATCACTCAGCATCAGGGAAATACAAATCAAAACCACAATGAGATACCACCTCACACCAGTCAGAATGGCTAAAATTAACCACTCAGGAAGCAACAGATGTTGGCAAGGATGCAGAGAAAGGGGAACCCTCCTACATTGTTGGTGGGAATGCAAGCTGGTGCAGCCACTCTGGTAAACAGTATGAAGGTTTGAAGTTGAAAACAGAGCTACCCTATGACCCAGAAATTGCACTACAAGGTATTTACCCCAAAGATACAAATGTAGTGATCCAAAGTGGCACCTGCACCCCAATGTTTATAGCAGCAGTGTCCACAATAGCCAAACTGTGAAGGGAGCCCAAATGTCCATCAACAGATGAATGGATAAGGAAGATGTTGTACACACACATACACACATGTGCACGCACAGTTGCGTGCACACACACACACAATGGAATATTAATCAGTCATCAAAACAATGAAACCTTGCCATTTGCAACATGGACGGAACTAGAGGGTGTTATGCTAAGTGAGGTAAGTCAACCCGAGAAAGACAATTATCATATCATCTCACTCATATGTGCAATTTAAGAAACAAAACAGAGAATCATAGGGGAAAGGAGGGAAAAAGAAAAACTACAAAATCAGAGAGGGAGACAAACCATAAGAGACTCTTAAACATAGGGAAAAAAATCTCTGGGTTGCCAGAGGGAAGAAGGGTGGAGGGATGGGGTAACTGAGGGATGGACATTAAAGAGGTCATGTGATGTAATGAGCACTATTATATAAGACTGATGATTCATATAACTCTCCTCTGAAACTAATAATACACTATATGTTAATTGAATTTAAATAAAATTTAAAAATAAATAAGTTCTTAAAATTCATCATCTCAGGACCTCTTTATACCAGTAAAAACTATTAGGATCCCAAAGAACAGTATGGATGTTTGTGTGGATTATGTCCACTGACATTTTTAGTGATAGAAATAAGAACCAAAATTAAAAAAAAGTTTAAATATATTTTAGTTGATTAAAAATAACACATCCATTACATATTAACATGTTTTATGAAAAAATAATGGTTTTCCAAAACAAAAATAATTTAAGGAGAGAAATGACATTGTTTTCCATTTTGAAAAATCTCTTCAATGTCAGATTTAAGAGAAGGCAGCTAGATTCTCATATCTGCTTCTGCATTCAATCTGATACCATATTGTAATACCAGATCACCTCTGGAAAACTCTCTACAATTATAAAAGAATGAGTAGGAAAAGCAATTACCACAAAAATAACTATGACCTCAGAGATCCCTAAAAGGGTCTCAGGGAACCCCCACTCACACTTTGAAAATCCTTGTCTTGGGTGCTAATAAATCTGATTGACAAAATTAAAATTATCATATTTACCAGACACTGTTTAGGAGAACTACATTAATATGGACAAAGACTCCTCGACCTCAGCATCCTTAACATTCTGATCATTCTTATTGGAGGCACTCTCCTGTGTTTGATTAGCAATATCTCTAGCTTCTACCCTCTGGATACTCAATAGCAGCCCCACTCAGTTCTAACAATTAAAAATGTTTCCATACATTGCCAAATATTCCCTGGGGACTGAGATACACCACTATACATCTAAAGAAATATTTCTAGTTTTATGTCTCAGAGTTCAATATTTGTTAGCAACGGCTTGGTCTTCATAGATAGAGGACACAAAACTGGAGACAATGAACAATTGCTTTCTAGAGCAAGAAGTGTGACCAACAGCAGGTTGGAAACAAACAGACCGGCAACACAGGGCTCAAAAGAAAAAACTGTCAGGGCAGTACTTGAACCTGTGTAAAAACAGCCACATAAGTACAGTATGAGAACATATGCCTCAGGCACAACCATGAGTAGTCAATGTGGACAGTACGGCCAGGGTGAAGCCACCTGTCATGACTGGCAAGTTGAGGACATCTCCAACAGAATTAACAGACAGAGAGTACATCTACAACAAGGAAGATGCTAATCTCAGCTGCATTCCTTACTGACTGGACCACAGTAGAGCAATTCAATGCAATTCTGACAGGGTGGCATCAGATCCCACAGGTTAAGGGCTCAGTCACATGAGACTGCATCCCCCAACCCCTGCTTCAGATGCCAAACTGTAAGACCAGGTTTTTATCTGGGCTTCTGAATGGCTATAAATCAGAAGTTCACACGATTCACTCCTTGGGTTCAATTAATTTGCTAGAGCAGTTCACAGAATTCAGAAAACCTGTTTACTCACTAGATTACCGACTTATTACAAAGGATATTAATGGATGTGAATCAAAAGCCAGATGAAAAGATACATAGGGTAAGCTGCCAAACAAAGGAATTCTGTTCTCACGGAGTCTGGGATCTGGTGCTGTGACATGTGGGAAGTTTTCTGGCTTCCCTCTGCTTTTGGTTTCATCATGAAGGCTTCAAGACATAGGCATCATTAATTAAATTGCTAGCCACTAGTGATTGATTCAACCTCCACCCTACCTCTTCAACCCCCAAATCAGGGGTTAGGGCTAAAAGTTTCAATACTCTACTCACTGTTGGTTCCTCTGACAAAGAGTCCCCATCCTTAGGTACTTTCCAAAAGTCACCTCATTTACCTAAGCCCAGTTGTGGTAGAGAAAGGTTTTCAAGAATAACTAAGACTTCCATTTCACCCTCAGGAACTGAGGACAAGAGACCAAATACAACAAAAATGTTCCCACGGCTCTTATGGCTCAGGAGTTCCAAGGGTTCTGGGAACTGGGAGCCAGGAACTGTGGACTAAGATCAAATAGATATTACTTGCTATAAAACACAGCACCATGTGACTAGGAAGGTAGGAAATTCAAAGCAAAATCATGCAACTTACCAATCATCTGATTCTAAAAACACTATCGTGTGAAAGGGGGATTCATCTTGTATTTGGCCCAGAAATTAAAACCAGGGCTGATGGGTTAAGAATCTAAGAAGGTATATGTCCAATATGTCCACAGAATATATGGGAAAGAAACGTACTGAACTAATGAAGTTACACAACTCTTGGGCAGTTAATTTGGGAGGCAAGGAGTTCCATGCCACTCAAGTTTCACCAAGTCTTACAAACATGAGACTAGGAGCATTCCAAAAGATGCTCCAACACTGCATGCAGGCTGGGCTTGAATAGTTGACCCATGAATCCATGAATAAGAAAATATCTGGCCCTCCCCAAAAGATAGTCTCACTCGCCAAGCTATTTGAGCCGAGTGCCTGACTCCTCAATATAGAAACAAGCATGTCAAGCTGACCTGTCACCCTTTTCTAGAAGACAGGGTAACCTTTCATCCAACCCCTGATAAACTCACACTGTACCATGCTGAGACCTGAGCTCCCTTAATTCCCACTGCAAGTTGGCCATGCTCTGAGTTCTCATTATGTCCCAGATGCACTATTAACATGACATAGGGGTGGCCCTGTAACTACTGTTACAGAGTAATCTCATCTTACCATTCCTTGTATTCTGGTTTTTCCCTTTGCAGTGGAAGAACGTGTCAGATATCGATATATGAAAAAGTTCTGTGAACTGTTAACATTTCATAAATGCACTCATTAAAGATAAAGTCATCCTTATTTGGCTCTTGAAATAGTGATCTTACAGTTCCACAGACACGGACAGAGAGATGTTTATTGAAGAGCATAATGATTGACCCCCTTGGAGTTTCCTAAGTGCCACAGCACCTATAGGCATTTTAACCTTATTTTCCTATATCCTATAAAGCAAAATTACGTAAACCAAACAGAACAACAACAACAAAACAAAACAAACACACACAGGTACGTAGTAGTAATACTGAGCACTGCTCCAAGGGACCCGAGAGTCCCACTGATAAATAAAGTCTGTGTGTTGGGGAATGATGGAGGGTGGGGGCAGGACAGGTGGAAATTTTAGGCAGCTGGTGAAAGCTAGCGAAAGCTGTAAAACTGCTGTCCACTTGGGGAGAATAAGATGAGAAGTTAACTAATCACCTGCAGAGCCTGCAATGAATTTTCATTTTTAGAGTTATTATTGTATGAAAATAGGCAGATAATGTGTTGCTCTTTAAATATGTAACCTTTAAAACTATTCCCTTTTCTACCTAAAGGAACATTCTTCTGGAAGTCAATAGAGACACAGAAGTCACTCAACCAAAATTCATTTTTGGTGAAATGGTGGGACATTTCACCAAATGTTGATTGCTGCATTACAGCCCTCTCCAAAGCTTTAGGGCTTCAAGCCACTGCCATTCTATTACGCTCCTAATTTTCTGGCTCAGGTGTTTGGGCAGGGCACAGCAGGAATGATGGGCCTCAGCCAAGGTCGAGTCAGATGGCTGGGACAGTGACTGGGGCCACAGATCTGAAACCTCAGTCTGGGCTCCCAGCTGGGTTTCTCAGCTTTGCCCACTATAGTCTGGGGTGATCAAGCCATTTTTCTACACATCTGATGCCTGGGATGAGAAGACTAAAAAGGCTGAGGCTGACCGCACATCTCTCTTCCTCTCTCCTACACAGCTTCCCTACAGAGGGCTTCCTCACGGCCTGGCATTCTCAGGGGAGCTGGACTTCTCCACAGCGGCCAACTTCTCCAAAAGGAAAATTCCAAGAAGAAGGGAATGGAAGCAGTCAGCCCTTCAAGCTACAGTTAAAAGTAACTTCTGTCACAGCCAATAATCGAAGCAACCCCAGGGTCCACCAAAATCTAAGGGAAGGAGATAGATTCTCTTATCTCTATGGAAAGAATGTAAAAGAATCTGTGGTCATCTTTATGTAATCTGTCCCAAAGAGACACATTTACTTCATTTCTTCATCCGATACTCTATGCAATCAGATGATAGTTTGGATACAAGCAAAATAACCATTCCCAAAGAGACTTCACGATGTAAGCACTCCACAATAAATGTGCTCAATAGGTCATACATACAAGTACTTCTCTCACCCCTGCTTCAAGTTTTTGTCGTCTAGGACAAGACGGCCCAACAAGGCTTCATTCATCAGAAAGGAAGGACATGGAAGAACGTAAGGAGCTCAGACTCAAGAAAGAATCAGACTCATGGTTAAGGTTCTTCAAACTGAAGCCTGATCTCTCCAGTGATTTCCAGCTTCTTCCAGCAGATGCGTCAAGTTGACAGATATTTTTAGACTGAGATATAGAACAAGAGTATTTGTTTATTCTGTAAATTTAAGTGTGTGGTAGTTGGCTTTGAGTCAAACAAGGAAACTATAAATGAACCATAATCTCCCTATCTTACTAACACTGTTGATGAGGGTACTGACACACGGAATACCAGAAAAATACTGAGTCCTCTCCTCCACCCCTCCAAGATAATCATTGCCAACAGCTGCTTTGATTTCTTCTAAGAAAATTTTAAAAGTTGCCTATGCATATACCTACACACACACACACACACACACACACACACACACAATTTCTAGAGATGCATTTTAACACACAGAAGATCCTAATAGCGATACAGTTCCAAGCCCCAATTTTTAACTATTCAACTATTAATTGAATGCTTACTATGGAACATACAATGTTCTGGGCATTGGAAATAAATAAGCACAAAGGCCCTGAGGGAGAAATGTGCCCAGCACATTCCAGGAATGCCAAAGAGGCCAGGATGACCACAGCAGTCATGAGGTTATAAAAGAAAAGCTGGGTCAGTGAGTAGGATGAGATTTTTTAAATTTAATTCAGAGTGAGACAGTACATGCCAGTGTCTTAGATATCATTCAGTTTCAGTGTATTCATTTACTATTGCCATATAAGAAATTACCACAAACTCAAAGCCTAAAAACACATTTACCTCTACTGTATTTTCTGATTCTTGATGTGTATAAGAATGGTATAATCTCTCTGAGTTTCCAAGAGTCAGGAGTCCAGGCACATCTTACCTGGGTCCTGCTGCTCATGTCTTCGACTCACAAAGCAATAATATCTGCCACGGGCGCCTGGGTGACTCAGTGGGTTAAGCCTCTGCCTTCGGCTCAGGTCATGATTTCAAGGTCCTGGGATCAAGCCCTGCATCGGGCTCTCTGCTCAGCGGGGAGCCTGCTTCCTCCTCTTTCTGTCTGCCTCTCTGCATGTCTCTCTGCCTACTTGTGATCTCTCTGTCAAATAAATAAATAAAATCTTAAAAAAAAAAAAAATGTATCTGCTAGCCAGCATCACAGAGGCCAAACTGGGGATAAATCTGCTTCCCTGTTCATTTGAGTTGTTGACAGAATTCATTTCCTTGTAGTCAGGACTGATGGTTCTGACTTTGTCTTTTTTGTTTTGTTTTGTTTTTTTAATAATTTTTCTAAAGATTTTATTTATTTATTTGACAGAGAGAGAGAGAGATTACAAGTAGGCAGAGAGGCAGGCTGGGGGGGGGGGGTGCGGGGAAGCAGGATCCCTGCTGAGCAGAGAGCCAGATGCGGGGCTGGATCCCAGGACCCTGAGATCACCACCTGAGCCAAAGGCAGAGGCTTTAACCCACTGAGCCACCCAGGCGCCCAGTCCTGACTTTTTGATGAACGTGGGCTGGAGGCCCCCCAATTCCCTGCCTTGTCAAGATCCTCTCTGAAGGGTATTCCCAGCATGGCTATCTGCTTCCTCCATGCCACTGAGAACCTGTCTCTAGTCTGCTCCCATGGATTCTTCTATAACAAAACCATCATGGGAAAACAGCCCATCACCTCAGATTCTACTGGTGAGAATCGAACCACAGGTCCCAAGGCATCCAAGGGCCTAGACCACTGGGCCCCCTTAGGGCATGTCCACCACGCTCAGTATCAGTGCTTATGAGTCCATTCTTATTAACGGGTTGCTGAGCATTTCTCCTTACAGCCATCCAGCAATTTATTTAACCATCTTCCCTGCCACTGAAGGCTGTTTTTGGGGGGTTTTTTTTGGCTTTCATACAATTTCATTTTCTCCCTTCAACCATAATGATAGGAAATCCAAATTTTGTCTTAACCAGAGGGTCTGTAAACACAGGCTTATCCAGCCCACTTTCAGGCAAGGCAAATGTTGCTTCTTGAAATGGTCCCACCATGGAACCTCTGGTCATCCAACCCAAGTCAACCCTTGCCTGGCTTTATCTTCACTATACTGTGTGGCCACTTCACTGAATCTCATTTGAAACTTTACCTTTTCCATGGCTTCTATGATTTTTCCATGGCTTCCATGATTTTCCCACGTTTTTTTACACAGAATGTGTCTGACCTTCATTGCATTGCCATCACCTTGGGGACTCTGAGCCTTCTTGTCAGAACTGTCACTCCCAGAGGCTGCTCCCCTCTCCCCCCTTTCCCAGAACCACTTTTTCCCTTGGGCAGCATCTTCGGAACTTGCAGCAGAACCCTCAACCTATTTCTGATTTTTGCACTGAGAGGTACGGTGGACATGCAGTTGCTCAAGCTCAAGTTGCAGTGAATATGTTCTACATTTCTGCAAAATCTTGACACTGATCCATAGAGTACTTTGTAACAGAGAGGTGGCTTCAAAGCAGGAGGTCATTCTAAGCCTTGCTGGACACTGCAAACCATCAAAATAAGTCTGTTCCAGTTCACATACACTCATTTCCTCCTCCCAGAGACTTCCTTCGGTTCTTGGTGGAACTTTCTAGGTTTCTTTGAATAGGTGTTCATCTCTTCATTTAGCCTTACACACAGGTGATTTATCTCTTCTGGACCGAGGCTTACACTCAGGCAATTCACCTTTTCGGATAACATTGATAATAGGGCTTGCTCTCCCACTGTATTTTCTGATGCCTTGTGGTATATAAGGAAGCTTTCAATTTTGGTAATTACTTTTAACCTTCATTCCAGTGAATCATTTTAGTGTATGTAAGAGCTCTTCCATCTGCTCTCTGGGGCTATCTATGTGTACAATCACACCGGTAAATAATGCAAACTTTCCCCCTTCCAGTTTCCAAACCACCTCTTATCGCTTTCTTGCTTTTCTTGTCTAATAATTCTACGGCATTAGTTAATTAGTAACAGTGAACCAAGTCACAATTTCAACATTCTAAGTGTTTCAATAATTAATCAGAATACTAACTTAAAGGACTAAAATACACATTTTAGATCATTTTAAGGAAGTATCCACAATTTCTGTTTTACTACAATACTTCCCTAGGTATTATGTAGATTCTGTGACATGCATTTAGGCATCTGCTTTAAGATTTTCTCCAATGACTTAATAATATGATATACTGTATTAATGTATTTCATAATCTTGAGCCACCCTTGTATTTCAGGGATGAAGTCAACTCAGATTGTAATATTACACAAAGTACTGCTATTATTTGCTGATGTGTTATTTAAGGTCTCTGCACAATATGCTTAAGTAAAATTGATCTACGACTTTATCGCTGACAGGCTTCAGCACTGGTGCCCTACCAGCATCATAAAAAGAATCTGATATTCTCCTCTATTATGGTGTGGACCCGTTTAACCATTAACAGATTAAACGGTTTTTTTCAAGTTTAAAATACACCTGTGAAGATATCTGTGCATGGTGCTTGTTGGGGATGGCAGCTCTTTTATAGTTTCCATTTCTTTATTAATTTGTTCACTAATTTTATTCTGATTTTCAAAATTCTGTGCACTGTGTATCTATGGTTATTTCCACATTTGTTTCTATTTACATATGTGAGCCTTCTCTCCCACCCGTTTTTCTTGACTAGCTTAGCCAAGAAAATCTGTTTTATTTTATGCTCCCCACTCCACCACAAATGCAAGAGATTTTATATAAAAAAAAAAAAACCCTTTTTTCTTTCCTAATTAATTTCATCTTTTATATTTCTTAATTTCTTCAAATTTGGGTGAAGTGGGTGGAAGTGTAACTTATTTCATTCTCTCTGGCTTGGTTATCCATTTCCCTCAGAATATAATTTCTGCACAACTCTTTAGGTTTTGATATTCTTGTTTTCATAATATTTTTCTAGGTATTCTCCAGCTTTTTTAATTTCTATTTTAATCCATGAATCATGAAAGTTTTTAAATTTCAAGATGACCAGGAACTTTTTTTTTTTCCTTCTAATTCCGTTTTAGAGTATTACAGATCAGGGGAAAAAAAAAATGGTCTGTGCTATTTCTACCTTTTAAAATTTGGGATTTTTCTTTGTGACCAAAAATAGATACTCAAAACCTATAAACACTGCTTTATTGTCTTCTGAGCGGCTGTAGGAAAATATGAGGCAATGAGATGCATCCTTATAATGGATTTTCTATTTTTCCTCAAAGTCTAATAACTGAATTGCAGTTTGTCTCTTATGTGGTTAATCCTGAAGAGCTTAAAGTCAGAACTGAGGCTTCCTGAAATTCAGTAATGTTTTGATCAGATTATGGTCTCACTTTGATTCAGAAAAAAGTTCTCATCTGTTTTTTATCATTAAGATTATTTCTATTCCAGGGCGCCTGGGTGGCTCAGTGGGTTAAAGCCTCTGCCTTCGGCTCAGGTCATGATCTCAGGGTCCTGGGATCGAGCCCCGCATGGGACTCTCTGCTCAGCAGGGAGCCTGCTTCCAACCCCCCCCCACCCCCCGCCTGCCTCTATGCCTACTTGTGATCTCTCTCACTTTGTCAAATAAATAAAATCTTTAAAAAAAAAAAAAAAAAGAAGATTATTTCTATTCCACGCATTTCGTTCGGTACCACCGTGGGGACCTATGACAGGTCATTTTTGCCCTCCGTCTTTGACTTGTTTACCTCTCTCCTTCCACTGACCGTGGCTGTTTCATCAATGAGGGTAATTTAATTTTTGATTCTATTCCTTCTGATGTTTTAATTTGTTCATTTGTTTTAAAATACCGTATGTGTGTCAGTATGTTTTCTTAGCTCCACAAATACCTTCCAAAAAAAAAAAAATCTTCCTTAATCATTTTATTTTTTCAACTCCCATTTCATTAACTATTTAATTCTTCTACAGAGACAAATTTTAGTAAGTTCATTTCTTCTCTTCCTTAGATCGGTATTTCTTCCAGATTCTTCCGCTACAGTTTACGTTTTCTCCCCTCCTCCTACAATACATTCATATAGACTCCACACTGGATATTTTTGGTTGGTTGAGATTTCAGTTCTACTTGTGTTCTAAATGGGCAGCGCTGTCAACACTTTATTCACACCACGACACCATGGGTGACACGTCCTTGAATCTCTTCCCATGTTGCGGGGGTCTGTTTTCTTCTTCCACACACAACACTTCTGCCTGCCCAGCATTCTGTAGCTGGAGAATGGTGTGTTCATCTGCTTGGGCTGCCACAACAGAACCCCACAGACTGGGTGGCTTGAACAACACAAATCTATTTTCTCACAGTTCTGGAGCCTGCAGATTCAAGCTCAAGGTGCCAGCAGGGTCTGCGGCTCCCGAGGCCTCTCTCTTGGGCTTGTAGGTGGCCACCTTCTCGCTGTGCCCTGACACCGCCTTTCCTCTGTGCCTGCACATCCCTGGTGCCCTTTCTCCTTCTTATATTGGACAGGGGCCACATCCTTATGACCTCTTTTAATCTTAATTCCCTTTTAAAGACCCCTGACCCCAAAACACCCCTCCACTGTGGGTTAGGGCTTCATCATTTTGAGCAGACACAACTGGTCTGTGACCAATGGGGACGGGGAGGGCAAGGGTGCAGCCAGGACTGCACACAACCTGGTCTTTCACCTCATCTCTGATTTTGCCAACTCAGTCCCCCTGCTTGGACTGCCCACAATTCCAGCAGAGGCCCTGGCCCTTCACCCCCCACCAGGAGTCTCTGCTTTTGGTGGCCGCTATCCCCACTTCCCATCACTCTCCAGGCAGAAGATGGACCAGGGAAGAGACATGACTTCTAGATGCTCACATCACAAGTTATCAGGGTGGGAAATGGCATTCCTCTCTCTACTCTTGGGGCTCATTTTTCCCATCATCTTCTCTTATAGAAGCTCTTTTTTTTTTTTTTTAATTTAGTTTTGCTTGTGAGGTTTCCTTTCTGACTTTGTTTACTGCCAGAGATCACCACCCCAGGATGTCAGTGGGAGGGAGTCACACTGTATCACACCCCACCTATTCTCCTTTCCCATCTAGGAGAGCAGGGGGGTTGGGAGGAGCTTCTACCTTTGTGGAAATTGCAAGTCTTACCCAAGGCTGACCAAACCATCTTCTCCACCTCCCTCCAAAAAGGGACTGTGAGGATTACATATGCATCTGTTCCACGTTGCATCTGTGAAAGGCTGAGTTAGGAGTAAAACAGATATGGTCCCTGTCAATTTTTAAAAATCTCACTTGCTGGTCTCCAGCCTTTTCTTCCATTTGGCTGTTAGCAAGGTGTTGTTCATTTCTCCTTTTAACCTATTTTTGGCTTATATTGTATGATTTTGAGATCTGAGTTTGCTATCTTAAAGCATGTGTTTGAGGTATCTTTTTAAGATAAGAAATGAACAATAAATACTACTGGTAAAGACATAAGTAAAAGGTAACACACCATCACATGTAGAAACCTGTAACTTGCCAAACTTCACTAGTTCCCTTACTCCCATGTTGTGTCAAAGGGCCACATATTTGTATTAAGTTATTTCAGTATCACCCAAGTTTATTTCCCCAAAGCAGGGGTTCCTCACTGAGGTTTCTTACAGACTCTGGTATTAGTGTACACCCTCAATTTGTCTGTAAGCGGTATATATGCACTTGTAATTTTTCTTTTTAGAAAATGAGAGTGTTATCTTTAATCAAATTCTCAAAGAAGCACGAAGTATAAAAACTGGTTAGGAATCACTGACCTACAGTAATGAGCAGGAAAGCTGCCAAGAACAGAAAACAATGGAGAATTAGAAACCATTTATAAGTGTTTGGATTCATCCAAATAATAAAGTCAAGTGCAAGTTTTCTTTTAAGTTACACGGAATTTGGATAAAGCCCAGAGGACTTCCAAAAAAGTTCAACCACAAGTGTTTGTGATCCTGGGCACTGTAGGTAACACAGTCCTACAGAAACTGTGGAATAAAAAGAGTAGACACAAGAAACAATTATCATTCCAAGGACCCTTCCATATCAATCCATCAGTAAATACAGCTTACTCTGAGCTTATTAGCACATTAAGCACAAATGACCTAATTCCTTCATTAAGTTTTGAAAATGATGACTAATCCTCTTAGTAGTCATGTCCCATTTCCACCTAAACTGAAATGACATTCTAGAAAAACCAAGGATTTAAAGGCTTTCCTGGAGAAAGAATGTCTCCACTTTCACTTATTGCTGAGTTAGGAAAAGAGAAACAATTACCTCAAAAGAGGCATAGCCTATAAGTAAATTCCATTCTCAATACACAAAACAAAGTTGATTCAGCAACACATTAAAGAGAACAGGAGGCAGATACTGAGATCATATACTCAAGATTGTGATCCAGATTCTCTGTGAGTTTCTGAGATACACTGTTTCTTTATGTGAATATATACAGCACTGCTATCATTTACAAAGGATTATAAATCTGCCTCAAAACCTATTAGTCCAACCACTTTAGAGGTTTGGTTTGGCACAATCTACAGTCTGCTGCCCATGTGCACTTTTGGTAATTAAGAATAAGTAATAATGATGACAAACAACACACCAGCTGTGCAATGATTAATAAAAACTGTCTTGTGCACACAACCCGGCACTGGCATGTGTGCCTCAAGCAACTATATAAAGCTCATGACTTTATGAAATCAAATACAGAGATTTCCTTTCTCACTCCTACACATTCCAACAGAGACATACATAAGCACTTTTGTACAATTTAAACTTGGAGCTATCCATGTACTAATATTGACTGAAACACTATGCACCATTTAAGCTTAAAAAGAAAAAAATACGGTCTTGTTTTTCTTGGGACAGTAGAAAGACCACAAAGAATTTTCTAACTGTGTGGCTTAACTGCCTGAAATCCTTTTTGGAACGAGGTAGACTGTCAATGAATAAAGCAAGCTGTGTGACCTTGGGTAGGTTAATTTCAACTCCCCAAGCTTCCATTTCTCCCGTTAGTCTGTAAACTGCAGAGAAAACAATACTATCTAAAAGAAAACAAACAAACAAACACACAACTAATGCTACCTACCCTCTCAGGGTTGGCTGGCTGATTCGTGGGTCATATGAACGAGAGCTGGCCGGCGACTGGAAGGTGCTCAGGAAGGCCTTAGTGCCAATCCTCTGCCCTACGCAGACTAGATGCTTAGGAAAAGGAATTTTAAATTTTAGAATTACATCCCCTAGATCTCCTGCAGGCCCAGCTCACTGCTGTGAATGGAATGGGTAAATACCTTCTGGAGAAAACAACTGAGTTGATTCACAAAGGAATGCCTTGTACGTAAGTCTTCAAGGTATAGAAACGATCTTACCCTACCTTTGGACAAAGAGAGCTACTGGCTTCTTGTAGGTCCAAACTCCAGACAGACAACCCTCAGGCCAGGTTACTAGAACTCCCCACTATGTCAGAGTCTGTTACACAACGGACTTCCAGAAAGCAAGATCTGCTTTTTTTTCCCCCCTTAATCTTTTGTCCCTGTCCATGCAGTACAAGGCATGAAGGAGCGGCTTAATAGATATTTGGTGAATGAATTGGTAAGTGGATAAAAGAAATGATGTTAACACACCAAATATCAGTGTGATATTTAAAATTTCTATTGAGAATAATTTGAGATATATATACAAGTAAAAAATAATATAATAAATTCCTATGTGGACATCACCTAACTACATCAATCATTAACTGACGGCCAGCATTAATTCATCGATATCCCTAGATTATTTTGAAGCAGATTCCAGACTTAATACAGGTTGCATAAGAAGCTTTAAGTAATTCGATTTTACTCAGTAAACTCTAGACTAGTCTAGTAGACTCTAGAATTCTAGACACTTGTATCTCTACAGTAATAAACAATACTACCTTAAGATCAATAGAAGTCATCACTATCTGGTCAAGAGAGGAGCTGTGACACAAACAAAAGGAAATCAAATCCTTCCCTTAAATCACTGCAGGTTAGACAGTACTGGTAGTAAAAAAAAAAAAAAAAAGAAAAGAAAAGAGAGAGAGAGACAATAATACTACAAATATCTGCATCAGGGGGGCACCTGGGTGGCTCAGTGGGTTAAGCCTCTGCCTTCGGCTCAGGTCACAATCTCGGGATCCTAGGATCGAGCCCCACATCGGGCTCTCTGCTCAGCGGTGAGCCTGCTTCCCCCTCTCTCTCTCTGCCTGCCTTTCTACCTGCTTGTGATAATAAATAAATTTGTGATAAATAAATAAATAAATAAAATCTTTAAAAAAAAACAAATATCTGCATCAGGAAAAAACAATGACTTGGGAGGAGGAACACGGTGTTAATATTGGATGACAAGCTCATCTAATAAATCCTTATCAAAGGCTATAGATACTTTTTTTACTTTTTTAAACTATTTAATAAAAGGATTTTTTAGAGGGGCGCCTGGGTGGTTCAGTGGGTTAAAGCCTCTGCCTTTGGCTCAGGTCATGATCTCAGGGTCCTGGGATCGAGCCCCGCATCAGGCTCTCTGCTCAGCGGGGAGCCTGCTTCCCCCCTCTACTTGTGATCTCTCTGTCAGATAAATAAATAAAACCTTAAAAAAAAAAAAAAAAAAGGAGGGGTATTTTAGAGAAAAATCCAGAAGATTAAAAAGAGGAGGGTGCAGATCTGAGGAGGTTCAATGTCCACCAGACACTGCAAAGCCCAAGTCAAGGTAAAAAGGAGGGTTTTGACCAGACGCCAAGGAGGGAGGGCAGGACCGACAGGGCAGCAGCTTGATCCTTGAGAAAATGTGGGACCCCCAACAATAGCACTCGATAGAGCTAAAGGGTGAGAACAGAAATAAAGCTGACAAAACTGATTCCTGCCCTTTGGGGTCATTCTCAAGGAGAAATCAACCAACCGGAAAGTTAAAACAAGGAGGGCTTTTAAGGGACTTTTCATCCTGTGCCAAATTAGTCCAGCAACATAAGGCTGCATGGCTTGAAATTTACTTGACCTGCACTGACCATATCCGCGTCAATTCCCATGCTCCTCAATAAAGTTAATCCCCCACTTCCTAACAGGGCTGACAACACACACTTCCCCAACAGCATAGAGAAGACACTTCCAAAGCAAAATAGAAAAGGCTCTAAATCCCAAAGACAGAGAACATCCTCGCAGGAAGGACAGTACCTCACGGTCACCTCAAGCTCCTCACCTCAGCAGTTAGAAGTTGCCCAGTGTGTAGAATAAACACAGCAGGCTTCAGATGGGCATCCTTAGAAAGGCCTGTTTACCAAGTTGGCCCTTGTTTGGTGCCCGGGGACTAGACTGGTAAACAGTTCTTTAAACTGATAGAAAACATTCCTTTTAAGGTTAGGATGGCCCACCAGGCCTAAACCATTTGTACATAGATGTGCATATGTGGGGATTATGTGAAACACTCACTTTCTATCTGGGAGTCTGGAATTCTGTACGTGGTGGGCAAAGGATGCCTATGTGACTAGCTCCTATAGGCACTGGTCTCCCGTGGGCTTTCCTTAACAGAAGTATCAAACACATGTTGCTGCATTTTCAAGGCTGGAGGAAGAGTCTGCTCTGAGTGACCTTTCCTGGGAAGGGAGAGCATAAGAAAATGACATGTGGACTCCTCCAGATTCCACCTGGGTTGTCTTCTTCTCTGAGTGTCCTTACTACATTGCTGCGACAAATCTAGCTGTGAGTCCAACTTTGCACCCTTCCAGCACATCCCCAAACACAGGGATGGTCTTGAGGACCTCACGCACAGCCAGAAAAGCAGGCACCACACTTGCCAGGAAGACTCCAATTTGGAGGACACTACATAGTGTCCTGCTTCATCAAGTAGACATTTTAGCTACTCTTTTAGTTATGTGGAAATTGGAGAGTTTGTGGAAGCCTAGCAGAACTAGAACTATCATGCCCCACTGTGCATGAGCTGAAACTGTCAACCCTCAATTTAGCCATTTTCCGGCTACCATTCGTTAGTGAAAACATTTAGTTAGGCAGGGCACCAGTGTTTGCCATGCTAAAGATGCAGGAGCTAAAATACTAGCACATGGTCAGCTCTCAGTTATCACGAAGGACAGCAGTGGTGTTTCCCAACGGTTTTAATCTCAGGGCCATTGAGAGGAATTCAAATGAGACAACAAGGTTGCACTGTGAAAACCTGAAGAGGACAGAGGTGCCTTCTTCAGTCTGCCCCAAGTCAGTTTCCTTCTGCTTCCCGTTCAGGGAGAAGAAGTCTGAATATCAGCACATCTCCAAATAATGGAAAATGGCTGCCTTTCATTATTTAAGGACAATGCCTTTCAGTGTGGGCGCACCTTTTTCCACGGCCAAACTGAGCCATTGGTATTTTGATAAAGGGTTTCCTTTGTGCCTGGCCTGGGTAAGGAACAGAAACAAAAGTGTCACTGATGAAATAAAGTGTGAGTCTGAGATGAGTGACATCTTTACCCGTTCCCCTCTCAACTTCTGAACAGAAACACGGAAAATAAGTCAACACCAAAAGACAAGAAAGGCTGAGCCTGCAGACATGTTCCAGACCCCAACTTCACTTGGATATACGGCAACTCTTGGTTTCCCCATGGTTCTAGGTTCTTAACCTGAAGTTCCTAAAACTGCCCCTACATTTCTTCTGTGTACGTAAAATAATACCATTCTCTGGGAACAAAACCAAAGCTTTCATTAAACTTTCAAACTGGGTCCCAAGGTAATAAAACTTCAAAACTACTGCTCTCAACAGAGGAAGGGTATATCAGATGCAAGAGTAGACGTTAAAATGCTACATGACTGAGTGGCAGACCAGAGGCCCACCCTGCCAGGAGACGCACAAGAACACAGTAGGGGAGGGAATGGGTATATCAGGTTGGAGACCAACAGCTGGGAAGACAATTACCTAGAAAAAAGAGAAATTATGTTAGAGTTGAAAGAATGAGTCGCTTCTGGTTTAAATATTGGTCTGAGAAAACTGAAGAAGAAAGCTAAAGAAGTTCTGGTTAAAACCATGGGAAGAGAGCAACAGGTTCAGATTTGGACAACCACAAAACGCCAGGTTCTACCTAAAACTCTGTTGACTGCGCCTACTTAATCTGTTTCCAAAAGAACTGGGCCTAAGTAGCAGCCAGCCCCAAGGACATGCCAGAGCTACCTGATGGCCCCGAAATATAAACAGTTAAATTAAAGTCAATGAATAAATTGTGTATCTGTAAATTTATCAAATTGCAGGTATAGTGCATTGTGACTTTTCTCACAGTGTCCACAGATGATTGAGTTGCAACCAAAACAGTACTAAATTGACAGAAGTAAAAGGGGATTTGTTAAAAGGAATCAGCAGGAAGTAGAAAGAGCTGGAACTCAAGACTGCTCTGAATTAGTAACCTGAAGCCATCAGGAGTCAACCGACAACTCTCCATCTCTCACCTCTACGCCCTCTTCTGATGGGATTCTCCATCCTTCCCAGCACTCTGCCTTCCATGCTGGACACCGGACCCACCTCCAGGATTCCTTCAGCCTCTAGCCCAGGGGCAATCTCACTGCAACTGGCTGAGTTTCTCCCTCTCCCAACCCCAGATCTCTAGGAGAGAGAACCTGACTCTGCCCAGACTCCAGTGAGACTCCTCTTGAGCGCCTCGCCAGCTCGCACCAGCAGATCGAGATCAGAACGGCACTGCGTCTTGTAAGCCTAGGCATGAGTTCCACAGGAAGCGGCTCTCAGAGGCACAGGGCTGTCTGCCAGGACATATCTGGACTAAATGACTGCGGGGCAGTACAGATGAAGGGGACAAGAGAGAGGTTAAAGGGAAAGAGATGGAGTTCGAAGTCCAGAAAAATACCCTTCTCCCAGTCCTGCTTATCCACATAGTAGCAGGCCATCTTTCCAGGAAAAGAAAAAAACAAAAAAAACAAAAACAACTTCCTTCTGCAAGCATCCTAGTCTGATGCAAGTCGCCGTATTATTATTGCATAGGCTTCGAGAGAATTCATACTTCATTAATATAAGCTTCTGTTGCTAATTCTAAAGTTTTTGCTAAAAGTAGGTAGCCTGTTCTCAATACTCTGACAAAGTTTAGAAAAATCAGTTCTTTACATGTTGCTGAAGTGATACTTCATGTTGATATCTTCCCATTTACACGATTTGGTGTATTTTTGGATTTCTGAAAATTTATTTGAGACATTGAAACATTCTATTTTTAGTGGTTTTGTTCAATCTACATATACTCTAGGTCTGCTGTTTCTAAGGATCAGTATGTAGTTGTCCAGTCTATTAGCCAGGGACACAGACAAAACCTTCCATGTAAAGCCACTTAGAACGGACAGAGCAGCGGTATGGTCTAGGCTTTAACCGTCCCACCTCCAGAGCCAGAGTCCTGGGTTCACATCCCAGCACTGCCATTTACCAGCTGTGTGACCTGGGGCAAATTCTTACCCTCAGCCCCAGGTTCCTCACTTGTAGAATGAGGATGATCACATCTACCTCACAGACCTGTTGCGTAGGGCATTAGATGAGATCATGATGCAAAATACTTAACAGTATGAGCACTGAATAAATATTAGGCTTTGTATTATTATATGTTGTTTTTTTTTTAAGATTTTATTTATTTGACAGAGAGAAACACAGCGAGAGAGGGAACACAAGCAGAGGGAATGGTAGCGGGAGAAGCAGGCTTCCTGCAGAGCAGAGAGCCCGATGCGGGGCTCGATCCCAGGCCCCTGGGATCTGACCTGGGCCGAAGGCAGACGCTTAACGACTGAGCCACCCAGGCGCCCCTGTATTATTATATGTTAATTATCCTGATGGAGATGAGCACAAGGAGAGAGATGATGAGCAGCACTTCTTCGCTGGAATTTCTGGCAAAATTGAGCTGGGAGGCCTGACACAACCTGTGGACCCCAAGGAGAGGGCATCTCAGAAGTGGGCTGCATGTTGCACATGATGCGGCAAAAGGAAGGTGATCTGAGGGGAGGGAAGATGGCCGGTTGAGAGGAGTTGGCCTTCCTGCCATTGCCTGATGGGTACAATGATCACATAAACCCCTTGGTTTTCTCAAAATAAAAACAGATGGGCACTAAAAAGAAACAAGGTACAAACAATGGAAAGACACAGAGGAACCTCAAATGCGTATTAAATGCATATTAGCAAGTGAAAGAAGCCAGGCTACCTATCATATGACTTCAACTACATGGCATTCTGGAAAAAGCAAAACTACAGCGAGTAAAAAGACCAGTGAGTGGTGGGCCTGGGAAACAGGGGGCGGCGGGGGAAGGGAGGCAAGGAAAGAGATGAACAGGCAGCACATGGGATTTTTAGGACTCTGGAAATATGCTGCCATTATAATGATGAATATATGTTATAACACATACTGAGTGGTTGCAGAGACATTATCTGACAGTGACAGTGTAAGGTTAAGGGATAGGCTTTGGAGACAGACTGGGTTCAAAGCCCAGCTTGGCCACCTCCTAGGACTACGACCTTTAACAAGTCACTGAGCCTCCCTGAGCCTCATCTTCCTCATTTGTGCAACAGCAAGGAGATGAGTGTCTCATGAGGATCAGCTTATCTTATCTCTGCAACCACTCTGTTGAAGAGGTACTTAAGTTATTTGTATTTTGCAGAGGAGGAAACTGCCAGTGAGTGTCAACAGGGTGGCCAGATCACACAGAAGTCACATAACTTGGTGGAGAAGAGATGCCAACCGAAGGAATTTCACTTTAGAGCTCACTGTGCTACATTATGTGATCCTACCTATAGAGTATTTCAATAAAATGTCATCGAAGGAGCTAAGCCTAGTCCCTGGCACATAATCATCCTCTGTCAATACTGGCTATTATAATTATTATTGTTCTCAGCTTCATATTGAGAAATGTGGAAGAGAAAGCGCTGAAAGTTGCGGGGGGGGGGGGCGGTTTTATTTATAAAAGAAAATAAAGATGTGGACATCCATGCTAAGAGTCAACCCCGAAACACCCCACACTATACTGTCCCCTAAGGAAAGGCATCCCTCAGTACCTTCTCCACTGCTCACCTACCCATTCCCCACTACCCACATCCCCTCACTCTTGGATTCTCATTTCCGCTCATAAAAGAAAGGTGAACAAAAGGATCGTATTCCTCATCACCCTTAGTTCTACAAACACTGAGTGCCAAGTTCCAAAGCCCAGGGCTCTGCGCTGAGGACCTCTCTTTGCAGCTCTGCGTCTCCAGAGACCTTGGCAGAGAATTTCTCAGTGGGCCAGACCTCCTAGGCCTGCTTGCTTTTCCCAACTCCTCAGTCCTCATCTCTAACATGAACACATTCTCATTACGAAAAATATTATGAAATTCTTCCTTCTTATTGAATCAAAAACTCACATCCTAGCAATTTCTGCTTGCTTATATTGACTATGCTTTCAGAGATAACAGATAATAAATCTGCCCCCACCCTTTTGTACTGCAGCTCTTAGATCTTCTTGAGACAGCCCAGTTCTTTGTCTACACTAGACACTAATGCAGAATGAAAGAATCTTGTCTCTTAGATTTTCTCTTATCGAACCACATTAGTACCACGGGAAAATGCTACCTACCCCCTCCAGGGCCACACGATGGCACAGAAAAGGGACTTCCTATAGCAGAGCTAAGTGAAGACAGCAGAACTGGGAAGACAATGTCATCATTATTTTCTGACTCTCCCTTGAGGCAGGTGAAAGGCAGACAAAGTTTTCTGTGGTTTTAAAGCTTCTTTTTAAACACTCCAGAGAATGCAAGGCCCTGGGGGGAGGGGGGGCGGGGGGATCTAACAGTAAAGTCAGTCTCTATAGCTACGCCCAAGATGCCAACATTCCAGAAACCTGGAAGAAGGAAAAAACCACCCCTCCTTGCAATTTGTCAACTATTCTTGCCATAGAGTTTTGACTTCTACACTGAATCGTCACTACTCAGGCAAATATAAAGCTTTTGGAAACTTTGGAGTTTTAGCGTTGTCGCTGTTTTTTCAGGTATTTATTTTTCTCTCACATGAAAACTGGTGCTGCCTAGCAACCCAGTGCCAGCAAAGCTAAATCAAGAACCATTTTAGGCTGCTTTTCTTCTTTTTTTTAAAAAAAGAGATTTCTTGTTCCCACTGAATGACAGACGCATTCTAAGACTTAAAGTTTCCTTGCACCTCCAGGAAAACAGTTTGCATACCCACTGGGGCCTCCTTTACAGTCAAGGATGAGAGACCAGCCTGCAGAAGAGGGGTAAGATGTGTCTGGTCTCTGCTGCTACAGGAGTGGAGGAGCACGCTGCCCCAAACCAAGCCATTCCACATATGGCTGCTGCCGGACTGCAGGCTGGGTCCAGTCTAGGGAATCCATGCCACCACGGAGCCTGAGGGCAGGGACGCATTCTTCTAGCTCTTGGCAAAGACAGGGGCATAGGTCAGAAAGTGGGACCCAAGGTCAACAGAGGAATGCAACGTTCCATTTTATACTCATCACGTGTGCATGTAATATTCTGATTGTGTTGCACACCTGAGAGAAAATGTGTATAATGCCCTTCTCATCTCCACTTTTCTGTGACCGGAGGGACACTGCCTCTTCAAGGATTTTGCAACATATGTTACAGGGAGGGTTACTGGAGAAACCTCAGAACGGGAATATAACACCAGCCTTTTCCACAAAGTATGAGCATCACAAATCGCCACCATGTTCTCACCAGGAAAAATGAGACACAGGTTGCCAGCGTACCCGTTTCAAAGACAACACTGTTCATTTCGACAAAGTTTTAAGAATCTTTACCAAGGAAAAGTTTTACGTAAATACAATGTGATTATCTCTCGGCACTCTGTGGTCCACAGAAACCATGGTATATAAAGGCTAGCACTAGGAAACAACTTCATGCCCCACTGACCACCAGTGAGTCCGTGAAGATCAAGGTGAACTGTAGCACCACACAAAGCTGAAAGCAACCAGAGCACCACATCTGGCCAATCCCACTGAAAATCCAAGTATAATCCTTAACAAGATAAATATACAGGCATACCTCAAAGATATTGCGGGTTTGGTTCCAAACCACTGCAACGAAGCGAGTATTGTAATAAAGCGAGTCCAGTGAATTTTCTGGTTTCCCAGGGTAGAGAAGAACTATGTTTACCCTGTGGTGTACACTATTAAGGGTGTAGTTGCATCAGGTCCAAAAAAACAATGTACATACATTAAAAAATACTTTATTGCCAAAAAATGCTAACCATTATCTGAGCGATCAGCAAGCTGTAATCACTGATCACAGGTCACCATCACAAATAGAATCACGAAAAAGCCACAGGTCACCATCACAAATAGAATCACGAAAAATCACTGATCACAGGTCACCATCACAAATAGAATCACGAAAAAATACTGCAAGAATGACCAACCCAAGAAATGTGACAGAGACACAAGTAAAATGGTGCCGACAGACTTGCTCCGTGCATGGTTGCCACACACCTTTGATTTGTAAAGAACACAGTATATGAAGGGCAGTAAAGCAAAGGGCAATAAAACAAAGCATGCCTATAATTTAGATTAAAATTATATATATTATGTAAAGCGATTTGGTTGAGAGTAACATTATTTATCTTACTTTACATGAATTGCCAATTTAAGTATTAACATGAAATATGACGGATAATAAAAGAAAACCACACAGATATTAATGTTTTCTCTGATGATTCCCAAAGGCTCTTCATAATCTTCAAGGGCCCTCAGGGACTTGGGGAGAGAATAGAAGAGGGTCACATTATGAACACAGATTTCTTTCATGACACTACAAACGTATAAAGTAGCAGAATGGGCTCCATTTCCACAAACTCTATTAACTCCCAGGAGGGTTCTTTCCATCCCTCCCTAAGTTCTTCCAAAGAGCCTCCGACCCCAGAAATTAGCTAAGAGAAAACTAGAATTGAGACTGATTGGCAAGCTGTGTGCATACCGGGGGCTGGCAGACCCGTCTTTCCCTTTCCCGCCTAGTCCGCTCTGCTTTTCCTCCAGTAGGTTCTGTCACGTGGGGAAAAACACAACATAGATCTGCACTTGTTATCACCTCTTCCCGAATGCTCGTTCACTGAAGTCGACCTCAGCTCTTGCTCTCAACAGATATTTTACTCTTGGAGTGAATCCTTGTGCTGTCTGGTAGGGACAGCATCCAGCACCACTGTCAAGGCCTCTCGACGACCCTAACACTGAAACTTGACCGGGTTTCTTCTGGCTCCCATTTTATCATTAATAGAAAACTCTTGGTGTTTCTCCAGGATGTTGCTCTAAACCTTCTCCTAGGGATGCGAAGCGAAGGTCTGGGGGTCAAACAGCCCTTAGTTCAAACCCAAGCCTTGCCACTCACCAGCCGAGTGCCCATAAGCAAGCTGATCTCTCACCCTTCCGTTTTCTCCCATGATATAAAGGGATAATATATGTAATAAGAATTCTGCATATATACAGGGATACTACTACATGCACATGCTATAGGACCTTTAAATATATTTTTACTTTAAATATCTGTTTTAAGAATCTATATCTATTTTAAGTAACTATATCTATTTTACATACGCACGTGTAAACACCTGAGTTATAGGAGGTAAGTACCCCAACCGTGTAGTTAGACCAAAAGCTTACATAGCACAATGAGCATACTCTCCTATGCTGATTTTATGCCTTTTTATCTTATCTTACACTTCCTACAACTAAATTCTCTCACCAATCCGAGCCCCACAACTCCAACTGTTTGTTAGACACCCAGACAGCTAAAATTCAGCACATTAAAAACTGAACTCTTGTCCCAAACCCATATTTTCCTTCTTTTTATTAAGGACCCCAACATTTCCCCAGGTCTGGGTCCTCATTTGTGACCTACTGACCATCATTCCCAACACATTCCTCTGAGACGGCCCCCCGATCCAGTCTATGGACTGTGTCCACTGGGCCTCAGGAGATGATGCCCACTACCCTTGAACTCCTGTTCTCACTACCCATGCCCTCGGCCATGTGACCTTTCACCGGGTCTGTGATTCTCCCACTTCCTATTTGCTAACCTGCTGCCACATTAAACTTCCTGAAGCATTCTACCTAAAAACCATGAGAGGCCCTGGTACCCATAAAATGAAATCCAAAAGTCCTAGGGTGGCACTCCTAGCCTCCCTACACCCAGGGATCTCGTAACCGAATCTCGTTACAACTACATCTCATGCCCCTCATCGCTGTTCCCACAGAAGCTGCATTCCCAGAACACACACCTACTCTCTGTACCTCTCAGATTACATGACTTCCCCATGCCTGAAATGTCCTCTTAAAACAATTCCACCAGTTCAAGCTCCATTCTAAAACCTATTCAAACCACCTAGTCAGGAAACATTCCAGATTCCTCGCAGTCAGACATAAATTCTCCTCTAAAGTCTCAGCAGTTTCCTTTGCATCGCTCTGAGAGCGCTGTTCTCCACCACATCCTGCAGTTACTGGTGGACAGATCTTTCCCCTGCCGGACTCTTCCCCCAAATCTCACTTCATGTCTGACCCCAAGCAAGCACTCACCACAAACATATTGCACCGATACATAAGAAGTAGACTTTGTCAAGAACAACACTGATGGGGCGCCAGGGTGGCTCAGTCGGCTAAGTGTCTGCCCTCGGCTCAGGTCATGATCTCAGGGTCCTGGGACTGAGTCCTGTATCAGGTTCCCTGCTCAGTGGGGAACCTGCTTCTCCATCTCCCTCGGCCCCACCCCCAAGCTCAGGCTCGCTCGCTCGCTCTTTCTCTCTCTCTCAAATAAATAAGTAAAATCTTTAAGAAAAACTCTTATGTAAAACTCATAAATTATAAGGCACAATCCCAATTTGAAAATCTGTGGGAATTTCACAGTACCCTTTCCCACCTGGGAAATGCAATTTTCTGGTCTGCACGGGAAGAAAGACCTTGATAATATTTTTGGCCCGTAAACGCTTCTTTTAAAACAACATGTTAATGTACTGTGTGGGAATGAGGCCAAAACATGTGGATTAAGTTTCCTATAGAGTACATGTGGGTTTTATGAAAACAGCAAAGAGGCTAGGATAAAATGTGATCTCTGAGGCAGATTAACTTGGGTCTTTTTCGAACTCTAAAATTAATCTAGAGCTTTCTTGCTTTAATTATATGCTGAACGTTTCCTCTCTTGCTGTAGTGATGTTCCTGGTCAAAGTCAACATTTTTCACATTCCTAGGATGAAATAATAAGTAACTGAGGAAAAGACAGGGCCTTTCTTCTATTGTCACTTTCCCCTCTGTTCTCCTTCACTGACACAATCTAGGCGTCTTTGTTCCCTCTCTCATTGTCCCTGTTTGGCTCCCTCTCTTTTGGAACTCTTTCCTCCCCCAGGAGATTCTTCTTTCTAACCCTTCTATCGTCCATTCTCTCTCTCATTTTGTTCTTGAACATTTACTAAGAGGAACCATATCCCTCCCTCACCACATTCAAGTCAAACACAAGATCTTTGGGTGGTAAACATGGATCAGTTGCCAAGGAAACCTCAGGCTCCTATGGGTACATGCGTCCATGTGAAGTTTTTCTGCACAACCACCCTCGTCAGCGGAAATATGCTTCCTCACAGCAGAGCCTTCACTCTCAAGTGAAGTCCAGCTGAGCAGGAACAAAGAGCTGGGAGTGAAAGTGGACAAAGATGAAATCAGAGAGAAAAGAAGAGGAAATGGGGAAATTAAGTTCTCAGAAATAAGAACTAATCCAAGCTAACAGCTCTGCACCCCAAGCAACCCTGTGCTTCCAAACCTAAACCCATGCACTCAGTGGGGAATCTGACACTCAATATCCCACGTGCCCCCTTCTTGATAGGAAAGTCAGTGCTTCAACTGACATTGGCTGTGCATTCACAGCATTATCTAGCATAGCCACAGAAAGGCAGAGGGGGAAAGTGAAAGCCCTCTCCTTAGACCCACAGAGCCTGATCTCTGAGTGGGTCCAGTTTCATCTGCCATCACTTTTATAATTGGCTCGCCAATGCCACTTGGAAATTCCTGTAAGATTTGTTAACAACGTGAAAGCAGCACTATCGACTTCCCAAGCAGAAAAATCATGAACTTATCTTCTCAGCTTCAAATAAAAAAATAGGAAGCTGCAAGATTCAATGGAGATTCTTTTATCTGAGAGCAAGACCCAGAGCCAGTATTTTCACAAATAAACTGTATAAAAGTTCCCTAATTACAGCTTAATCTAGTGATGGTTGTACCACTAAACATTGTTTCAAAGCTTGTGGGTTTAATAATTTCTTTTTCTTATTAAATATCTTATTTAGTTGAGAAAAACAATGAACAAGCGAGGGCAGAGGCAAAGGGAGAGAGAATCTCAAACAGACTCCTTGCTGAACATAGAGCCCAATGTGGGACTCGATCCCACTACCCAGAGGTCATGACTTGAGCTGAAACCAAAGGCTGGACATTTAACCAGCTCTGCCACTCAGGTGTCCTTAATTATTTCTTTTTCTAAAATGATTAGAAGCTATCTTTCCTTAAAGCTATCTCGATAGCTTCGTGCACCACTCGCTACCTAAAAACCAACCAAACAAACAAAAAACAAACTTATACCCATAAACAAGCTACTTTTATTATACTGGGCAAGATAATCTCTGACCAGTTTTCACACTGAACTCTTCAGTGGGAACCAATATCCAAGCTAGGATTGCTCTAGCAAATAGTAAATGCAACAAGGCTCTTGCTATGCTTTGCTCGTAGAGACTACACCTCTGTTTCTCTTTCCCACTCCTCTGACCCCCTTAAAATTTACTGAGTCCATTAATTCATCCAATAAATATGAACTGAACATCTAATATGTAACAGGTATTATTCTAAGTGTAAAAAACGATCTCTGCCCTCAAGGATCTGGCAGGGATAAACAGATGACTATGACAATAAATAAACTATATAACACGTTAGACAGAGATAAGGGCTATGGGATACCAAAATGGGGCTCCACCCCCCAGACTGTGAGCTACTTTCCATCAGGGGCTGTAATGTTCATCTTCATAGCCTAGCACCTCACACATGCTAGGCATATAGTGCAATCTCAGTTGAAATCAAACAAACTACAACCCCCCCCTTTTTTTTTTGACAGAGAGAGAGAGATCACACGTAGGCAGAGAGGGGGAAGCAGGCTCCCCGCTGAGCAGAGAGCCCAATGTGGGGCTCGATCTCAGGACCCTGAGATCATGACCTAAACTGAAGGCAGAGGCTTTAACCCACTGAGCCACCCAGGCGCCCCTACAACAAACCTTTAATAAACAAATGAGTAACCAAGCATTTTAACAATTTTCAAATTCCCTATCTTAAAAGAATTGAAGAAAATTATTACCAAGGTCATGATCTATAATGATAATGAGAAAAAAATACATAAAAGTTCTTCAAAGAATCTATCCTATTTTGAAAACTCCTGCAGTTCCCTGATTATAGAGAAACAAGTAAAAGATGCATCACTAAGGAGATTATTCATTTGAAACCAGAGATTCTTAACCTAGGGTTCCCAGATTCAGGGAGGCACGTGAATCCCCTGAAATTGTCAGCGCAATTTGGGAGATAAAGGGGAGTTATATGTTGTGTTTAATGTGACACAGACTGGCAAAAATATTTTCCCTGTGTTACGGAAATAGAATTTGAGTGATTCAAGGATAGGACTGAAGGCTGCAAAGAATCTAAACAGTCCAATATTATATTGCAGATTGTCATTTGCATCTGAGTGAAATGCTTCTTCCTTAAACCAGAGAGATAACAGAAGACCAGGTAAACTTCAGATTTATGGAAATCCATTAGAAGATAGAAGCTCAGTGGGAACTTCTCAGAACCGAACTCATCATCACAACAATAATAAAATCATTTAATGGTGGTGGGGACTCTTAGAGGCTAGTTTCACATGGTGATAAAGCCCAAACCAGGAATTCCCTTAAGGAAAAAACAAATAGAGTTTACCTTTTCATGGTTTTCAATTAAGATTTCCACCACGATGTTCTGAAACTTCAAATCCATGATGGCAGCAACAGTTTCTTCCTGTGGCCTCATCAAAGTTGGTCCAAACACCACTCCTAGATTCGCCACAGTCATGAGGTTCTGCTTGGAGTGATTTGAAACACTGATAATGAAGAGGCGGGGGAGAAAGTCTCAGGTTAACAGAGAGACAATAGCTGGGGAATGTACAATCTTCCACAACTGTGTGTTTCCCTAAAAACTAGTAGTCAAGACACTCAAATGTCCTTAATTTCTGCTTCTGAAATAACAAGATCTGACAAGACCGTAGGGGATGAGTCCCCTATCATCCTATTATTCCTCTCTTCTCGATGCTTTGCTCTAACTACAATGGTTTTCTTAATAATTCCATGTTTATGCTAGGCTTGTGTCCCTCGAAGACCTTCTCTTACCATTCCCCTCTACTTAGAATATCCCCTCTTTCTCAGACTACTATATCCTTGGCTTCCAGTAACAACCAGATTGTTTGGCACCTTTGTAAGAATTAGCTTCCCAAGCACACAGAACTTGGTAAGAGCACCCACATTCACCCCTTTGGCCCAATACATTGTGCAGTGAGCAACCTAGACAACCATTCTCAGAAGCACTGATTCAGGTCTCAATTCAAAGCCTCATCCTCAAGAATCCTTCCATAATAACCCTCTTTATAGTCCTACACCCAATATATATTCTCTATCCCTTTGTTCTATTTTTTAAATCACTTATCACCTGAAATTATTTTGTATTCTTATTTGTAATCTGTTTTTGATCTTTTCTTAGAAAGAAGGGACTCCATGAAAGCAGGGAATTGGTCTATCTTGTTCAACTACGTATCCACTAGCACCTAAAAAAGGCATTCGATAAACATGTGTTGACTAAATGAACAAATATGGTTCCACTAGCTGTAGGACACGTGGACTCGGCAGGTCATAATAGCCTCTGGCCTTCAGTTTCTTGTTATGTAAAATAAAAGCAAAATAAATAGGATAATAAAAGAAAATTAAAAACATTCTAAAGCAGCATTCCTTAGCTTCCTCTTACCCCCAAATTGCTATAATTACAGTGATCTAAGAGTCATTTGTATATGAAGAAAGGGTTAATTTCTCCACTAAATGATTAGATTTTGCTTGCTTTTTAAAGAGGGAATAAAAGGACTAAAATGGATCCTATGAAATAACTACCTATTACTGGATTAAACTAACTTAAAGGCCATGTTCAAACTTAGAGTTAGGTAGGTGTGAAACCAGGCTAAATTCGCTAACAGACTTATAATCACATTTCCAGAATCTGTGTACAGGGAAATGTATAATATTCTCTTCTTTTACTTCCAGTCAAACCCCAAGTTGCTGGCAGTGATATTAAGCAAATAATTATACGACTTCACGAAAGCATCATATTTCAGTGCTCTTGTCCAAAACACACACAGTGAGTCAACCGTCCAGCCTGCCTTTCCAGGCGCGGTCCCCAGTATTGTGTAGACAGCTTCACTTCCAGCCCTTACAAATCCAAGAACCCCACATGGCCCCCAGAGGGAAACAAAGAAAGTTAGGAAGACAAAGGGGCTTACTTTGTTAAATGTTTCACCAAAATATCCAACATTTCTTTATTTTTCTCTGGCAATTTGTGTACCAAGAAATGGATAGCATTAACACGAGATTCTGGGCTTCCACTTTCTGTAAAAAAAAAAAAAAAAAAAGGAAAAAGAATAGTTAGATTACTCAGAATCCAATACATTCCTAAAAATCAACCATGACAACAGCTCATCTGTTCAACATCTTTCAACAGAGAATTTAAATGTATTTCAACACCTTTCCCAAAAAATATGGGGGAGGGGGAGGGGGAGGGGAATCTATCTTTTGCCCTCTTCTTAGTCTTCTGTGCCTGTCCTAGGAGATAATTTCAGTATGAACGCAATGAGTGCCTTTCCCTAGGGCGATATTTAAGAACAGAGGGCTACGACAGCTTCTCCTTCTTGCATTCTACACTTCAAGTCGGCTCATCACTTGAAGGAGTCAAGTCACTGGGTCACTGCCCCATAACAGAATGCAAATACAATAGGGGCAAATAGATTCTTCCCTCTTAGGGTTGAGTTTTTATCCCCCAAAACATACACTGAGGTTCTAACCCCCAGAGTCTCAGAACATAACTGTTTTTAAAACATACCTGGGATTTATTTCAATCATGTTTGGTAAGACAGACAGGGAAATGACTGCATTGAAGTAAGAGTTTTATACTTATACGCCCTAGAAACACGAGGCATAGTAAGCCAAGGTCAGCCAGGAGGCAGGGGGAAGAAGGGGGAAATGTGGGCAGGAGGCTTTGTTGTGTTTTCCATGTGAAGAAAGAGAAGAGGCAGACCCACACTCAGGATTGGTTGGTTTGAATTATTTCACCAGCCTTTGGAGCACAGGGGCTGTGCTGAGACATCTGGTATGTGGTCCTGAGGTGATAAGGGCAGGAGAACATGGACGTGGAGTATAAGAGCCCAAAAGACAGAGTCAGGGAGGGAAAATGGGCTCTAGATTGGTTGGCATATGGAGAGCAAGCTCAGTTTAACGTCTCAAGGAATTGGTTAGCCCCAGAAAGGGCCTTCTCCCTAGGATCAGTAGAGCCCCAGATGTCAAAACATCAGAATAAAAAGACATGCTTAATATAATGACCTTATTTGGGAACAAGGTCATTACAGAACCCATCAGTTAAGATGAGACCATACTGGAGTAGTGTGTCCCTTTAATCTAGTACATCTGGTGCCCTTATAAGGAAACTAAGACACCAAGGGAAGATGGCCATATGAAGACAGACACAGGAGAGATTGTCATTGACAATGGAGATTGGAGTAATGTATGTACAAACCAAGATATGCCAAGGATGGCTGGGAACCACCACATGCCGGAAGAGGTAAGGAAAAAGCCTTCCCTGGAGCCTTTAGAGGTCGGCCCTGCCAACCTGCACCTTGATTTTAGACTTCCATTCTCTACAATTGCGAGTGAGTGAGTGAGTGAGTGAATTTACTGATTGGCCGATTGACTGATTGATTGATTGAAGCTGTTTAGCAACCCTAGGGAACTAACGCACTCACTTTCTCTCTTAGACTTTGGAATGAAAAAAAAAAAAAAAAAAAGACTTTGGAATGAATTATCATTGGCTCTTATTAGCAACACACCCAAATTCCCTTTGTCATGTTCTTGACAGTGAATATCAAATCAATAAAATGTTTATATTGAGCCCTCCACTAGAATTTCCAGGGGTGACAGAGAAGTGACTGATGAGAATTCAGGGAGCAGTTAAGACCGCAGTAAGGACGGTACAGACTGCTTGGAGGCTCCCGGAGAGCTGACAGGAGAAGCTGAGGAAGGGGTAAGGGAGAACACTGGAGCTGGGTCTTGAAGAACAGGGAAGAATTTAAAGGCGGCAGAAATGAGGAGTCAGGGGCACACTCCAGATTCTGCAAACAGTATGAGAAAATGCACAGCCCATGCGGAGAGAGTACCTTAAGTTTATGGAAAGTCCGGGGCCAAACTCTGGTTTGTAAAAGCTAATTTGAAGAATCTGTCTTTACTGTTGGCTTCTAAATCAGTAAGGCTAAGTAAGGCTGGGAAGAGGTATGAACAGAGTCAAATCTGGGGAGATAGATCTCACATTTCTGGAGGATGGATTCAAATGGGGGGAAAAGCAAATCAGGAGGGAAATGCTATTTGGGCAAGAAGTAATGATGAGGCAGGAAGGGGGGGCGGGTGGTAGAATTACAGGTAAGGAGGTAGAGCCAGCAGGCAGGCGTCAGAAGTGCTGCTTCCAACTGACAGCAACAGCAAGATACCTACTAACCGACGGTTTGGGGCCTCAGTGCCTGGTCTGCAAAATGAAGTTAACAGCATTATCCCCAAAGGCCATTAGGAGATTCAGTGAGGGAACACCTGCAAAGGGCCGAGCGCCGGGGGCGGGCACAACAGGTGCTCCATCACTGTTAGCCATCATCTCTGTGGTTGTTTGCACTGCTCTCACTAGGGGAGTGCTCCTGTGGAGTACATAGGATTGACAGGATTTAGCCAGAGACCGGCCACGGATCAGAAGGAAGAAGGCAAAGGTGACCAGTGTTTCATATGCCTGGGTTATGCAGTAGGACGGTCAGTCACACTGACAGACAGGAGCAGAGGAGACGATGCTAGTTTGAAGGGGACAATGATGGTGGGAGTGACCGAGGAAGGGCTGTGCAAGCGGCAGATATCTAGCAGGGAGCTGGGAATGGCAGGAGACATTAGAGAGGAAGGTAGCAAAATTCTCCAGAGGGGCAGGGGGGCCTCCAGCACATGGCCAAGCCTGCCTGCCTACTTCAGAAAGCTAACAGAGCATCCTACGGGGAAAAGAGCTCCATCAAGGTTCAGTGGAGATGCCAACTGGGGGCTAAACAAAGCACAGGAGGAGGAAGAGGAGAGAGAGCCAGGAAGTTCAATGTCAGGAGAAAGTCAAATAAGAAACAACAGGCAACGCCTGGGTAGCCAAATATCAAGAGTTAACGAGAGACTAAGGAAGAGCTAGACTGGGAGGAGGGCCTGGACAGCCAGCACTAAGCTGGTCAGCTAGGAATCCCTCTCTAGTACACAAGGACGTTAAAGAGTGAGTGGCTAGAAGGACAGAGAGAGTGGGATTTCAGATCATTGGTTCAAAAATCAAGAAATGGAAGGGAAGGGGGACCAGGGGTAGAGCAGATCAAGAAAGCAGATCAAGAAATTTGTTTTTATTGAAATATAATTGACATATAACATTATATGTACAACATGATTCAGTATTTGTATATATTGCTAGATGACCACAATACATCTAGTTAATATCCAAACCACACAGTTATAAATTTTTTTCTTGTGATAATCATTTTTATTCCATAAAAAATTCTTGTACCATAATATTTTTTAAGATTGGGTTCCTGGGTGGCTCAGTTGGTTAAGCATCTGCCAGTGTCCTGGGATCGAGTCCCGCATCAGGGTCCCTGCTTCGCTTCTCCCTCTGTTCCTGCCTCGCCCTCACTCACGCCCCCGCGCTCTCTCTCGCTCTCAAACTCTTAGATAAATAAAATCCTTAAAAAAAAAAAAAAAAAACTTTTAGGATTTACTCTCTGAGCAACTTTCAAATAAACAATACAGTATTATTAACTATAGTCACTGTGCTGTACATTCTATCCTCGCGACCGACTTATTGTATAACTGGAAGTTTGTGCCTTCCAACTCCTTTCACCCATTTTGCCCACTCCCCAGCTCCGGGCAACCACCAATCTGTCCTCTGTATCTATGAGCTTGCTGGTTGTTGTCTGTCTGTCTTTTCTAAGGTTCCACACATAAGTGAGATACTATGGTTTTTGTTTTTGTCTGATTTCAGGAATCTGTTTCTCAAAATGATGATGGTTTTACTTTTTCTGTACTGTAAAAACTAAGTATCTGCTCTCTTAAAATTTTAGAAAACATACACAAAACAACTCAGTAAAAGCAATCGCTAATAATTTGAAATACATAGAGTAGGGAAAGAATACGCCATCAGACTAAAAGAACTACTAATCGATCCAAAAAGAGACAATCCAAAAGAAAAACGGGCAAAAGACTGGAGCAGGAATTTCAGGAAAGAGGCTAGTCGTGTGACCAATAAACATATGAAAAAGTGCTAACCCTCATTATCCAGGAAGTAAAATTAAAACCCAGCAGAATGGCTTTAAATGAATATAGTACTAAGTTCTGGCAAGATATGAAGTAAATGGAACTCTTAACTACGTGGGGATAATTAAATGGCACAATCACTTTGGAGAACTCTTCAGTAGTACCTACTAAAGTTGAACACACACATTCCAACCCACAACCCAAAAGTTCTACTCAAAACCAAGAGAAATGCACATAAACATTCACTAAAAGACACATTTTAGAATGTTCCCAGCAGTAGCACTCCTGATAAGCCCCAAAGTGAAACCATTCAAGTCTCATCAACAGAACCCATAAATGCACTGTGGTGTGCTCATACAAAGGAATCTTATACCACAAGAACTGAGAATGAACTGCTGATTCACTCAGCATGGAGGAATGTCACAAGATGAGCGAAAGAAGCTGAATGCAAAAGAGGGTATTCTGGATGGTCCCATTTAGATACAATGCAAATGCAGCAACCCTACTCTGGACCTATAGTGTCAAAAGTCAAGGGAGAGAGGCACCTGGGTGGCTCAGTTGGTTAGGTGACTGCCTTCGGCTCAGGTCATGATCCCAGGGTCCTGGGATCGAGTCCCACATCAAGCTCCTTGCTCAGCAGGGACCCTGATTCTCCCTCTCCCTCTCCTTCTCCCTGCTGCCCTTCCTGCTTGTGCTCTCTGTCAAATAAATCAATAAAATTAAAAAAAAAAGGGGGGGGAGTGCCTGTACGTCACAGGGATCATGTGGGTGTGAGAAAGGGTTTCCGGGACTCTGACAATACCTTATTTCTTGATCTAGGACTGATTACATGGCTATCTTTTTTTTTTTTTTTTAACATGGCTATCTTAATATGTGAAAATTCATTAAGCTGTATACTTATTATTTGTGTACATTTCTATTTTGTTTCAACAGAAAGTTCACTTACATTAAGCTACCCATAATAAAGCTCACCCTAACTGAGGCTGGTAAATTTTAGGTTTAATCCTTTCAGAATTTGGCTTCCTTTTTTCAAAATGGAATGTGTGAACAGCCTATTTCATTTAATGCACCACGGACATCTCTCCATGTCAAGAAGTACCACACCATCAATTCTATGAACATCTGAGTTCCTTCCAGTGATTATGCAGGTAAGTCTGTTCCAGTTTATACTTCCAATAGTAATGTTTTACAGTGAGGAATGAGATTTCACAACACAGGACACAGTTGTTACTAAAGACGAAGCAAAAAGGCTAAGAAATGAAAAGGCATCTGATAAAGCAGAATACAAATAATCAAATCATATTATATAATGAAAACTCTCAGATACAGGGGTGCCTGGGTGGCTCAGTCAGTTTAGTGTCTGCCTTCAGCTCAGGTCATGGTCTCAGGGTCCTGGGAACGAGCTCCGCAATGGGCTCCCTGCTCAGTAGGTAGTCTATTTCTCCATCTCCCTCTACCTCCCACTCCCCCTGCTTGTGCTCTCTCTCTCTCTCTCTCTCAAATAAATAAAATCTTTAAAAAAAATCTCTTAGATATAAACTAAATCTGTCACTGAAAACAAAAGTACAACTATCTAAAGAGTTAGTAAGGAACATCACTCAGCCATAAAAACATGATATCTTGCCATTTGCAACAACATAGATAGACCTAGAGGTGTGAAATCAGTCAGCAGAAAAATACTATATGATTTCATTTAAATGTGTAATCTAAAAAAATATTATCAAATGAACAAAAAATGCAGAAACAGACTCATAAACATGGAGGACAAACA
>CM053604.1:105409736-105435274 GCA_028646535.1 Procyon lotor | reverse complement strand
CACACGCATTTTTCTCAAACCTGCTTTTTCCCTTCTTTCAAAAAGGATATTTGAAAGTAAGGCACTATCTATCTATCTATCTATCTATCTATCTATCTATCTATCTATCTATCTAATTTAGAGGAGGGTAGGGGCGTGGGGCAGAGGAAGAGAGAGAAACTCCAGCAGATTCCCTGCTGAGCACAGAGCCCAATGCAGGGCTCGATCCCAGAACTCTGAGATCATGACCTGAGCTGAAATCAAATCAAGAGTCAGATGCTTAACCGACTGAGCCACCAAGGAAGTAAGACTTTTGAAGTAAAACTACTTTTTTCCCCATTTTATTTTGACATTAATCAGAAATCTCTACTAAATGGGCATTTCCATGTGGTTGCAACATAATAATAATTTTAAGGCACTCAAGAGAAGTTTTCTAAAGGATAAATTTTATAATTAGATAAATTATCTTCAGTGGCTTATGCTATATGCATTTCTATTTATATAAATTATATAATGAAAAGCACAACTTTTTTAAAATCTAGGACACTGAATTAATCATAATACCAGACCCTAACATGGGCCCAGGTATTAGTTGGCTGTAATACCCAAACATTTTTAATTGTGAAACCAAAAATCAGCATCCGCGACACTTAATGTCTATGATGCTGTGCCAACTGACAGAGACTGAAAAAGATATGATCATAGCTTACTGAAGCTTATCAAAGATACTCAGGCAGATAAACATTAAATTATTTCAATATTTAGATGTCGTAAGTCAATAGTACTGTAATTTTAGGAAAGTATTAGCGGTAAACATCCAAACACTACCCAAGATGCTTCACTCAACAGCCATCAAGTATTTGAGTTCTTCTGTGGGTGACTCTATCCACTGAGAAATGAATGCATCCGGCTAAAATAGCTCGATGTCATTAGGCATTCAATTCCTTTAATGTCCAGGTTTCCAAGTCCTTCCCAACTAAGACTACATGATTTCCCTGCTTCCCATGCAGGTTTACCAACTAGGATAAAACTTTCCAGTTAGGCAAATCCTGGAGCCCTATACCCTCTAATAGTTATATTTTTCATCATAAATGACTTCAGAGCTTTGGGATTATGATTTTGCTTCCCAGGTAACTTGACTACTAAAAGAAAACATACAGAACATAGCAAGACAAGTATTCTTGTTCAGGGGGTTAATATTTTTGTATGATGCCATATTAGGCATCCAGGCTTTGGTGGTCATTCTCAAGCTAAGCTTAACATGAGTCCAATTATGAACGGGTCCAATTTTTATCAATATGATGTATCAAGAACTCTGAGCCTGAAAGGCTAAGACACAGACATGGACTAACATCCTTAGAGGTAATAAACACCATAGAAAAACATCCAGGTAGGCACCTAAAAGCCTTCCCTAGATGGGCACAATCTTTTGCATTCCTGCACAGATCAAGTAAACTGTGTTTTCGTCTTACAAATTTCCACACTAAGAGTTCATTATATTTTCTCACAAGACAGATGGTATGGAGGAATAAGAAATATATATTGGCCTCTGCTTCTGGTTCCTGACATAGAACTCCTAAAAGTCTTGTAAATAGGAGTGCTCAGAGAATCTTTTATTCTTTTTTTTTTTTTTTTAAGATTTTATTTATTTGACAGAGAGAAACACAGTGAGAGAGGGAACACAAGCAGAAGGAATGGTAGTGGGAGAAGAAGGCTTCCTGCTGAGCAGGGAGCCCGATGCGGGGCTGGATCCCAGGACACTGACCTGAGCGGAAGGCAGACGCTTAACGACTGAGCCACCCAGGTGCCCCGAGAATCTTTTATTCTAATATTTAGTCTTTGATCCTAGTTCCAGAAACAAAGCTTCGACAACCTCCATAATTTCATAAGTGAGAGGGGAATGTCTGACGCCAAGCTCCTAAGTCCCTTGGAAATTTCCTGGGTGATAACATCATCTTTTACTCTAATGAGGTGATTTTTGGTGGGCTCCCAGATGGGGGCAGGTCACCAGAAAGACCATCCATAATTAGAAGTTCAGAATTTTCAGCCCAGCTTTCATTCTCCAGAAGTGGAGTTTATAATCCATCACATCTACACAATGACACCTCCACAAAAACAGTAGAGTCTGGTGAACTTCAGAGTGGGTGAACGCAGCTACATGCCCAGAGGGTGCCACACTCCAACTCCACTGGGACAGAAGCTTCTGCACTGAGGACAATTCCAGATCTCACCTTATGTATCTCTTCATCTGGCTCTTCATCTGTATCCTTTATCATATCCTTTATTATATAATAAGCTGGCAAATACAACTGTGTGTTTCCCTGAGTTCTGTGACCCATTTATTGTACCTAAAAGGTGGGGGTTGTGAAACTCTGATTTCGAGCCAGTTAGTCAGAAGTCCTTCAGACAACCTGGGACTCACAAGTGGTGTCTGAAGTGGGGGCAGGCTTGTGGGACTGAGCCCTTGCCCTGTGGGACCTGATGCTAACTCCAGGTAGACAGAATCACAAGTGAATCTAATTGTAGGATGCTCAGCTGGTGTCGCAGAATTGGTTGGCAAGAGGAAAAAAGCCCACACTGTTGGTGACCAGAGGTGTCAGAAGTGAAGTATTGTGTGTATGAGTAAAGGAGAAACAAAGGAATGGTTTTCACACAGAGGGACTCTAGTTCCTTTCAGCAATTTTAGTTAACTTTCTCAGCTGAGTATTAACTCTCTTAATTTTCTCTTAAAAAATTAATTTCCCAACGTATTCAGCACTGAACAGTCAGTATTTTTAAGAATGAAGAACAAAAAATGTCTGTCTTGTGGTGAAAAAAAGAAAGAAAATTCGTATTTGTATGAGGCACTCCAGAAATTAACCCATGGGTTCTCAACAGAAGCCTACAGAGAAGAAACTGAGGAGAGAAAATAAAGGGACCCAAGAGAAACCTCCAGGACTCTCAGCAGGGAGGGCAAAAGAGACCATCTCAACAGCCCAGAACAGATGGAAACCACCACACTTGAGTGAAAGGAATCAAAAATTAGTTTCCGTACTGATGTGAGAAGCAGTAACAAAGACTGGCGACGCTTGATAATTTTAGAAGTCAGCTCTGCTAACAGACACTTTTGCACAACAAGGTCGTCTGTGCCGTTGTTAATGGAAAACGATAGCCTGACCACAATCCCAAATTTCCGGCAATATTCAAAAGGGGAGACTAATTTTGGCCACCTGACTTCTGTAACTGTTTTTACGTAATTCTTGCAAGTCCCTGTGCAGAAGATGAGGGAATTTGCTCCCACACTCTTTCCTGAGAGAGGCACAGGGAGGACCAAGACCAAGAGTCTCACAGAGACTCAAATAAAAAATTAAAGTCCACACTGGGAATACTGGATACACCCATTTAATACATGTACTTTTTCTCATTAAAGAAGGTAACTACAGGTCCTGTTCCAACCGCAACTCCACTTGGGTGCAAACACATGCCAATAATTACAGTAGCTATAGTATTTCTCTGGAAGAGGCCTGTTATTCAAATCATTGTGGACTCTCTTATGGCATCCCCAGAAAGTCAGGAGGCCAAACACAAGGCACCAGGCTAGTAGGCGATGCTACTGTCTCTTCTACCACATGGCTCAAGGCGGCCTTGACAAACTCTTTAAACTCCTTTCCTACCACCATAGACTCCATTACCACTCGCAAGTTCCTGCCTCTCAAAAAGCCGTCATCTGGTAAAAATCACTGACATTAGAATCTCAAACACACCAGCTTCAGCTGTAAGGCGGGATAATCATAATGACACTAACTTGTGAGAATTTAAAACCTTACTCCATAATCACTTTATCTTTCTCCCATTCTCAAAGGATTCTAGATGAAAACTGGCACTCTTCTGCTTTTTCCAGTCTCTGAGGCGAACAACATGAAACAATTGTCCTCCAACTGGAGTTTAATTTCTCTTTCTCCTCTTTGCCAAAAATGCCACGGGGAAGGAATCAAAACAACTAAGCGTTTGCTTGAGTTTTTGCCAAGAAAACTTTCCCCCACTTCCTTGATCACACAAGTTCTCTTAAAAAAAAAAAAAAAAAAAATTCCTCTTCCATGTGAAAACAGAAGTGGGTAGCCCATATTTTTGCCTTTTCCAAAGGCTGATTTTATAGGCACAGCCTAGTTGGGCCTACACATTGCTTCTCTCTGTAACACACCAGGAACCTTCACCCAGGCTGCCACAAAGACCTCACAAGAAGGTAACGTTTAAAGCAATGTTCGGGCAGCAGTTACATAGGACCCAAAGGGATTGCTCTAAATTTTTCAACAGATTGAACTATGGAATAATCCAAGGGGAAAGAAAAAAAAAAAGGAAATGAAAATACAATTATAGCTACTGTCAGTGCACCTGTGAAAACCAATCCTGCAGGCTTTAGCCAGTGGAGCCAGGGTTTTGAATTTTAAATAAAGATCCCTCTAATTTGGCAAGTGACTTCACATGTCTCAACCTTCATCTCCTTAACTATTAAGTACCTCACACCAATGTATTTCAGATGATTAAACGTCGTGTGTCAACACAAAAACTGAGGTGTATGAACGAGAGAGAGAAAACAAGACAGCTTCAAATGAGTATGACTCACGAAAAATTTAATCACAAATTAAAATTCTACCAACCAGAGGCCTTTTTTATTTAACATTTTATCACATATAATTCACTATCGGATACTGTGTGGGCTTCTGGCATTATCCCACATTACTCCTTCTGCCTGTAATTTCCATCTAAATATCTTTCTATGTGAAGCCATTTCCAACCTGCTAATCTTCCCCAACCTTCTGCAAGTTAAATACTTCTGCGTTCCCAAAGCGTTTTTGCTCATGCCATGATTCTGTTTTATGGGTTAGCGGAAGGTGGGTGTGCTCCAATACTTGCTGGAGAAGACTCCTAGGGGGCAGAAATCCTTTCAGGGTTCCATATACCCACTATCTACCAGTGATTAGCACACAGTAGGCAATAAATAAATGTGAAAGAATGAATGAGTGAATATATTAATAGTCCCTCTTTTTCACCCTCTAAAAGAGGAAAGAGACCAAACATCTTCTGATATGATTTTTATTTTTAACACAGATTACAAGAACATTAAGTAAGATTTTTCATGAGGAAACTTTAAACACACTGTCAACCACTACACCTCTACATAATACTTACTGGCTGGAACGATGAAATCTCCATGTAACTCATAGGTCATAAGAGGCTCCGGAAGACTCCTATATGAAAGGACAGCCCAGAATTACCAAACACATACAAGCAGGTCACTGGTCTTTGTGTTCATTTTTTATAAAAGGTTATAAATACCATGTGCGTTTCTCAGTTAATGTGTAAAACCTTCCCCAGGAAATTTTTTTACATTTCAAAAAGATACATGAATCAAATGGATTACTTTATTGAGTATTATCTGTACCAGGCCCTACCAAAGTTTAAGCAGCCACAAATCCCTATCAGATCTAATCACATAATATTTCATATTTAATCTTGGCAACTACTTTTACAAACATCTGAGATTATATATAAAACTTCTTTCCACGTACTAACTTATTTAAAGTCAAACACTCTGCCCAACCAAATATAAGCATATAGTTTTGAAAATCATCTCTAGGATATTAACTGAAGATGCTATAAAAAAACATTAAAAACTTTAAACAAAGGTCTTATCCTCTCCTCTTAAAAATCTTCATTATAGAAATATGACATCCATTTTTGGCTTATGCCTATGAAACAATAAAAAAGATATGAAATAAGTAACAATGTGAAAAATGCCCACATAATTTTAATCTTCTACCAAGCAGATTACACAAATGGTAGTGTATTTTGTCCTGTGGTCAACAGAACGCTACAGTTCAGTCAATCTTTATATATATCTTAAATTTAAAAGACCAGATCTCTGAACTCTGTAAAAACACTTAAAGGACATTTAGACAAGTATCAATCTGCACAGTGTTCCTGGAGGGCAATCTGGCAAGAAATTAAAAATCTTTAAGAGGTTTAAATCGTGTAACCCAGGAATTCCTCTTCAAATGCTTAAGAAAAAAGAACAATCAAAGACACATATACAAAAAAAAAAATTTAAGACACACAAAAGCCACGAGAAAATGCAGGGACAAAGGAGTTCATTTCATACTGCTAAAGAGGACAATTAATCAACAAGACATACAATCCTAAATGTTAATGAGTCTAATAATAACAGGAGTTTCAAAATACATAAAGCAAATATTGATGGAACTATAAGAAGAAACAGACAAATCCACACCTATGGCTGGAGATTTAAATACTTCTCTGTTTGAATAACTGATGGAACAAGTAGACAAAAAAAAAATCAGGATACAGAAGATTTGAATAAAGCTATCAACTAATTTTACCTAACTGATACGTCCCTCATCTAAATGATACTCCATCCAAAAGCAGAAAACACATTCTTTCCCAGTATACATGGAACATTTATCAAAATAAACCATATTTCAGGCTATCAAACAAATCTCAATAAATTTAAAAGGGTTTAATTTATACCAGCTGTTTCTCTGATTACAATAAAAATTGAATTAAAAATCAATAACAGAAAGATATATGGAAAACCCAAAGAAAGAGAAACTAAAAAGTATTTTGAACACAGTAGAAATGAAAACACAACATATCAGAATTTAAGGGATGTTATTAGTAAAGCAGTATTTAGGGGTAAGTTTATATCATTCAACATCTATATAAGAAAACAGGTCTTAAACCAATGACTTCACTTTCAATCTTGGAGAGTCAGGGAAAAAAAAATAAATTAAACCCCAAATAAGCAAAAACAGAAATAAAATCAACAAGATGCAAATTCAACAAGATAAATAAAAGGATACTACATCACGACCAAGTTGGGTTTATCACACAAATGTGGTACTGTCTTAATATTAAAACAAAATTAATGTAATTTGCCACACTAGCAAAGGGAAATAGAAAAACTGTATGATCACCTCAACAGACAGTTCAGGGGAAAAAAGATAGCTCTTCTTATAAATGGTATTAGAGTAACTGGGTATTCATATTCAAAAGCAAACTTGGATCCATATCTCATATGTTACATAAAAATGAACTCAAAACAGATCATAGATCTAAGATTATAACCTAAAACTATAAAACTTTTAGAAGAAAATATAAAAGAAAACCTTTGAGACTTTGGATTAGGCAAAGACGTCTTGATACATCACCAAACATACAATTCAAAAAAAGAAAACTAATAAACTGGAACTTTATCATCAAAGAGCTCTTTCAAAGAACGTCATCAAAATTGACGCTCTTTGGGGGCGCCTGGGTGGCTGGGTCGTTAAGCATCTGCCTTCGGCTCAGGTCATGATCCCAGGGTCCTGGGATCAAGCCCCGCATCAGGCTCCCTGCTTGGCGGGAAGCCTGCTTCCTCCTCCTCTCTGCCTCTCTGCCTACTTGCGATCTCTCTCTGTCAAATAAATAAATAAAATCTTTAAAAAAAAAAAATTGACGCTCTTTGAAAGACACTATTGAGAGAAGGAAAAGACAAGTCACAGACTGAAAACATTTGCAAAGCACACAGCTGAGGAAGGACTTGTATCCAGAATACAGTCAAAAATTATCAAAATATAATAAGGAAACAAATAGTTGTTTTTTTAATTGCATGAAAGACAGACATTTCACCCAAGAAGATGCATAGACAGCAAATATGCATATAGAAAAGTTTAAGACTGTCAGTCATTATGGAAGTGAAAATTCACAGAACATGAGATACCACTACACACCTGTTAGAATGGCTAAAATGAAGAAAACGGACCATATCAAGAGTTGACAAGGATGTAGAGGAAATGGAACTTTTTTTTTAAAGATTATTTATTTGACAGAGAGGGAAAGTACAAGCAGGGGGAGGGGCAAAGGGAGAGGGAGCAGCAGACTCCCCACTGAGTAGAGAGCCCGATGCAGGACTCGATCCCAAGACCCTGGGATCATGACCTGAGCTGAAGGCAGTCACTTAACTGACTGAGCCACCCAGGCACGCAGGAAATTGAACTCTTGCACATTTAGGGTGAGAATGCAAAAAATTATATAACCATTTGGGAAAGAAAAAAAAAGTTTATCAGTTTCCCAAAACGTTAAGCATACATCCAATATACAATGTAGACAGATATTCCACTCCTAGGCTTGACCCAAGAGAAATATAAGCCTGTTTACTCAAAGATGTGTACAGAAAGGATTTTGGTAGCTTTATTTGTAATAGCCAGAAGCTACAAAAAAAACCCAAATATCCATCAAGAGGTGAATGGATTTTTTTTAAAAATCTGTGGCATAGGGGCACCCGCGTGGCTCAGTTGGCTCAAGCTGTCTCTTGACTTTGGCTCAGGTCATGATCTCAGGGTCCTGAGATCGAGCTCTACATCAGGTTCCATGCTCAGTGGGGAGTCTGCTTGAGATACTCCCTCCTGCTCCCTCTGCTCCTCTCCCCCATTCACGTGTACTCTCTCAAATAAATAAATCTTAAAAAAAAAACAATCTGTGATGTAGCCCTACAATGGAACACTGGTTAGCAACAAGAAGGAATGAACTATTGGTACACGCTATGGCACAAACGAACCCCTAATTATGCTAAATGAAAGAACCCAGATTTTTTTTAAAGATATTTTTATTCCATTTGTATTAAATTTTAAGAAATGCAAATTAATGTAGTGACAGAAAGCAGGCCAGTTGTTGCCTAGGAATGAGGGAGGAAAAAGGGAAGGGTAGGAGAGAGGGATCCCTGAGGGGCATGAGGAAACTTTGGGGGGTAGTGGTTAGGTTCACTATCTTGATTACAGTGACTGCATTGTCAAACTCACCACGAGGTACACTATAAAAATATACTATTTATGAAGGTCAATTTCACTTCAGTAAAGCTGTTTAAAAAACAAAAAAAAACATATGTAAAAGTATATTTACAGGTAATATTCCCTACATACAACTTAGGATACTACAGTATGCACAGAAACAAACACACACACACACACACTGACAACCACAGGCACATCAATTAAAACTTAAAGCCCCAGCGAAGAAAAGCTGTTCCTTACTCACTCCCTCCCTCCCCTTCATCTCCTACGCTCTCATTTAAAGAAGAAAAATAAAATCGATTATACCACAGCCTAAATAAAAAGAAGTAAACCTTCAGGGTTTTTTGTTTCAAAATATGTGAAAAACGACAAGGAAGGAAAATGATCACTTGGCACAGAAGGAAAGCTAAACAGTCCTGAAAAGAAAATATGGGGGAGGAGGTGGAAGAGAACACTTAGAAAAGCCACAGAGCACATTTATTTCCAATAATCGAAATACCAATCGAAATACCTTCTATGAGCTAGTTCTACCACGGTCCTAGGTCTGCTAGTCAATATAGCATAAATAATAAGTATTAAATATTGTTGATGGTAGGGAAGCAGTAATAAACATGACAAGTTCTCCATACAAAACGTATCATACCGAGTCACTGTATCTCTCAACTTGCCATCCGACATGTTTCAGGCTACCTCTCTTTGCCACCCTCATAGATCTATGAATATAAATCATAATATTTATCTAAGCTGGCATTTTCTTCCTGAAAATTTCCACTCCAATTTCTAGGCTTTAAAAATTTCCTCCAGGTCAAATCAGTTTATGAAAAACCTCACAAAACAGTTCATTTGTCCCCTCACAATGGGAAACCGCTGTAATGACCACATTGCTGGAAATCAAAATTATGATCTGACTAGATAGGCGATCAGTCAGGGAGCTGGTATTCAGCCCTCTAAAACACTAAAGAATTTCTGCCTCAAGTCAGTAGAAGAAATAGGAAGATGCCATAACATGTATCTGCTGCACATCTTTATCCTTCTCTTAGTGTTTTAGGGGTTTGACTACTTCCCTTCTTACACCTCCAATCTTCCAACCAATAAGATGGCTGGGTTATTTGCAGTGAGAAGAATTCAAGAGCAACAGCTTTTTTGGTGAGAAAAACTATATTCAACTTTGTGCTATGGTACCTTAGGTGACAAAGCTGGGATTCCAACCCACACAGGCTGGCTCCCACCATGCTCTTGACCATCACACCATGTCACCGCCTGTGCTGAAAGAAATGGACAGGCTCAGGCCATAACCAGACAGCCAAAATAAAAACTCTGTTTCCCCCCCTTTGGTGCATCACCAGAGAAAGTATTACTTAAATCCTAATTACTGCATTTTTAGTTGCTAAAAATAACAAGGGGAAAGAACAGCAACCTAACTTTCAAAATCTCCCAAGGCATCTGCCATTTTATGATAATCACTTTATCACATTCAGGCAGACTGTGTATATTGTTAGGAGGGAAGTTATATAATAATAGCATCTCATAATGTTGTTCTGTAGGCTATGTTTGCTTAAAAGCAGAATTCAAAAGGATAAAGCAACGTAATGAGAGAAAAAGGCAGGAAAAGCAACATTAGACCAAGAGCAATAGCGGACTAGCTTCAGAAAGTATCAAGAACCAAAAAGAAATTTTATGTACGGTACTCAATAAAAAGATCCTCTAAGTTTATTAAACTACTCACCCCACCAGGAAAAAAAAAAAGCCATGTGGAAGAGGGTTAAAAAAAAAAAAAAAAAAAAAAAAAAAAAACACACTCATGCAATTTATTATAAAACAACTGGATTTTTGCCTTTAGTTTCCCACCAACGACTGAGTCCCCTTGGTCAATCCCTTTAACTGTATTAGCCATGAATTTGCCAAAGAGTAAAATGGGTTTAAAGCTACCTCCTGGAGTGGCAGCACCCTTTGCTCGTCAAGTTAACGTATGCAGCTCATCGTATTTTTATGTTCCTCTCCCATTCTTTCCTTTATCCATTTCTTACAGGCTTTCTTGATCTCAGCACTAGTAACATTCTGTACATTTGCAGACAATGGTGGGTTGCTTCCTGCACTGCAGGATGTTTAGAAGCCCATCACTATCTCCTGGGGGAAACAAAATTTGCCTGGTCAAGAAGCCTCATATCCTGGTGACAGGTATAGCTCTAGATGCTGGAGATACTGCACTGAACAAGACACATAAGATGGCCATCCTCAGGAAGCTTACATTCTCATCCCCAGGTGGGAGCTAGGGACATTCATTTTGTCCATAATTCTCATCCAAACCAGTTAGTCACTATCAGTGGCAGATAGGGAGACATTAATAGATTGAGCATTAATTTTATCCCTTTATCAACTAAGGACAACAATAATGTACTTCATAGGTTAAGGAAAAAATTTTTAAACAGTGGTTAAAAATAACCTGTTCAAATAAAATACTCAAAACTAGGTAATACGCATCTAAACCCACTGATAAATTTTAATCTCATTAAAAAGTGAGACAACCAGGGGCACTAGGGTGGCTCAGCTGGTTGGGTTTCTGACTCTCAATTTCGGCTCAGGTCATGATCTCAGGGTTGTGAGGTTGAGCCCCATGTTGGGCTCCATGTCCAGTGGGGAGTCTGCTTGAGATTCTCTCTCTCGCTCTCTCCCTCTCTAAAAATAAATAAATCTTGGGGGGGAGGACAGAAAACTGGGACAACCAGGTAACATAGAACGCTATGATGTATTCTTGGAATAAATCAATTTTTTAAAAACCTAATCTGAATCTAATGAATTCTATACATTTAACTGTTTACAGGAAATATGATGGCTAGAGAAACATGCTAAGTGACACCATGACACAATCTGCCATATCTAAAATATAGAAAATTCTACTTAAACCCAGGTTGCAACCTGGTTTGCAACCAGGCCTGGGGAGGCATGGTCAGTTGAGCATTGGACTCTTGGTTTCAGCTCAGGTCATGATCTCAGGGTTGTGAGACCGAGCCCCACATTGGGCTCCGTGCTCAGTATGGAGTCCGCTTAAGACTCTCTTTCTCCAAAAAAAAAAAAAAAAAAAAAAAGACTCTCTTTCTTCCTCTCCTTCTGCCCCACCCCTTGCCCCCTGGCTCTAAAATAAATAAATAAATCCTTAAGAAAATAAAAATAAAAATGAGCCAGGTTTATAAAGGTTTATAAACAAACAAACAATAATGCTGAGAGAGAAGAAAGCTGTGCTGAGGCAGGGGACTGTGCAGACTAAATGTGACTTAAAACATATCAATCAAATGAAATGTGTTGACATTATTCAAACCCTGTAGGAATTTAAACAAACATGAAAAGACCTTTCCAAAAACAAAATCAGTAAAAAAAAAAAAAAAAAAAAAAAAAAATCAAACATGGACTCAGTATTGGATGATATTAATTTTGTTGGGTATGCTTGTTGTATTCTTTTTATCTTTCTATATTGTCTTTTTTAAGTCCTTATCTTTTTGGAGGCATAAATTTAAGTATGCCTCCATAAAGGGGAAGCAATATGTTTTAGAAAATCCTTCAAATAGTACCCAAAAGAAGTAGCAGGTAGGGAAATGAAGAAACAAGAAGGGGAGGATGTGGATAACTGTAGAAACAGTGTAATGGGGCCATGAGGATTCAGTATCCTAACCCTTCTGGGTTACAGACTTGGAATTTTTCAAATAGATGGGATGCTTAAAATATAAAACAGATAACAGCAGTTCATTTCATGTGCTCATTCCAACCCAAATAATAGATACCTGAAACACAATCCTATGTGCTGGTGACCAAGAATCAGTCCTGGGGGAGCAATGCCATTTGTTTGCCACACAAAAATCAAAATCTCCCCCAGCACCACAGCAGAAGAGTTATGGTCGTGATCTTTTTTTCCATTCTTTTTTCCCTCTCATGGTATTCTTCTTCATCTAATCTCAAGCTTTTTATCACTAAATTCCTTTCTTTTTTTATTAAAAAGGGTAATGACCCATAGAGATGCTGAACCCTAGTCTAACTCTGGTCCTAAATATCTTCCATAATAAATGTTAAGACTTGAGTTTAGATTCAAATCTCAAGTGAACTTCTTTTCGAATAGCTTTGTATTTATGTGCTATCGTTATAGGCCTCTAGGTTCAATAGTTTAAATGTAAATGAAAAAAATCTTCATTTTCGCCTAAAAGATTAAACGAATTCAATAAATAGCCTTCTTCTTCACTGTTTCTTAACACTTAACTCCTAAAACTCAGTCTACAATAGACATCTTTTTTTAAGATTTTATTTATTTATTTGACAGAGAGAGATCACAAGTAGGCAGAGAGGCAGGCAGAGAGAGAAGGGGAAGCAGGCTCCCCGCTGAGCAGAGAACCCGATGCGGGGCTCCATCCCAGGACCCTGAAATCATGACCTGAGCTGAAGGCAGAGGCTTTAACCCACTGAGCCACCCAGGTGCCCCTACAATAGACATCTATTTCAAAAACCAAATCTATTCCAATTGTATTGCAACTTATCTAACACCTTACATTCAGCTACCTGTCACACTTTTGATACACAGATCCCACATAAATGTCCCCCTTTTTCATAAGGTTTAACGCAACGACTGAGATCTCGGGGCAGAGTCAGCATCTGTCGTGTGTTAGATGCCCAAGAGTGCCCGCTTCCCTTCTGTCACTGAGAGGAGCTTACCTCAAGTACTGTTTTAGGGCACTTGTTATTGTTTTCACTTCCCAATCTATGGAATTCTCCAGGTCCACCTCATTGCATGTTTTTACATCTGGTGAGCAAACAAATAAAAAAAAAAAAAAAAAATGATTAAAACCCAGAACATTCAATAGCCCCCTCGAATGGCTCACAAAGCTTCCACTTTTAAATGGCCAAACCACAGATAATTAATTCTGGGATTTCTTAAAAAAGCATACATAGTTTCTTCTAGTAAAAGCTGTGTTCTATCATTAGACATTCCTAAGCAACTTTAGAAGATCCGTAGTGGAGATCAAAGGAATGACATAAGAAGGGGCTGGGAGAAGGAAAGACCTAGACAGAGTGGGGTATTTCAATATTCACAGCTCAAAGCATACACAGCCACGATGACTGCAATGTGGACAGTTATTACTATTATCAAAGACAATACTCAGCAGCCACGGGTTGGAGCATGTGGCATTTGCAGTGTCTACATATTTTACTGGGTCTCACGTGGCATTACAGTCATCACACTCTGTTATGACAGGGAAAACAGCACTGTTAATGGCAACATGGCAATAAGTCAGTGGGAAGAAAGGGCAGTGAGTTTGGTCCCATGCTTCTAAGATCTGTACTCAACATTATTACCTTTCTGAAGATTAGCGCGTGATCCACCAAAATAACAATACGGTGATACACACATTAAAACTCAACTTTCACATTAACATCACAGTTAATACGCTCATCTAATATTTACTGGAAGCCTCTATGCAACACTTCCAACATTCAATCTGAATGAAATTAGTTTCTTTGTCCTAAAAGTGTTAATGATGCATTTCTTCCAAATGCCCTTTAAGACAGCTAACAAACTAGGCAGAAAAAGATGTGGGCTTAAACAAACAAACAGATGGGAGGGTTAAGGAGGTAGTAAAGTCTGAAAAGGAAAAAGTGAGTCATGGTTGAAATAAAAGGAGAGGATAGTGTGAAAGGAAAGGCAAGCATTCTGGGTAGGGTAGTACCTTTAATCCTTCTAAGGCTGGGCAACTGTACCTGGCTGTTGGCTCGGCAAGGGGCGGGGTGGGGGGGGGCGGTTTGGAGGGGACCATGTTATCACAAACCTAGGCTTAAATCCTACCACCACCCTGAGCAGCTGGCCATGCCACTCAAACCAAGTCAGTTCCAAACCTGTCTGAATTTCAGGTTTTCATCTGCACCATGGAGAGCAAGTAAACGCTCTCACAGAACTCTCAAGAGCAGCAAAGCAAATCAGGAATGTGTACAGATTCCCAAAAATTGTTTAAATGAGTAGGCAATTACCACAGCCGAGTCACTAAAAGTATAAGCGTTTAGAGGTAGTTCCTACTCAAAGGGAGGGGGCAGCAAATGGGTTACGATGAGTGATACTAAACAGTCAACAGAACTTGCCTGGTTTTCTATACTCCCATCATCCAAAGGAAAAAAAAAATCAGACATTCCTGGAAGAGACTATTTATTTCTCCCTCACTCCGGAATGATGTTTCAACTAAGACCCAAGAAAACGAGTCGTTTCAGACTTCTCTTTTCCCTCCCTTACACTGTATTTGCCTACACTGGGGAGGAGACGTCTTGTTAGTTAATTCTTCTTAAAAGGCACTAAAAAGAAAAGCCTGCCAGAACAGGACCACTGCATTCAGGCAGACATGCCCCTGATAAAGCTTTGGGCTTGGGCAGGAGGAAGGATAGATGGCAACTCAGTGTTATTCTCAAACTTTCTGAAAACAAAGTAACACAGGAAGTGAGGATTCTTCTACATAACAACATCATACATAGGAAGTCAATTACTCCAAAGTCTGGCGACTTTTTAAAGCACTTCAACAGTTCTTGATTACAGCGACTGACAGCAACATGCAATAAACTACAACAATGGCAATTGACACTGATTACATTTTGATCAGTTCGTACAATTCAGAACTCATTTGTTACTGAGCTTGTCAGACAAGCCACAGATACATTCAAGAAATCAAATTAAGCACCCTGATTAAAGGTGCAATCCTTTATAACTAGGACTTTAAATAATTCTGTTCTAAAGGCTTTGCCAACCAATTACTTCAGTAACTGAATATTCTCTCTCTCATTAAATCAATTATTTAAATCTCATTTTAACATACAAGTCAGATAACATTTTCAATCAACTTGCTACTGGCAAATCAGCATTTTAAAACCAGGAGGCTTCTAAGGGAAATCTTTTATTTTCATCTTTCTACCAAATAATCAGTCGATATTTTGAGAATAATATTCTTTCTATGGAAAAATAAGCCATCCTTTGAATTCACGGAATAAAAAGTAGCTGTCATATCAGAAGCTAATGACTACATAGTGCCTATGGTACTAATCCTCTATTAAATTTTCACTGTTTTCAAATAACTCAATCATCCCTAGCAGTTCCTTACAATCAGTGGAGGCACGGGGACCAGGTAAATTTGCTAATAACTTATTTGGGTTTCAAACTTAAAATGCATTTGACTGTTCATATCAGAATATATGTTCTACTATAAACAAGGAAGGAATTTTGTTTCCTTTCTGACCAAGGAACAGCACCCTTAGGGATTCGTTAAAACTCTAAAGTAACAAGCACAGATACTAATAGTTGACTTTTTATTGGGGCTAATGTTTCATAATTACGTAACCAGTGTTCTTTTTTTTGAAACTGGAAATTTTCAGCCCCACCTAAATACAAAGTGCTGACACCCTTCTGAATATTGACTTGGGCCCCACTTGAAAGTACTTGACGGAGCACGCTGATTGAATAGATTTTGAGAATATTCTTTATAATCAAAATCAGAATTTTTTCACCTACGTTACTTTTCCCTCCAATCTATATAAAAAAGTTGTCCTAAAAATAAATATTTTATAAAGTAAAACTTCTAAATTAGTTTTATTTCTTGTTTTCTATGCTTCTGTGTCTGAAAATAAAATCATCCAGCCTGTTTTGAAGGTTATATTTAGAAATAACCACCAAATTCACCAACACACATAAGCTACCACCACATTTTTCTCACCATTTCCCCACCCCACTCTGATGTTTTCATTCTTCAGCAGGGAGGTGGGAAGAATACTGACAATTCTAACCCATCCTAGTTCTAACCTACCAATAGCTATGGTAATTAATCTGTTATATTCTCACCCCAATTACTAAAAATCCATGACTCACCCAAAGACACCTCATCTGATATTTCTCCCTTCCCTCGTCAAGTGCTCCAAGTTTCTATTTAAACAAACAAACAACTTTTACAAAACTATGTCTATGCACGCCCTCTGTTAGAGCAAAAGGGCAAGGAAAGAAAAACACCTGAAAAGGGAATGAAGAAAATTGCTCACTTGGGCTTTTTTTTTTGAAACTTAAGAAGGTTGGTCCAGGAAAAGCTAGCAGACTTCTACCTTCTGCTCCCAGAATGGAAGACAACTAAAAAGACAAACAACGCCCATCACCATGACCTGACCTGGAGAAGTAGAGACGACAAGTCTACTTAGAGGACTTTGTATGGTCAACTGTCATTAGTATTTCTTGTTGGCAGAGGAGAAGAGAGAAAAACAGGGCGGAGGAAAAGCGGGTGCAGAAAGAAGATGGGAGAGAAGAAGAACAGAGAGAAATGTTTTTTATTTTAATCTTAAATATGAGAGGTGAGAACACACCAAAAAACAAGATGGGTGAAGAAAGCATGCACGATACTAAGCATGCATCCTTTCTTTAGAAATTATCACATTTACACAAGCAAACTCAAATACTTAAAACATTTTAAACACTATACAAATATGGTACATAAAAACAGCAATAATAGAAAAACATCCAAATAAATAATTAGCTCTCTAGAACTAAAGAAACCAAGTAAATGGAAGTTGTCAAAAATATTAAATGCCTTGGCATTTTTCCTCAGATACTAAAAAATTAGATTTCTCATCTCTACAAAGAACAAAAGCATTATGCACAAATTGTAATTTGAAAAATTCAAATTCGAAATAAACACTACCTAGAGAAATGGTAACCTAAAAAAATAATAACAACAACTGCCTAGTACCACAGTGGGCAGCAAAATCATCAGAACTAACTCCTCTAGAGGGGAGCAATTATGGATTGGTTTAAAAGAGCAAACCTAAAAATCTGGCAGACTCATCCCATTTCTTTTTTCTCTTTAAGATATAGATCCCTGGAACAACATAGGGTGGTGAGAAAAGATGGAAACAAACAATGTCCAGGGATAGGAAACACACAAATATACAGAAGCTCTACAATCCTTTTTTGTGGAAGTGGTATAAATTATTTGTTTTGAACACTTAGTGAATCGGGATAGACGGAAAGAGATTTTTTTTTGATGGAAAGAGATCTTTTAAGGGAATTTTAAATTAGGATACAGTGAATAAATCTATTCTGTTAAGAGCTTAAGTTGGTAACAAAGTAACAAGAAAGTGGTATTAATTCTAATAAAAATCCAAGGTTTGTGACTGGCAATTTTAAATTCATACTAGGAATTATTTATGGATTAGGTAAAAAAAAAAAAAAAATCTACTCCGTAGCACCCACTCCCCCTGATAAAGAGAAAGCAAGTCAGTATCTTTCCCCCTCATCAATTCTTAACTTCCTGAAGAATTACTTCTTGGGAAAACACAGCATTTCCTTTGTCAGTTGCTGAAATCAGGTTGTACCACACTTTTATCCCCGACTTCTCTGCTCTGAGTCTCATGGAACTTGAAAACCATTTTCCAGGTCATGAATTTTTGAGGGTTTAGGTACTTTAAAACACCTTGCCAGTTCAGGATTATCTTGAGACATTTCCCATGAGCTGAGGAAACTACCACCTTAGTTCAGGGATGCAGATCAAGTGGGATTTTATGAGATTAAGCACAACTTTTGAGACAGCTTAACACTTCAGCATGACCACAGAGACACCCTTGTTTGAACTTCCCTTGGCCATGAACAAAAAGATAATAAAAATAATGCTAGGATCCTTCTGACCAACTTACTGCCAAAGTATTCCTTTTGGCCAAAATATCCCCTTCTGATACCAACAGAGTCTTCCAATTCTAATCATTATTACACCATCTTGGAAATGAGAGAAGTGTTTCTAATTTTAAAATTAACTAAAAGCAGATGCTGGAGTCCCATTAAACTCTTCCAGCTGCTACTGAACCACTGGCAACCTGAGTCTATTTAATTTGGAGCCCACTAATGGTAAAAAGGAAAATCTGACTGCCAAAATTGCACACCCAAGTTAAACCAGAGAGGCAGAAAATGAAAACAGCTCATGAAAGTGAATGTATTCTAAGACAGCACTCCAACTGATGACGGGCAATTTTTCCTGAGGTTAATAGCTAAAAAAAGGTTATTGCTTATTAAATCCTTAATTCAAATACAGCCAAACAAGCAATCCTATCTGCAACATGTCAGTTGATTTTATTCATCTTGGTTTATGCTTCTAAAAACTGAGTCTTCCGTACAATGCTTTGAGATGCAGACAGGTTTAGATGCATTGACAGCGTACCTGAGGGCATTGTTAATATTGATTAATTAAAGTGAGATATCAAGTTAATTAATATTTAGCAAGGTCAAAATGACAGATTGGTTTGACATGCAGGCCCTCAAGCTGATGACTTATCATCACTCCTCAAGAGGCAGCCTGCTTTGGGGTGGGGAGAGAAGCGGGGCCTCTTACAGGTGGCGCTGAAATGACAGCAGTGTGTAATGTAAAAGCGCTTTGTCATTCACGTAATGTCTGGGGTAATGAAATGAATTCACTTTCTGGCTTCCTCTAGCCTGCGATGCCAAAGAACACTGTGTTATCAGCACAGATGGAGCATGCATGGTTCTGGAGAAGAGCCTGGTGCAAACTACAAACAAGCCACTGTGAATACCAATGAATCCCAGAGAATCAGATCCTTGCTGTCAAGTGACAGTTTTGGAAGCAACATAAAAATGAGTGAGTCCCAGTGGTCTTGTCCAACCAAATGTACTGTCAAGCCTCTGGACAGGCAACTTGGAAGCCACGCAAGTCGCAAAGGCCTGGCTGCTACTTTCCTCTGAGAAGCAAGCGCAAGAAGACATTCAGCCAGGAGCCTGCACTCTTTTTCCACACTCCCCCTCCCCACACCATTTCTTAGTCAGTAAAGAGGGAGTGGATAATCTGTGCTCAGGTAAACGCTAATCTACTTCTCTGCATCAGCTATCTCTGCTCAGGAGAAAGCTCATCTAGGCAGTAAAAGAACAGAATGGATTCACAAGTACGCTGTGCATGACTATGAAATATTAAGTGGTGAAGTCAACGAACATCAACAAACAATGCATGGAAAATGATTAGAAAAGAGGCATACCCATCAACATACTGAGAAGTCTCTGGACCTTTGAACTCACCCCCACAACTCTGTACAATCCTTGGTCATTTATACCTATTGGAAGAGACAAAGTTGTTAGCAAAATACAAGACTGTCATATTTTAAAAGCTGGCAACAAACAATTGCATTCAGAATCTTTGCTAACTCACATTAGCAGCATTCCTGGTGACTACAAAAATAACGTTCGACAAAAGCAAGTGTTTACCAACTTGTTTTAGCAGCTTGGTATTCATGAGTTACGGTTGGAAAATAATCTCATAAAAACAATGTTCCATGTGGACAAAATGTAATGAGTCAATGTTAATGAAAGAAGTTCCTTAGGTAGTAGTACTCGTGTGTTCCAATGCATTCTGTAAAGATGCATTGTGACTTTCATGTTTATTATGGTTACTTATTCTGGAAGTTTTTCTTGAGAAGTTTTAGCCTTTTAAAAATAACACAGTGTTAATTAGTATACAGAAAGAAATCGTTACTTGCATGATTCTTTAAGACCATGGAAATGCATTTAAAACTAAGGCAGAACTGCTTTTGTTTTTGTTTTTAAGAGCTGTTATATGTTCTGTCCAGTGAGGAGCTCTGAAACTTCCAAGGAACATTACTACAAAGTATACATCGAAATGAACCAAGTCGCAGCATTCTCTCTCTGCAGAGGCGGGGGAAACAAAATATCTCTTTGCAGGACAGACAAGAAGTCAAGTCAAGAAAATGTACTGTCTAACATAATTTAGTATACTGAATACATGGCACGTTTGGATTCTGATTTGAATAAACCAACTTGTAAACGGGCATTTTTGAGGCGATCAGGAAACTCTGAGGGACGCGAAGATTAGGTCAGAAAATGTCCCTATTTTTTTTAAGGTACATACCAAAAAGAGTGAAAGGAACCTATCTGAGATTTGCTTTAAGAGCAAAGGAATAATTGAAGCAATTTTAGTAAAATCTTTATAATTGTTGAGCCTGACTAGGAATACAAGAGTTGACTGTACCACTCTCTTATTGTTTTTATCCTTGAAACCTTTCATAATAAAATAATGACTTTCAAAAAAACAAGACTTATCTTTATTTTTTTTTTAAGATTTTATTTATTTATTTGACAGGAAGAGACACGAGAGAGCGAGCGAGCGAGAGAGAGAGAAGGAACATAAGGAGGGGGAGAAGCAGAGGGAAAGGGAGAAGCAGACCTCCCGCTGAGCAGGGAGTCTGATGTGGGGCTTGATCCCAGGACCCTGGGATCTTGACCTGAGCTGAAGGCAGATGCTTAACCTACTGAGCCACCCAAGCACCCCATCTTTATTTCTCAAAAGAATTTCAGCTTGCTCCCTGTGCTTATGGTCTGCACCACCAATGTTAAAGCTATTAAGAACACACTAGCTGAAAGGAAGATGAGGCCTCTAATCCTTCAAGTTTCCAAAACAAAACACCACCCCAAAGGCCATGGAATTAGCCCAAGTGGATTATTTTCTTTTTGCCTCCCAGCATGGGTGATGAATAGAATACTAGATAGATTCCCAAGGGCTGGATTCCAGTCAAGGCTCAGTCACTCCTGAGCTCTGAGACCTTGAGCAAGATGGGAGACTTCTCTGAGTCTGGATAGGGTATCTGAGATAAAGGATAGCATCTTGCACATTGTGTTATGGTGGGAGGATATTGAGACGATATTAACACATGTACTGTCAATTCTACCACATGACACACATAGAAGCTCTTATTATTCCTTGCAAAAAACAAGTCTTTATTTTCCTTTTCTCTATTTTGCCTTTCATATATTTCTCCTTAATCATTTTTTAAGCTTCTCAAATGTCCTACTTGTCTATCATATGTGAAATTTTGCATCCCCCCCAATATCCATAACCCTCACTACCTCAGAATTTGACTGTTTGGAAAAAAAGTCTTTAAAAGAGGTAATTAAGTTAAAATTAGGTCATTAGGGTAGACACTAAACCAATATGACCAATGTTCCTATAACAGGTTGGGACACACAGAGGGGAAGATGATGTGAAAACACAGGGAGAAGACAGTCACCCACAAACCAAGAAGAGGGGGTCCTCAGAAGAAACCAACCCTGCTGACACATGGACCTCCGATTTCTAGCCCCAAGAATTCTGAGAAAATAAATTTCTATTGTTTAAGTCACCCAGTCTGTGATACTTCACTATGGCAGTCCAAGCAAACACATACATCTTCTCTCTCAATTATCTCCAAAGAGCTCAAAGAACCAGAAGAGAAAAGGCTACCCTTTCAGTCTACACATGTCTGTTCTAAAGATGCTTTGAATGCTAGAGAATCAAAGCAGCAGAGAGGCATCTTCCTGATGGGGAAGCTCATGGACTCTGAGAGAGAGAGAGAGAGAGAGAGAGAGAGAGAGAGAGAGATATTCAGGTCAGTCCTGCCAGGAGTTGATAAAATGGAAAGGAAATTGTCCAGAAACAAAAAAATCAGAGTTTGTGCCTGCTACAAGAGAAAAGACTGGGCCTCATTCCTTCCTTCTCCTAGAGGCCAGAAGGCCATGTTTAGAGAGTTTAAAATATCAGAAGATTTTTTTTCTCAATATTTCTCTATTGAAGAAACCTAAAATAGTTTGACCTCGGCGCCAGAAGCCAAAAGAGCAAGTCATATTCTGCAGTCAAACAAACATGTGTCTTTGAGAAGGGCCTGAAATACATAGAGAAATGAAATAAGAATGTTACCTCGGCAATAATCATCACTCTGTGCTGGTAATTACTATCAGATAATTGATCAAGTTCAAATTCATCAACCTGAGAGAAGCTGAGTTAATTGCTAATGCATAATGAAAGGTGCAAGGGGGAATTGATGCTACTCAACGCAGTTTCCACTTTTTTAAGGTGAAATTTAAATAAACCTTCTATTAAAGCAACTTGGAAACAGCCCACAAAATGTGCGTGCATGTGCACACACACACACACACACACACACCCCATCATGTAGGATTTTGTTTCTTGTTACAATGACCTTATAAGCTCTGAATTAAGAAAATTGGAACATACATTGTATCTAGGAACACAAATGTCCTGTAAAAGACAACAAATACATTTGAAGAATATAAATCAATTGGACAATCAAGTCCAATGAGTGGGTTTATCACAGTCTCTCTGGCTTCTCTTCCACATTTTCCCCTTTCAGCCAAAGGAGTCACCATGTCTAATTGCCAAGTATTAGAATTTCGAAATTTTCTTTGACCTCCTCTCTGTCACTTTCCAAATTCAATAGATCAGTGTGCACAATTTCTTCAAACTTCAGACTGCTCTCTGCTCTTTCAACATAGTCTTGAATTTTATACACATTAAGGCATCTTAGCAGGGAAGCACACACGACCATAATTCATTCTGAACATCATTTTTTTTGTTTTTGTTTTTCAAATCACTTTGATTATCTAAGTTCTCTTCCATCCCCATTTAAGAGTAAGCCATCAGATCAAGTCTCGATTCCAGAACAAGAAGGTAAGCCATAAACACACAAATACCCACATGGGCCCTACCTCACCCACCCACGTCTATCGTGGAGGGTTCACCTTCATGAGAGCAGACCCAGATATCACCTGGAGGAACCAAATTCATTCCCTCCTGAGGGAGACGTCCCGTCTGACAGAAATGTTCTTCCCCTTCTCTTCACAAATTACTCATCTGTCCAGTATTTATTCATCAAATAGATCCCAAGTACTGTTCTAGCTGCCCAAGATTCAACAGTGAGCAAAGTGAAATCCATTCAGACCTTCAAAACCAGACAAAATCCCACCTTTTCTACCACCAGCTCACAGTGATATTCCCTTTCTCTGAACAGGACTCATGATTAATTCCTCTTAACGCTTGATTACATTTTAAAACAAGCCCACAATCTCTTATTCACAATTCCCAAAATCAAAATCTGAATGCTTGATCTGACATCGGATTATTTATATCTGTATTTTTCCCTCCCTCTGTGTGAATAGTCCTAATTAACCATGTTAAAGTAGTTTCCACACACAACCCATCTGGAGATGTTATATACTGTCTACATTACATTTCTAAAACACATCCAGCCTCATGATTTTAAGACTTGTGTTCTACTTTCTCTTCCCAAATACACAGACATGGAAAGATACTAGGTCAATCTTGGTTTTTTATTTTAATAGCCTTCATGGTGCCTTGCGTAGAATGGTTTAGTACAGAAGAGGCATGGCCAGGGTGATCTGACTTGAAATTAACTTCAAACTACAGATATAGATTGAACCTGGTCCAAAACAGACATTACAATTAGGACCTAAAAACTTAAAAAAAAAATCCAAGTTATTACAATCTTTTCAGGATATCAACATTCCCTGATATCATTACTGAGAGACTTTCTAACTTTTGACAAAAATTTGACATTAAAGCATTACAGACCCGAAAACTTTTTTCTCTTTTAATAAATAAGATTGCTTCTGGTCAATAGTAAAGAAAGGGTAAATACTCTCCATTACTATGATGAGCAGCTGCTGACAGCTGCCCCTGGGCTAAGTGGACGAGGTGAAATCAAATGTGTCTTCCTTCCCACCACCTGTCTCCTCCAATCTCACACAGTCCTGTCAATGAGTGCTAGCCACATCTTTCTTGAGGAGAAAGTCAAAAAGTAGAAATGAGTCAGGTCTCATCATCATCTCTGCCCAACAGCTTTCCTCTCAGAACCCAGACGACCCTGCCAGAACCAGAGTCCATTCTACTCTATAAAACACCTGCACAGAACTACCCAACACCAGTGGGCGCTCAGAGGCTCTGGTAGGTGGGCTGGAGAAGCAAAAGAATAAGATGTGCAGGGACAATAGAATTAGATGCAAAAGGAAAAGAAAGCCAAAGAGGATGGATAAATTCAGTTAAACAATGGGGGGGAGCGGGTGTTGGATTGGCTGCAACTGGCAAATAAATGTATTGAGTAAGAAGAAAACAGGAAGTGTCATTCAGAGTAAAGGAAGCAGAAGAGAGAAGACAGGTAATTAAAACACACATGCACACACAGAGGAAAGGTCAACAAAGAACAGAATGAAAGGAAGGAGAAATGGGAAATAAATGAGAAGATAACAGACTAGAAATTAAATAATATTTAAATTCTTATTAATTTCATAAAATATTGTGTACTTACTATATTTTAAGCACAGAGGCAGAATAAAGTGAAGACGGGGTAAAATTTGGAAGAGAATTAAAATTAAGAGAGAGAGCAACTTGGGACCAACCAGCCACAAAGCCTTGTCTTTCCTTTCCTTTCTGGCTTCAGGAGGAGATTTCCACACCTGGTAACTCAGGATTCTTAATAATTGTGTAATCTTCAGCACATAGTATACACATTTAACAAATGAATTGGATAAATTCATAGATAAATTGAATAAATGATTAATAAGTTGATGATTGATTTGTAAAGTAAATAAAAAGGGACAGAAAAGGTAATTGTTGGGGTGCCTGGGTGGCTCAGTCGTTAAGCGTCTGCCTTTGGCTCAGGTCATGATCCCAGGGTCCTGGGATCGAGCCCCACATCGGGCTCCCTGATCGGCAGGAAGCCTGCTTCTCCTGCTATCATTCCCTCTGCTTGTGTTCCCTCTTTTTTTTTTTTTTTTTTTTTAAGATTTTATTTATTTGACAGCGAGAAACACAGTGAGAGAGGGAACAGAAGCAGAGGGAATGGTAGCAGGAGAAGCAGGGATGTGGGGCTCGACCC
>CM053604.1:105394084-105409636 GCA_028646535.1 Procyon lotor | reverse complement strand
CTTTTTAAAAGAAAAGGTAATTGTTAGTAGAAAAGAGAGATATAACAGTATAAAAGAAGACTCAAAGTGGAACTTAAATGCTTTTGATGGTATTAGGCACAAAATTATTAAAAAGAATTTTCCAAGTGTATGATTCTACAGAAATAAATGACCATATGTTATGGATCTATCAACTATTATTCATTCAGTTCTCATATAGTAACCAGCAGAGTGCTTGGCATGAAATGAGGTAATTGATCGATATTTGTGAAAGGACCGAATCATTTATTTGCATTTCTGCAAGTTGACAACAGGGGTGAAAGGTCATTAATATCCAGGCTCACATTCACTGAATTTACATCAAAAGTCTGCCACATGTCATCATTAATAAAGCATACACACACGCACACATGCACGCATAAATACAAACGTAGGTCTACATGTCCCCCAGCGCTGCAAAGATGAATTCCCCTTTGGGCTATGTAATGAACAAACATACAATTTTATGAATACATAAATATTAATCATAGTTGTAAGTACATTTTATAATTATATATTATAAATATTAACTAACCTTGAGAGACTCTTGAAAATAAAAGGAAAAAAGCACCGTAGGTAAAATGATAATTAGGAAAAACTTGTAAGGAAATGACCTGGCAACAAGGCTAAGAATCATACGCTGTAAAGCTGACTCCAAAAACAGCAATGAGGAGGCGCATATGTGTGCTCATAGTGCTTCAGGTCATCAGTAAATTACAAAAATTTGATCATGTGTCCCTTACATCTATTTATAACTAATCCCCAATAAACACTCTATTTACATGTCTGTGCAAATCTAATAAGTACTTTCCAGGCTATCCACATAACTGGATTACATAAAAATAAACAGCCTCATACACAAAGATGCCCTTCCAAGATATGGGACAATTCATAATACTTCAAGGTTCTGTCAAAAACAAACATTTATATTAAATTATTTTGAAGCATAAGCAGGCAGAACCAAGAATCATTCACTCTAGTCCACCAAAGGGACATACCATTCAACATCATAAATTTAAGAGACTGGATTTATAGAATTCTAGAACTCTAAAATTTGGAAGAATAATGCATTGTTTTTAATACTTCCAAAGAATTAAATACTACAAAAAGGGTAAGAAACAGATTTTAAGCCCTGAAAGAGAAGATTGGCTACAGCTGATAGTCACATTTTAACCTTTCTAGATCTTGGTTCCTTCACTTAAAAAAAATAATAATAGGGCGCCTGGGTGGCTCAGAGGGTTAAAGCCTCTGCCTTCAGCTCGGGTCATGATCCCAGCGTCCTGGGATCGAGCCCCACATCAGGTTCTCTGCTCAGCAGGGTGCCTGCTCCCCCCTCTCTATCTGCCTGCCTCTCTGCCTACTTGTGATCTCTCTCTCTGTCAAATAAATAAATAAAATCTTTAAAAAAATAATAATAATAATAATAATAATAATCAGGAAACACAAGTTTGCTGAGCTTAAGTTTGTATTGATTGTATTGTAAATTATTATGAGTTAAGGTTGCTGACATCCTGGAAACTTCCAACTCTACCACTACCCCATTGTACAACCTGGTAAGTTGCCCAATCTCTCTATGTCTCAGCTTCTTTACCTGAAAAATGAGGTTGATGGTGGCATGGGGTTGTCATGAAAATTAAAGGAGACAACATGCGTAAAGCATGTGCATGAGCCTCACATACCAAGCACTCATCACAAGCTTTAGTCCAGCACAAAAATTCAAAATCAGGGGTGCCTGGATGGCTCAGTGGGTTAAAGCCTCTGCCTTCGGCTCAGGTCATGATCTCAGGGTCCTGGGATTGAGCCCCACATCAGGCTCTGCTCAGCGGGGAGCCTGCTTCCCCATCTCTCTGTCAAACAAATAAAATCTTTAAAAGAGCTAGGTACAAGCCACAACACATACACACATTGGCCTACCTGAGGAGTGTAGTCTATAGCCTAGTTTTATACCATAAAGCACATGTTGAGAAGATAGTCAAAGTTTATTCAATATGAATGGTTCATGGAAAATATGAAATTCCTATTCACCAATCACATTTGGAATTTCTCCCCAAGATGATGATGATGTGAGCTGCAGACAGAGAAACATAACAGACAGACAGCCTCTATCTGCTGGGAACCACTCGGTACTTTTCCTTCCTACAAAGTCTTGGTTTCACTTTTAGGTGGCCTCCATATACCCTTTTTAGATAAATCCACTTCTGCACTATGATGAATAGCCTCCCCACCAGCAGGGACACTGAGGAAAGGTCTCATGATTTCATTCAGATGGCCTTCCCATGCCCAAACCAACCGGGGACTGAGCTCAGAAACCCGACAGCTCGGTGCGCGAGGGCCGCTGTGCCCACTGAGGCTGGCTGCCACATCCACTTCCATTACTCCATCCCACCCCAGCAGAAGCCATGAATATGGACAAAGTGCAAGGCAAATATCCAATTCCAGGTCTAAGCCAATATTTTTGGAAGCACTGATCACTTCAGGACTCTTTAGACACATCTAGGATTGACTCTGAGACTCATCCTTTCAAATCCAAATCTCAAGTACGAAGGGTATACGGTTTACTGCTACGTTGGTTATTAGGGTCAGAACAAAATATATATTCCTAGTATTCCTTGTGGCCAGACTCATTTCCAGTTTCTAGCCCACATGAGAAAAAGCATCTTTGCTTCAGACAAACCCGAGACTTTCTGCTATTCCTCGCAGGGCGCCTCTAGCAGGGCTGTTGAGAAACTACAAACTAACTGGAAGTTTCCTCTTTCATTAGTAATACCTGGGGTTCCAAACTCTCCCCAGAGATCTGATGTCTTGCAATCCCAGATCTAACAGATACAGCTATGACTCATTCAATGTACCCTTTCATCTTTCCTCACAGTGGAAATCCTGGGGAAAGGAGTATCTCATGGTCCCTGGGCCGCCCAGCAGAATTGGGCTCCCCTCCTCCCACTAAGCTGAGTTGTCAGCCGACTCTTCATCTCACCTTACTCTACTGCTAATTCTGACTTCGAGTCAGAAGATGAAGATCCAGATCCCAGCTCTGCCACTTTCTAGTTGTGGGAACTGTGACAGGTTTACCCTTAATGTATTCTAAGCCTAAGATCCTTCATATGCACCTGCACCTGAGCCTAATAAACAAGATCGAACTCCTCAACCACCAACTGAGTTTTGTAGGGGCTGGGTGAGCTAGAGTATATGAAAACTTGGAAAACATAAAATGCCATTTATTATTAGGGTTTTAAATATCGTCAGATGCAGATTCCACACTGATATTATGTCTTCCACTAAGAGACTTTCCAAGGTGCTACAGAGATTCTCGGCAAAGGGGATAAATCTTTCTTGGGCTGATAGTTCTCCTTCCCAAGTCCATGCTGGAGCTGGTATGGAAAGAAGAAGGCATAACTTCAGAATGGCTTCACCTCAAATCTGGATGAGCACTTCGGAGACTGACACTTAAATCTCCCTGCTCCCCTTTACTGCTGTCTACAGTTTCAAACTTCCTCTATTCTTTAAAAATTTGTCTAGCGGTGCCTGAGTGGCTCAGTCAGTTAAGAGTCTGCCTTCCACTCAGGTCATGATCACAGTGTCCTCGGATTGAGCCCCGCATTGGACTCTCTCTCCTTAGTGGGGAGCCTGCATCTCCTCTCCCTCTGCTGCTCCCCCTGCTTGTACTCTCTCACTGTCTGTCAAATAAAGTCTTCAAAAAATAAATAAAAAATTAAAATGTGTCTGTATTCTTTTATCTCTAGCATCCTTAGGAAGTCAGCCTACAGAGTAGGAGTAGGAGTAGGCATAGTAGAGTAGGAGTAGGCATCCATCTCCTTGTGTTCATGGATGTTCATGGATGTTGAGAACATCGGCATTAAAAACTCAGCCTTGGATTTGAGTTGTAGTCTAATGCTTTCTAGCTGAGACTTACACAAGTCAAATCACGTCTCTTGGCTTCAGGTGCTCATGTAAAATGGAGAAATATTATCCCATAGGGTTCTTGTAAGAAGTACAACCTGTCCAGCCTGGCTACTCTATAGCTTTTTGCTTCCCAACTCTTAACCCAGTGGTTTTTTCCTTGGTACTCTTCCTGTCTGAACTTGCTAGAGCAGTTGACATAGGTATGACTTTCTCTTCTTTGGAATCGCCCCTCTTCTCGACCTTTATACCACATGGCCTTAGGTTCCTTCTCCAACCCGTGACTGTTGGAAAAGTGTTCTTTTCCTCATATTCTCTAAATGCAAAGATCCCCCAAAGATTCTGGCCTTTGTCCCCATTATCTTCTTCCCTCACCGTTCACCTGACATGACTTTCTGACACTCAAAACTTCACCTCTCCGAAAATCATGCCCACCATTTCTTCTGTTGTTTTCATTTTATTTCTGACAGAAATGTCACGGGCACCCTGAATTCATATCAGAGACCAATCCCAATCCCTTTATTCCTCTCAAACCTACTGCTCCTCCTGCATTCTCTGTCTTGGCTAAAGATGTCTTCCATCTACCTTGGCTGGAAAGGTTACAGTGTACCTTCCCTTTTCCCTACCTTCTACAGCCAACATGTCATCAGAGTCTGTTTTTCTGCCAAGTCTCTCGTCCTATCCATCCCTTCTTTCCATTGCTGACACCCTCGCTTAAACCTCCATCAACTCCTACGTGGATTATTTCTAAAATCCAACCAGACATCCTGCCTGTCATTCCCTCCATCCCAGCCGGTTCCCATTAAACGTACTTCCTCCCATTAATAGATGTGAACACACTCCTGCTCAAATCTGTCAACCTCTCACCACTGCTGAGGCAAACATGCAGCACAGTGCCTGGGATCTGCTACACTCTGGCCTCGACTGTTCACAGAGCATCTTGTCACATCATACCCGTCCACCCCCTCTGCCAGCAACACCCCAGGGCGGGTGAACACCATCTGTTCCACCATCTCCCTTTGGAGCAAAGAACAGGTTTGCCTATAGCCTTGGAAAATAGAGATAGTGTCTCCATCTAGAACAAACGGTAGGCATGTTTGTTGGCCATAATAAAAGACTCAAGTTTCCTAAGTTCAGAGGTTTTTTTCTCTTATAATATGACCCACTACATGTGCAGATTTCATCTGACCCTCTCCGCAGTGCCCTTGGGAATCAGGGACTAACACAAAATTTAATACTCTGGCTACTGAGAGTAATAAACTATCCTTCATCTCTGATCCAGGAGTATTGAGTCTTCTACTAGAACCCATGAAACTGCAAAATAACTTGTTCATGTGAAAGCATAAAATCAGGGCTTTCACTAACTTGAAACTAGACTGAAGCTAATCTTTAAGAAAAGGAAGCATATCACCACCATTTTTTTCTTCCAATATTTTTCCCATAGGAAACACCCAAAAAGAATGCCCATCTAACACATGCATGCTCAGGAATATGTAAGTATTAAATAAGCTGGAATGGAAGGAACAGCTAAATAAAAAATAAATACATTTTATTTTCAAACTCACTCATGCAACTTGAGCTTAAGTAGTCAAAAAATTTTACTTACGTAAATCAGAAAAGAGGCTCAGACTCAAGGCAGAAGTTGGCTATTATTTTTTGCAAAACTCCTTTTCCTCCCTTCTCTACAGAGAGCAGAACACCAGGAAGGGCCTAAAGGTGTCTCGCTGCTGCCATCTGTCTCTCCACCTCTGAGCAGCTGCGACATCAGGGACTAAACCAATTTTGGGTAACTCTGGGCAATCTCTTTTTAGGGGGAGTGGGAGGGGAGGGGGGGAAGCCTGAGGTAATCTAAAAACCATGGTCTTCTTCCTGGGGCTCCTTCCTTTCTTCACTGCCTCCCAGTCACCTTATTGCTCAAGGGTCCACAAGCCCCCAGGTAAAGAAGATTGAAAGCCAAAGCAGTTACTGTTACTGCTTGTTACAAGCGCCACATAAAATTACTAAAGTGAACTCAAGTGATTTATTTCCCTGTGTAAATTACTATTTAAAAAAAAAAAAAAAAACTAAGTCTCTCAGTGGTCCCAGAGCCTTGAATCAATAACGGAACTACTTAATTGTAATTGGCCTCAATTCGCGGCTAGATCTCTAAATAAGCAACTCAGATTTACTGAGCACTCCATGTGAGCCAACGTCCCCAGCATTCCTTTTCATTTTCACCACCTGCCCGCAAAGGAGATGCCACCATTATCCCAGGCAACACATGATAAAACCAGGTCACAGGCAGTCAAGTAACTAACCCGCCACGGTTGCAGAGCTAATAAGTGCTGAAAGAGATTCGCATCAAGAACAACCTTTGAGCTCATGCCCTTCACGACTACGCTACAAGAGTAGAAAGAGCCTTGCAATAAAATGCCACAGACCTCATCAGAATCTGGACCAAACCCAGAGAACCTAGCACGCCTACTCTGTAGCAAGACAGTTTAACCATTTTTCCCGATTAACTTTACACAACCACTCATTTGGAAACTAATAGCTTTTGGAAGCTTATTTGTTCTTAAAACAAATAAGATTTCTAATTAAGAAAATGAATAATCCTGACTCGCCTGAATTCAGTATTTCAGTTTTGCATTTGCATTTCTGCAGACACCACAAGACTCTCTGGTTCCCTCCCACAGAAGACTGTCCTCTGTTATCCACCCACTCCCATCTCACACCCATTATGATTAAAAAAGAGACAGTGAGCTAGAAACTCAAGTTTACTTGCTGTAAATTTTCTGGGGACAGCTGTTCTTTATTTTCTTCATTTTGCATATAATTTGCCCTTGGCAATTGAAGATTAATGTGCAATCACGGTAAAATATGTTGCAAGTTCACTCTGGGCGTCTTCCCTCCCACAAAGACTAATACTGAAGCTAGACAGCATCATCTTCCATCAGGCCCATTCTCGGGACCCCAGACAATTTCAGAGTGCTCCGGAAGTGGAAAAATCCTCAGGCTGAGTTCAAAAAGATTTTCCAGAAACCTAAAACTCTGTTTTTCAAAAAAAAAGAGAAATTCACTTCTACATACAACAAATCAAAGACTGACACATCTTAGATGTGGCTTCCTCCTTCTAGCCCATGAATTCACAGCTTGTTACAGTGCTGAACTGGATAACTGACAGCTTGCCTAGACCAACATTTTAATGCCATACTCTAGAAATTAAAGTGAATATTCAAATTATTCACATATGGAAGATTTTTTAAGAGAAACCTCATAAACAAAAGTAGCATGCAAATTGTTTTAAATCACAATGACTATTTAAAAAACAGCAACCAGAGAAAGTTTTTAAGAGTCTTACATTGTTTTTGTGTATTTTACAATGAATGTACGCACCTGAAAAACTAGATGGCATGCAGTTCCAGAGGAAGTCAACATACTGGTTGTGGGAGTTGGTCCCTTTATAGGACGGGAGTAATCTACTTAAGGAAGTCGTGTGATTACTCTCCAAGCTCTGAAACCATAAAATGCTTCAACTTGTAACATGACGTATCTTTCTATGTCTAAACTATTACCCATAATTCAGAAAGATGCTGACATAAATTCAAAAAGGAATGAAAACCAAACCTACATACCGTATTCAACGGTACTAATTCCATTAATAACATATAGAAGAAAAAGTCCTTCCAATAATTTTACAAACTGGAACACATAATTTTCCAATGTGGCATTAGTCAAATCTCTGAATACTCAAGCAAAACACAACTGCTTATGGAGTTCTATGTATGTAAGACACAGACTATTATGTAGAGATGAGAAGAGGCAAGCAAAGAATAAGACATTTTTTTTCCACTCCAAGGAAACCATAAAGTTCCAGAAACAAAATAAATAGATCAAATATAATTAACATCAGACAATATAACTGCCAAATGAGGAATTTCCTTTTCATGAGGAAAGCTGTCCAAGGGAGGATAGAAAGAGGAAGTTTAAAAACACATTTAATGAATATCTACTATGTACAAAAATTAGCTCTAATTCTCACAAGCGTGGGTGTAGGCAGACAGTGTGAATGAACTTCCTAGTCACATTCTTCTAGAGACTAAAGGTCCGAAGGGTCAAGAATCTTTCCAGAATGCCTACCTCACTGCATTCTTTTAGTGTAAACCTGACCACTCTTATCAGCCAACAGAAAGATGCACACCTTCTGCAAAGTAATCCAAGTGTCTCTCTTCCTCCAGTCTCGCCAATGACCCCCAGCTCCCAGATGCATCATGCTCTGTTGAACATCCACACTTCAACCACATCCTTTCCCTCCACCAAAATCTTTCCCAACACCCAACACTTGTGCACCTGGCCAATTCCCCCTTGTCCTTCAGAATGCAGCTTATGTGCTGAGTCCCCAGGGAAGCCCTGTATCAATGGTGATACAGAGGCTGGGGGTGGGGGGTAGGGCAAATGAGCCCATCATATTCTCCATCATCAGACAGCCAGAGACATGGTGGCTGCATGGCTCTCAGCCTAGACACAATAGAGGAAAGTTTGCATAAAAAGGCTTGAGAATAACCAGGTGTTTTCCCACAAAGGAACAAACTACTACAGGGCACCAGAAACTAGGCATCATATGGAAAACAGGTAAAGGGGCTGGAGGGAAGCACAGGATCAGTGAACAACAGACACCATGAACATGTCAGAATTTGCCTTGCATCTACCTACAACATGTTGGAAATCTGAAATGCCCTTGGCTTCTGATCAAGACTTGGCCACTTAGAGCCATTTTCTTATTTCTTCTCTCAACTGCACTTTTTAGGATGGAGGTTCTCCCCTACATCTGCTAGACTCACACTCATAATCCCCAAAGCTACATGGATCCGTGACACTGGGCCCTCAGAAACTCTACTCTCTCAGGAAACCATCATGGCTTTTTCTACCTCCTAAAAGCAGAAGATGAGAAAATTCCTATCTCCCTCGGACTGTTCTTATTGGAACTCACGTTCTCTACAGCAGAGTCCCAGCTATCAGTGATCATGATTCAACAGAACTGATTGAGCCCAGGAATCTACATTTTCAAGAAGCACCCTTGGTGATCTTGGTACATGACAACAAGTCTACCACGGACCCTGAAGTTTCCTTGGTATCCTTTGTTTTCCAAACTAAACTCTGAAAGTGAAACGCCTTGCAGAACTCTGATGCTCTACATACTACCAAGTGCGAAATGGGACTACTACTTCGCCAGCTCAATCACTGGAGTGCATCCATGCTATCTGACCCCACCGCCAAATCTCCCATCCCGAATCAGTTACCTGCCCTGCCGGATCCTCCAACCTAGGCTGAATTCTGGGGCTCCTTTGCACTCAGTCACCCACACGTGGCTACCAATACGAGTTTCCACATTTACCTTTCTAAGCCACCTATGCTATCTGCTATCCACCACCCTCTAGGACTTAAGTTCCTTAAGTCCTTCAGTTACGGAAGGAACTTCAGTTCCTTCACAATTAAATGCAAATGCTTGAGTACCTGCCTTTAAACTATTTCTTCATACTTCCTTTCCTATCAAATTTGCCTTGTTCCTATCACACTCTGTCTCCACATCTTTGCAGAGGTGTCTCTAAATGCCAAAATAAACCTTCCTATCCTTTGAATCTAAGGAAGCTTATTCCTAAACATAGCCCTCAATTAACATCAAATACACTGCAATCTATCAATATACATTCAAATTCTCTTAATTCTTGCAAACGTGTCACACTTTTATCTCATGGTATATTTACATTACAAATCTCTGATTATTATTCATGTATCTGCATTATATGTAACTAACTTTTAATACGTGTCCTGAAGGACTAGAACAAAGCTATGTATACACTGTGACTGCTCAATAAATAAATACTAGGGGCGCCTGGGTGGCTCAGTCAGTTAAGCGTCTGCCTTCAGCTCAGGTCATGATCCTGGAGCCCTGGGATCGAGCCCCGCATCAGGCTTCTTGCTCAGCAGGAAGCCTGCTTCTCTGGCTACCATTCCCTCTGCTTGTGTTCCCTCTCTCGCTGTGTTTCTGTCAAATAAATAAAAAGTCTTTAAAAAAATAAATAAATAATATAAATAAATAAATAAATCCTAGTTAGCTGACTAGCTTCATGTTAGAGCTAGATTTGTGATAGGTCACCTGTTACTGAGGGAAGGAAAAGAACACTGCACTATTTTTTCAGAATTTCTCTGTTTTCACTCTTTGGGTTTAGGTTGGGTTAGAAATTAAAAGCTCTCCACATGGCAGGATACTATAACCATAAAGATAATAATTGTGCACCCCATTTCTCCAACACACCAGCAAGCCTTCCATTAAGACAGTGGCTCCCAAACTTTGCTACATAGTAGAATCACCTAGAGAACATTTTTTTTAAATCCCACTTCCCAGTTCATACCACATAGCAATATAGTCAGACTGATAAGGTGGGGTGGGGGTGGGGTGAGAGGTCATATTTTTTGAAGATCCCAGATGATTCCAATGTGCAGCAATATTCAGGCATCATGGCTTTAGAAAGGCCTTCAGTTTGATATACATAAGCAATAATTTCCTAGCGGTAGTCAGTTGGCCTGAATCCATTAAGAGCCAGTATAAAGCATTTACAAATATTTAGTAAATGGCTTAAAGATCAGGTAATCTGACTCCCAAATACCCCCTAACTTCATGAGCAAACGACTCTATGGAAATGATGAGTATGATTTGTTAACTGATGCTGATATTGTAGTGAAACAGGTTTCTTCTTATCCCAAAAGCAGAGTAAATACTAAAGAGTCCCACTCAGATCAAGATATGAGCATCTGTATATGTCAATATATATTGCACATGTTCACATAGATTATATATTAGTGTCATGTATTGGTAATTATCTTAGTGTCGTATAAATTATATATGTCGTCAAAGATATGTTAGTACACTAAAAATGTTACCTCTTCTTAGGATACTGAGGACCATAGTGAATTTTAGACATTTGTCTGATGCCTTCCAAATATTTAAGTGATGTCACAAATAAGGTTGATGATAATAAAAATGCCAAAAGTCATTTTTACAAGAACATATTAGGGAAAAAAGCACACTAGTAGTTTTAATCCAAACACATGAAATAGTAATTTTCAGACAATGATAGTCACGTTTACAACACTAAAAGCAGTGATTAGAAATAATTTTTCGGTCAGATTTCATTAAATACCCCTGGTATTTGGGCATGTAGATCCACAAACTACAGAGCTGTCATTAATGCTATTCACCAAATATTTCCATCTCTCTCTGTGTTTTCCAGAGTCTCCTGGTAAGTTTATTCAACTCAGACTCTTTGGGGTCGAGTGGGGCCATAAGTCTTCTATTTGCCAATTAGCTGTAAGCAAATGTACTATTCTACTTGCTGGCCCAAAGCCCTCCAGAACCGTTTCCCTCTGGCACGACAACCAGGAACCTTTAATTTGGTTGGTTTGCAAAGGCAACCAGGAACCTGTAAGCCAAGGTATTGGTGATGAGCAAAGTCCTCCTACCAATGCTTGAGTGAGAAATAAGTCTTGCTGTTTTAAGCTACAGGGACTTGTGTGTTTCTTATTACAGGACTTAGATAGCTGCTTTATTCTGATGAAATAAAGAAGGCAACCATACCTGCAGCATAAAAAAAAATGACCAACAGCCATGATAGCTGATTTGGAGGAAATCATTAAGAGCAATATTCCTTGAAGGAAGTCACAAATTTAGGATAAAAGCCTCAGGGATTCTACAATGTTTCTCATCATTTTTAATAATATGATCTGACCACTGATTCCTCTAACACTGTCATTAGTCTACTATTCCATGAAAAGCAAAAGGCTCCATTCAGGGTGCCTGGGTGGCTCAGTGGGTTAAAGCCTCTGCCTTCAGCTCAGGTCATGATCTCAGGGTCCTGGGATCGAGTCCCGCATCGGGTTCTTTGCTCAGCAGGGAGCCTGCTTCCCTCTCTCTCTCCGCCTGCCTCTCTGCCTACTTGTGATCTCTCTCTGTCAAATAAATAAATAAAATCTTTTAAAAAATTATTGAAAAGGCTCCATTCAGTATGATCTTTAAGATCTTTAAGAACAAAAGATTTGAAAAAGAAAAACATATGCTCTTTGTCATTTTTAAGTAAGAAAAATCTAACTTAAATTATGTAAACTTGGGGTGCCTGGGTGGCTCAGTCAGTTAAGCATCTGCCTTCAGCTCAGGTCATGATCTCAGGGTCCTGGGACGGAGCCCTGGGTTGGGCTCCCAGCTCAACGGGGAGTCTGTTCGTCCCTCTGCCAGCCCCCCACACTCTGTCTCTCTCTCAAAAAAAATAAACTCATAAACAAAATTGTGTCGACTCATTCTCATTCTTCTGTTAAAAACATCTAAATTATAAACTTACAATAAAAACATTCGATACATGCAGATTGTAGTATGTATATACTCCAGTCAATGTATATAACACTCCATAACGCTACACCTACCAATCAGAAAGCATTCTAGATCTTAATCCGTTCAGGCAGAAACCAGTATGCATAAAACATATTCTCTGGGGAAAGAACATAATTTATCAAAATAATAAGCACACAAGTGATACAATTAAGGTGCTTTACCTCAGGAGCTCAGGAGAAACAGAACCATGAATGATGAAGTGAGAGATATGAAAATCACAGTACTTCTTTTCCTAAATTTTGGAAATGTGTGAAGCACTAGGAAAATGAAGAAATCTGTCAGCTCAACTTGAGAGCAGGCTGAAATGAAGGAAAATCTGTTCCAGCCCAAATTGCCACTGGAAGAGAGCGCAGGAGAAAAGGCATTCTGTGGCTTGGGCTTTTAACTACTGATGGGCAAATCCCCAAATCATAAAACGGCTGGTGTTCTTCTGTCCTCTGACACTCTCATTTCAGACATGGGAGGCACCTGGCTTCACAACAAAGACCTTGTTTTGACAGAAAGTATGAAGGCAATGCTTCAGCCAACAAAGTCATCCAAAGCGGGACTGGGATAGGCAACATATGAGAGTGAATTAAATATCCATATATCCAGACTTCACTAGGTCTCTAAACAAAAAGAAACTCGACCTCCAGAAGGAGCCCATTTGATAATGCTCAATATTTCATTTCTCTGAGGTCTGCTGCCATGGCTACAAAGTGCAAGGACCCTGTTTTTTGAGGGACTATAAAGAGAAAGCTTCCGGTGAGGGGCAGGGATTAGCGTTCCTTAAATTTAAAATGGAACCAACCCAAATATTTATCAATGGGTAAATGAATGAACAAATTATGGTAGATCCATGTAATAAAATCATGCCTAGCAATAAAAAGAAAGGAGCTAGGGATACACCCAAAGAGATGAATCTCAAAAGCATTATGCTACAGAAAGAAGCCAGATTCAAAAGACTATATACGTCATGATTCCATTCATATGAAATATAAATTTAATATAAATTTATAAGTTTATAAATTTATATTAATATTATATATGAAATATAAACTTAAGAAAGGAAGAACTAAAGTGATAGAAAGCAGCTCAGTGGGGTACCTGGGTAGCTCAGTCAGTTAAGTGGCTGCCTTCAGCTCAGGTCATGATCCCAGAGTCCTGGGATCGAGCCCTACATTGGGCTCCCTGCTCAGTGGAGAGCCTACTTCTCCTTCTCCCTCTGCCTGCTGCTCTGCCTACTTGTTCTCTCTCTCTAATAAATAAATAAAATCTTAAAAAAAAAAAAAAAGCCGCTCAGTGGTTGCCAAGGGCCAAGCAAGGAATAGGGATTGACTACAAAGGGGCACAAAGAAATGGGGGGAGAGAAAAGCTAAAAATCTTCTATGACTGTTACTTCTATGTGATGGCAGGTGCACAGCAGTACATTTGTCGAAACTCACCAATTTCCACAAAGTCAGTGAATTCTTTTTATGTAAAGGACACCTCGATGAAACGGACTTTTTAAGGGGCCAACAAGACAAGAAGGTGAGACCATCTTAATAGTGAACAAAAAGTGATTCAGATTGGCTCTCCAACACTGCTGATTCTTCAAATGCTTCTCATTTCAGCTCTGACTTCAAGTTTCGATGGGGATGGTGGGGGGAGGTAGAAATATAAATGTAAATAGAAAGGAAAATCCCACCCTGTCATCATAAATGAACTCGATCACTGACACCCAGAATGTACATTTGGCATGGATGTATTGCATGCTACATTCAACCATGCAACAGGCATCTTCAATGACTCTTAGATTTTACATACCTATCGCCTTTCATGAACAAAATGATTCAATCATGTTACCTCGTGTTTCAACGGCGCTGATACATTTTCTGAGAATTGTGAATCCCATCTTATCCAACTGTGCGCCTAAAAGAAATACAGTTATAAAATATTAAGGGCACAATGAATTATTTACATTTCTCTTCCTTACAAAAATAGAAAAAAATTATTTAAATCCAATTTAATTTTTATTTCACTATTAAAAGAAAGCTACAGGCCATATGTTCCCTGTTTAAATAATATAAATGAGAATTTCATATATTTAGAGAAGCACTACTAGGACATCTATCACCAATAATTTATAAATTCATAATATAAAATAACTTTTATAGTAATAAATATAGCTTATTTTAAACAGTGGAAAAGAATGTGGTACAAATCTTTAGGGGGAATCTATCTAAAGATGGTTAAGATACACTTTGCCACAATTCTACCACCACCTCAGGATTCTTTTTAGTTATATATGAGTGAAGTAAATTACTTGACAGAGAAATAACACAAAGCTTTTTTTTTTTAAACCTAAAGAAAAAAATTTTTAGGGGTACCTGAGTGTCTCAGTTAGTGAAGTAGTTACCATCGGCTTAGGTCAAGACCTCAGCGTCCTGGGGTGGAGCCCTACGAGGGAACCTCCTTCTCTCTCTGCTTCTCCCCACCCCAGGGTCATACTCTCTCTCCCTCAAATAAATAAAATCTTTTAAAAAAATTTTTTTTCAGCACTTCTAAAAGTATTATTTGGGTGAAAAAAAGGTATTATTTGGGCCATGAACTTGAAAAAGAATTTCACATTTCATGCCCTGTTCTAAGTGTTTAATATTTTATTATTTTCATAATGAATTTAAAACAAATGATTCATGTAGCAGAAAAGATTATTTTGAAAGTTTCCCCTTTTTTTTTCTAATATAGTTGCTTGCCTGTGATTAGGCTGGCACATTGGAGTGTCCTAATGAAAGATGATTCTTGTTTCAAAAATGAAATCAGGGGAAGTGAATACTTGAGTCTATTTAGAACGAGGGAACACTAATATTAACACTTGTCTCTCAGAGGCGACAGCATGAACAGTCCATGAATATAAACCGTGAAGGTTTAAATGCTAAGCTTGAAGAGAACTTTAAGGAGAACAATCGAGCAGCAGTTTACTGTTTAAGGATCCACTCCTCACAACATTTTATGAAATGTTTAGCAAAACTATTTTCCAAAAAGTGCATGTTTTTATTTCTCTATAAAAAAAAAAAATAAGAACAGGGGCGCCTGGGTGGCTCAGTCGTTAAGCGTCTGCCTTCGGCCCAGGTCAGATCCCAGGGTCCTGGGATCGAGGCCCACATTGGGTTCTCTGCTCGGCAGGAAGCCTGCTTCTCCCGCTACCATTCCCTCTGCTTGTGTCCCCACTCTCACTCTGTTTCTCTCTGTCAAAT
>CM053604.1:105365544-105393584 GCA_028646535.1 Procyon lotor | reverse complement strand
AAAAAAAAAAAAATAACAGAAAGGAAGTGGAGAAGGAGAAAAAAAGTGGGAGGAGGAAAGAAGAGAAGACAGAAAGGAAGGGAGGAGGGGGAGGGAGGAATGAGAAGAGGGTAAGAAGGCGCTTCAAGTAGGTTTACAAGTAGCAATTTTCAATGGTGGGCTAGAGATGTCTTTTACTTAAGCACTGGCTCAAATGAAACACATATCATGGTAATTTTGAAATTGTGTGTTAGAGAACATAAAGTTTCCAAACCGTACACATTTGATAAACATAGTCTTAATTTCTCCAAAGATATCAAAAGTAAATTTATAAAGAATCCAACAACTCTGATCATATTTTTGTTTTATCTCAGTAAAAATCAAGATTGCAGAGCTAGGCTGTATGCTCCTCAAGTGCATACAATGCAAGTGAAGATCGATGTCCTAGAGTACCTGAATATGTTTGATTGTTGTTATTTTCTGAAGTGCAATGATTTAGTACTCATATAGTCCCTACTCAGACTTTAAGGATAAAAAATATCAAGGGTCAGGGTGAGGGGGTTGCAAACAGGGGACCCACTAAACAACTCCATGGGATCTTATAATTTAGGAAGTTTGAAAGATGCATCCCTGAAACTCTGACATGTTTATTTATGGCCATGAGAATAAATATCAAAGTAAGTTGTGGAGGAAGCACTTTGGGTTTTGCAGAGAATGTAATCACACAGAAAGATAAGGAAAAAAAAAAATCTCAGAGACAGAAAAGATCAATGATTACAGCAGTCCAGGAAAATCTGGGTTGGTCCCCAGTAGGTAAAAGAGAATACATATATTATTTAGAGGACTAGCTTAGAGAGGGTGCAGAGCACTCAGCACCAATCAGACATCAGTATGGAAAACAAACTAACTCATGAAAAAGGGGAACAAAACAGTCCTGTTTCTGAATTAACACTTACTTCCTTCTGGTCTTGGGATGATGGCTCTATTAAAACTGTGTAACAGCTAGTAAAAGAGAAAAAGGGAAAACAGTATTTTTAACACGTCAATATAAAGGCTTCAAGTAGGCATACCTAGGACTATGCCAAAAAAAAAAAACCACATTAATATTGGTTAATTATATGCTAATATGCTCAAATACTAAGATAAGCAACAATAAGGGGCATCTCTGAGTCTGCTTCATCTCTTACAGAGAGGTATGCCACAGGAGCAAAAATAATATGAAGGAGCTATGACTCTTGAGGAACTCACTGGAAGTTTACGTAAATTTGAAATGCTCAGCCTTATAGGTATAGAATGACAAAGGAATTGCCCCATTCTAAGCAATAAGATGAAGCTCATTTTTTCAACTATTGTTTCTAAAATCTGGCATTTACTTAAGAGATGACTCCTGCTCAAAATTTAAATAACGAGATCTGAAATAGCTAGCTGCTAATTCCAGGCTGCCTCGAAGAACTGCAGCACTGACCCATAATTTGCAAGGCATATATACCACCTGAAAAAAATTAAAATGCAACCTTAAGTGTCCTCACATAAATATATAGCTAAATATTTTCCTTCTGCAGATTTGCCTTTGTGTATCTCAAATTAATTACTCGTTTCTTTGTCCTAAAGGAGAGGTTATATATGTCTTCAAGGTTACACTGCCTTTGACAACAGATTTATTTCTCAAAGACTTAGTCATGTGATCTTTTTGCTACCCAAACTCACTTTCCAAAGCACTTCTTGAATCTCTGGGGAGAGAAGTCCTAGTCACTGCATTGCCTTTACTAGGGAGGATTAGTATAATGTGTTTTGGATCTCAGTAACCAGAAATGCTGTAAATACTCCTGATCCCCAGCTAAAAACTTCAAGGACAAATTAAGAATAGACAGAAATAAAACTATGGAGGCTAAATGTAGGTCAAATATAATAATAGGCAAATTGTATTACTACTTTTTTGTTTTCCCAAGCGTGATATATTCATCTTTATAGCATCTATTTTTATCACGTAAACTTTGGGTTTTCATTTTTCAAACACTGAACCCGGACTGCCACACACACCCACACCGTGGCCCAGCTCCCCGGCCCCTGAATTCTATACTTCCACCAACAAGTCTTTGTGACCATCAGATAACATTATCTTTTGCCAGTTTCACAACTGTATTCTGACACCTCTCCCTCTCCAACATATAACCCCTCTTTCACGTTGCAAGACACTCTCTTTCCCTTTTCTTAAACCCTGCTGAGATGACAAATGCTTTCCAGTTAAGCCCACCTGGCAGTTTACTCAGAGTCCTAATACTTCCGGCAGAGTTTATTTAAATTGGTTCTATGGTGTTCTCTGTAATTATCCTAAGTCCCCAATTCAATACCCGATCTGCCAAATTCTCAATTCCGGAAGGCCACCAGTCCACCGAAACGAAAGGAGTGCTTGAATCAAGTCACAAACAGACTGAGTTCGTGTGCCTCTGGATCTCGACCACGACCTTTAATTTATTCCTCACACCCATCACACAGAGGCCCATTCACTAAGGCTACCTGCTACTGCCTACCATAAACCATGAGCCTGCACTAGAACTGTTAAACCAAGCAAAATAACTACAGCAGTCGCTCATACTACTGCCTGCATTGCCTCATATTTACTGTTCCGTCTCCACTGAGATCAAAATGAACTGCAGGCATTTACTGTGTTCATCACCCAAAGAAACTGTCGGGTAGGAAAGGGGAAAAAAAATGAGCATTTCCATGACTCTCTCAAACACAGCATATCCGAGTGGCAAAGTCAAGACAAATCAAAAATAAAAACTAAGGACACACGGGTCTTCTCTGTGAGGCTGCAACCTCCAGCCAAATTACTGGAGCGCGGAATGCTTCCAAGAGGACTCGAAACACCAGCATCAGCAGGGAACTTTTTTTTCCGACTACCGTAAAGCAAAAATCCCATAAAAAGGAATACAAGTCAACGCTGAGGGATGTGAGCTACAACTCAACCGGCGAGGATTCTTACAGCTTCTTTTCCACCCAGAGCTTCCAGCCACTGCTTCCGTTCCTCTTCGGAGAACGCCTGCATGGTCAGAGCAACGCCAGGCCTGAAAGACACCAAGAACGCGGCAGGTGAGCCCGTGGCTGGTAAAACAAACCTCTTTTCCACCTTCTAATGTTTTGTTGTGAGGAGGGAGCGGGGATGCATTTTTAATTGCGACAAAAGACGCATAATGTACAATGTACCACCTTAACCAGTTTTAACTGTACAGTGTGGCCGTGTTATCAGGAAAGCAATCCCCAGAACCCTTCACCATGTAAAACTAAAACTCCATACCCATGAAACTATGCCCTATTCCCTTGCTGCCCAGCCCCTGATATGCTCCCCATCTACTTTCTGTCTCTATGAACTGGATCACTCCTAGATAACTCGTATAAGTGGAATCATATCGTGTTTTTTCTTTTCGTGACTTGCTTGCTTCGCTTATCATAATATCTTCCATTTTCATCCATGTTGTACCACATATTGGAATTTCCTTCCTTTTAAAAGCTGAGTAATATTCCGCGGTGCGTATGCACTGCATTTTGCCTATCCACTCACTTGTCCATGGAACCTGGGTCGCTTCTACCTTTTGGCTATTCTAAGCAATGCTGTAGGTGTACAAATCCCTCAAGACCCACCTTTCAATTCTTTTAGGGATATAGCCAGAAGTGGAATTACTGGGTGTGACATGATAAGAAGTAACACATTTGGTCTCTGACTCTGTTTCCTGGCACAAAGCTCCTAATGCTTTTGGAATCTCCAAAATAAATGTCATTTTATATACTAATGAGACAACAGAGCTGGGAGCTTCAGGACAGCCTCAGGATGGGGGCTGGTTGCCAGGGGAAATTCGTGATGAGGAGACTGGAAATTTCAGCCCCATCTCCCCACGACCCTCCGAGGAGGGGGAGGGGCTGGAGGTTGAGTTCAATCACCAATGGCCAATGAGTCAATCAGTCATTCCTACACAATGAAGATTCTATAAAATACCCCAAGTATCAGAGAGCTTCATGGTTAGTGAAAATGTGAAGGCACGAGAAGAAGGGTAGCATGTCCAGAGAGAACATGGAAGCTCCAAGCCCTTTCCCCTATACCTTGCCTTATATATCTCTTCATCTGGCTGTTCACTTATTTCCACTAGAATATCCTTTGTCATAGATTGCCAGCAGTAAGTAAACAGTCTCCCTGAGTTCTACAAGCTGTTCTAGAAAATTATCAAACTCAAGATAGCAAACCCCCAATTTATAGCCAGAAGCACAGGTGACAACCTGGACTTGTGACTGGCGTCTGAGGTGGTGGTGGCAGTCTTGTGGGAGTGAGCCCTTATTCTGAAACATCTCCACTAACTCAAAGTAGTGCCAAAATTCGGTTAAACTACAGGATACTCGGTCTCTGCAGAGAACTGGAGACTTGCTGGGTATGGAAAAACCCACATATTTGGGGTACAGAAGTATTGTCTAAGTAGGAAGAAATAATTTTGCCTCCTACTGGCTCAGTGGTAATTCTGTTCTTAATTTTCCCGGCAACTGCCACATCTTTTCCACAGGAGCTGAGCTGTTGCGCCTTCCCACCAACTGCGCACAAGGCTTCCGATTTCTCTACAGTCTCACCAACACTGTTACGTTATCATCTTTTTTTTTTTTAAAGTAGCCATCTTAATGGGTGTGAAGTGCTAGTGATGACTATAAAAGAGATACATGCTTAGTGTTACCCAGGCACGGACACAGTGTAAAACCAGATAATCATTTTCCACCCCATCCCATTTCTATGTTCAAGAAGGCAGACTGTTCACCATTTGGTGTTTCCTTCGTATTTTCGTAGAGCCCTGTGTTGGTCCCCTGGGCCAAATAATCTTTCTCAGTTCAGTTGATTCAAACACTCAAAGATGCAGCCAGAAAAAACCCTTTATACCGGGAAGGAATAACTAGGTAGAAAAGCCATTAATAATGCCTCTTCACCTGGGGGTGGTTTCTCAAATGAAACAAATTTTGAATATTTGATTCAAATATTATAAATCAGTATTCAAAAAACTCTTCTGGTAAAGAATTAAAAGGAAAAACACAGAAAACTAGAAATGAAAGTAGATGGCTGAAACAAAAAGTAAATATTAATTCCTGTTGGATACTGAATATACTTTTTTAAAGTTAACACTCCTGTGGTAGTACTTCAACTCATTTTTAACTAATGGATAATCTTTTTTAAGTAAAGCAAGAAGTAATAATCAACTATAATTCAATAATCACTGCAATTTTTATAAAGTACTGTAAAGTAGAAAGTCCTCCAAAATCAACGAGCCAAACATCAATAAGAAATGTTCCCAGCACTCACTCACACAGGTATTATGCTTTCTCCCCACATGGTCCTTATACAGCACAAGAGAAGTTGTTTGCTTAGGGTTCACTACAAAGTAACTATAGCTACAGTTCAAAGGCTCTTGCCTACAACCATTTGCTCCAGAGTGAAATTTGTAGGGGGGGAGAAAAATCATCAATAATCCCCCAGCCCAACCCCTAAATAGCAAAATGACTCTTAATCGTCTCCCCAATACTTTTTTGTCTCGGTTCCACTTTTCCATCACCTTGGCACGACATAGTACAGACCCAAGGTCCCACCTCCTCCCGCTCTACTACACACAGCATCTTTTTGGAGCAAGAATCAAGGCAAGATGCCCAGACAACCAGTCTGTTTCAAGAAGTTCCTTGACTGGGACGTGAAGATTTTGGCCCTTATTCTTAGTAACCCACACTGGGCTCAAGGGAGTTAATTAAAATTGTGAGGGAAAACTTCAGATGGCAAGAATGTTTTTCTTTACATTCTTTAAGTGATAAAACAATATTTACATATGGGGGTCTCACGTCTGCAAGAATGCTCCATTCTTGTCAAGAAGGAAAAATATCTAGATACCTCTCTAAAACAGAGATGTATTCAAACATTTAGTATGTAATTAAGTGAGTAAAGGTATAAAATGTAAAATAAGATGTGGTAGCAAATACATAATAGAAAGCTGACGGCTTCTCTAGTTCAGGAATGGCAAAATAAGCAGAGAAAATGGGATGGAAGACCAAACAAGTCAACTTCTATCACAGAAAGGCAAACACAAAGTCTACATTCAGTTCAGTAAACATCAAGTGAGTGCTTACTATGCTTTAGATCTTGCGCCAAGAGGGCTGGGAATTATTTATCAAATACCTTAACATGAGCTAGACACTGAGTGGGGCATCCCACCCACAAAGGACTTACTGTCTAACGAGAGAAAGAAGAAGGTTTAAAAAAAAAAGTTACAAATAATCTGTTCCAATTGTACAGAGTCCTGCAAAAAGTCAGCTACCTAGGAGAAAAAGAGGGAGTAATAAAGACATCAGAAGACGTATGCCCAAATACAAAAGCATTCAACTTCAACTATGTTCACTTGTTGTCAAAAAGACTTGACTGTGGCTAATTTGGCTGCCAGTGTCAGAGGAAATTTCAACATTCAAGGTGCTATAGGGAGTTAAGAAAGAAAAATATCTTACTTAGCCCTGGAAGTTAGGTTTCCTTGGGAAAGAGACATTTAACCTAAGGTCTTAAGGATAAATGGGCCGCGTCAGAACACCAGGGCCAGAGTTATCCCCTAAGCTGCAAAGGCACACAGAAGAGAAGGAACACATCTTGGAGGAGCTGGGTCAGTCTCATCAACCGTCCTCCCACCCAGCTAGAGAGCAGCACAGTGGAAAGCTACAGAAGCAGCCTGGGGGTCCAGTCACAAAGGGATCCTCGGCTGTGCAGAGGATTTGTTTTATACTAAATGTCACTGGAGGTTTTTAGTAAGGGAATAACACAATTGAAGGTGTATGTGAACACAGGCCACTGGGTAGAAATGGACTGAAGACAGGCAAGAGCTGGCTGCAGAGACTTGTTGGCAGAATGAGGGGATGGGTTGGAAGGGCACAAATGAAGGAAAATACATAGGAAGTTGGAAATAGGAGGTTGCTTCTCTATGCTATAAGCAACAATAACAACAACAACAAAAATCAACAGTGAAAGACAGGTCAATTACAATGTTTCACCAATAACTAGTAAAGGGATTCCATGAAAGTCAAAACAACTGTAGCAAATTATGACTTAATACTCTTACACTCAAAAAAAAAAAAAAAAAAAAAAGACACTGAGCCTGATGAGATTCCTGCATTTTCTACTTCCTTTTTTGTTTCCTCCTAAGGTTCTCCTAAATGTGAAGGGAAATAACATTTACTACATGTAGATGGTTGGATATTCATATAGAGCGGCAAACAGAGATGTTGGATAAGAGAAATGATGACTAGGTTTCAGGTAACTTGAAACACAAGAAAAAAATGTTGAATGATGAAGAGTCTAAAGAGTCATGAACTAGAATTACAGACTGCACAGTAAGAGGGAACACACACACACATACACACACACACACAAATTGTCGGGCTTCCAATGAAATAGCCAGAGTACTTCTGTATAAAACTCCAATGCGGCAAAGTATTATTAGATGCCTTGTCTCCAAGCATAACTCAGACTTGAGCCACCTAGCCTTTCATGGAATACAGCAGAAAACAAACAAATTTATTGAAAGATGAGATTAAATAGAAATATATCATCTACAAGGAAAGGAGTCTGTTTCTGTTTGCATTTTGACAAATAATAGCATGGTAACTCAAAACAACTCCCCCTTTGATAATTAATTCATCACAGAACACGTTTTCAGAACACTTCACACTTGTAACATTACAGATGGGGACTAGTCACTAATATTATATAAAGCTGGGTTCCCATCCTACCACAGAGATGGCTCACATTCATCCCCCACTGCTCATCCCTTGCCTCTAAAACATTAGTGTAGGAAAAGCAAAAAACAGTGCATTAAACACATATTTTAAATATTTTTAATTTTCAAGTTTCTTTTAATAATCAGTTGCCAGGAAATCATTTTGCCAATATGAGACTTCAGGAAGCAATGGACACATTTTAAACTACAGTATTAACAGCATCTCACTGTTAAACCAAATCATAAAAATTTAGTTTTTGAAACAAAGACAAGCTTTATTTATGAGATTTAATGGATGTAGAGAACAACACAGTGAATATATGGATAGCAAAGAACAAAACTTTAGTGTCTAGAGTATTCACGATTACATCTTCATTCCATGGAGAAGCTACGGTAACATTAGTGACTCCACTGGAGCAGGAACTAGAATTGACAAACTTCTAACTTTGGTACTTGGAGCTGATACTGCTACCGTGCACTACATTGGTCCACTGAGGATGCACTATTCTCTTTCTCATCTGAAAATTCATTTCAACCAAACTAAGATCAGAGTACCTAATACGTGCCAGGCATCGTGCTAAGCTCTGAGTAATTTACCACTCACAGTAAGCAAAACTAATTCTTAGCAAATACAAAAGGCAACAGTGTGAATTTTTTTTTAAGACTTTAATTATTTATTAGAGAGATGGAGAGAGAGCACAAGTAGGCAAAGCAGCAGGCAGAGAGAGAAGCAGGCTCCCCACTGAGCAGGGAGCCTGATGCGGGGCTCTATCCCAGGACCCTGGGATTATGACCTGAGCCGAAGGCAGAGGCTTTAAACCACTGAGCCACCCAGGCGCCCCAACAGTGTGAATTTCATAAAGAAAAAACCAACAAGGGAAGAGCACCACTTGCCCAGATAGTCCTTTTGTTAAAACCGTAACTGTTGTCTATAGAGCACAAGGTAGAGAATTGGAATCTGAAGAAAACACTTAGTTAAGTTAAGCAAGTTCTTGCTCTTAAACCAGCAATTCATCTTTTTTCCTTCACTCATTAAGAAAATATGCACTACTCTGCACTATTAAGCACTACCAAGGCCCACACATGAGAAGCAGTCTAGAGAGCTATTGTCTGTATTCTACATTTGACCCCATATCTATTAATTCTTTCAACTGTATTTTTATAGTTCAATCAAAGCACGTGGAAGACATGTGTTTTCCTTATATTCTACAAGACAGCTCAATGAGCCTGTAGATTAAGAAAATATAAAAAATAGAAACATTCACAAGACATTTATGAGATGCCAATTAATGAGATTTTGTAAATAGAGAACAAACTAAGCAGCAGCTATCAAAACTTAACAATGGTAACAATTAGGAATATTCTGGGGATTTTTTGTGTTTTGTTTTTTTTTTTTTTCAGTTGAAAATGAAAAGGAAAAAAACCAACCAGGATGTTTTAAGTCCTTCACTGAATTTTACTATGAGAAGGGGAAAGGACCAAAGCCAAACCAAACATTTCTAAAGTTAGAGAAACATAGCTGTCATAATCAGTTTCTCATAAGGATTCCTGGGGGGAAAATATTTAAGCACAAATCTATGAATCTTATATTTTTTCCAGAAATGATCAAAGCAAGGCTATGACTTTACCAAGAGTAAAGATTTTCTACTAACTTCTTTCTGTCCACAAAAAAAAAAATTCAAATAGAGCAAGTATTGACAAAGTTAGCAGTATGATTATTTCCTCTAATAAAAGTGAATTCGAACCACTAATCATTAGAGAACTGCCACTTTAGAACGTAGAAAGTTGTAAGAGAACATAGTTCCACCCTAACAACAACAGGATGGAGAACCTATGAAATCATCGTGTTCAAATGAAGGTTGGAGACCTGAAGATGCAAAAACAAAACAAAACAAACCGTGATGAACTAAAACGCAGACAGCAACAAGACCTTCTTAAAGAGAAAACAAACGCACATGTACACACAGCTACTTTGATCCTTCAAGAAGCAGCAGGGCTGGGGCGCCTGGGTGGCTCAGTGGGTTAAAGCCTCTGCCTTGGGCTCAGGTCATGATCTCAGGGTCCTGAGATCGAGCCCTGCATCGGGCTCTCTGCTCAGCGGGGAGCCTGCTTCCCCCTCTCTCTGCCTACTTGTGATCTGTCAAATAAATAAAATAAATAAATAAATAAATAAATAAATAGAATCTTAAAAAAAAAAAAAAAAAGAAGCAGCAGGGCAAAGAGGAAGACATCAGAGAGGAGGACAACAGTAGAACTGAAGTTTTAAAGGCAGAGTATGGGTGGGTGTGATGGTTTCAAATCCCTACAAAATGGAGACACACAGAGTCTGGACCCATCCTCCAACTGCCTCTCATGGAATTTCTTCAAGTGCTCAGGAGGAAATGTGACAGCAGAGCTGAGACCCACCCCCATTCCCTGAGGTGTGTGTGCTAAGTATGAGGGGCAAAGCAGAAAAACGTCCAGAGAAAGTTCTGATGGTGCTCTCAAATCACATGGATCCTTGATAAATGGAATCTAAATGAAGTAACAACACAGATTCTCAGCTCAACTGCCAACTAAAGGGACAGCCCTACACATTAGCAGTCCCACGGAAGGAAGGGCATATCCTTTCCCAGGCATATATTACTTACTTTCTTTCTACTGCTCTCTTACAATATCCGGCTTTCAACCAAAAAATTATGAGGTATGCAAAGAAGCAAGAAAATGTAACTGAACATAAAGAGACAAAGCAGTTAGGGGAACCAGACTCAGAAAGAGCCCAGATATTAGAGAAAGAAAAAATCAGACAGAACCTATAACAATATGTATATTAAAGGATCCAGTGGACGAGGTGGCCAACATGCATAAACTAATGGGAATTGCAGCGAAGAAATGAAAACTATTAAAGAGAGACAAATGGATATGCAAGAAATGGAAAATAAAAAACAGTGATGAAGAATTCAGAAGGGCACCTTTCATATGCAAACCAACCAGTCTGGAGTCAGTGTCTGCAACCTCTCCTTTATCTAACTTGCACTCAGGGAGGCACTATTTCCTCTGCCCTAAGTCACCCTAGGACAACCACCCATACTGGAGAGAACCCACCAATATTATTCAAACTAGCCAATCCTAAATTGCTTCCCCTTCTCTGCCTTGCTTTCTCTGTGAAAAACTCAATAAAGATTGGTCTAGGATTTTCTCTCACTCCTTCCTGACTCCTGACCAAAACTTGGCATTCCTCATGTGGTCCTATGTGGCATGGCATGCCCTCTTCTCTTGGAAACTCTTAATTAATTAATGGTCTTCCAGTGCCATTAGTCTGTCCACATTATCACTCAGTCACTTCCATAAATTAAAATCCTGCACGTACAACCAAAAGAAATACCAAATGGTCAGAGATAATGTAACTGGAATCCCAGAAAGTGAAGAAAAAGAAAATGGAGAAGTATTTGAAGAAATAATGACTTAGATTTTCTAAACTTGCTGTGAAATATCAACCCAAATATCTAAGAACTTCAATAAACCCGAAGCAAGATAAAACAAAGAAAGCCACACCTATGCACATCATTAAAAAAAATTCTTAAGAGCAGCAAAAGAAAAAGATGACATACAAGGGAATAATAAGAAAGATGGATGATTTATCATGATAAACAAAAAATGGGAGGCCTGAAGAAAACAGAATGACTTCTTTGAAGTGTTGGGGATGGGGGGAAGCTATTAATCTAGAAATCTACATCTATCAAAAATGAAGGCAAAATAAAGACATTTTCAGACAGATGAAACATGAAAGAATTCTTCTCCAGCAGATCTGCATAAATGAAATGCTCAGATTAAGTTAGCCTAAGGAAATTAAGGGAAATGGCACAAGATAGAAACTCAGTTCTATAAGGAAGAAGCTTCATGGGGCGCGTGGGTGGCTCAATGGGTTAAAGCCTCTGCCTTGGGCTCAGGTCATGATCTCAGGTTCCTGAGATCAAGCCCCACATCGGGCTCTCTGCTCAGCGGGGAGCTTGTTTCCTCCTCTCTGCCTGCTTAATAAAATCTTTAAAAAAAAATAAAATAAAATAAAAGGAAGAAGCTTCATTTCTACAGGAAGAAACAAAGAAAATCAAAATGGATAAATATATCGATATTTTTTTAAAAAAGACAAAATCACCCACATAAATAAAATATCCAATTTCTTTAAAAGATTACTAATTATTGATTTCATAAAGTAAAAATATTAATGTACACTGAGTTCATAGTGTACGTAGAATTAAAAATGTACATACATACATACAGGCGTAACTAAAAATAGAAAATGGAATACTAAAAGACTCAATTCACTAAAAAGAAAACAAATAAGACAAATAGAAAACAAAATGAAGGGGCACCTGGGTGGCTCAACTAATTGTGTGTCTGACTTTTGATCTCAGCTTAGATCTTAATCTCAGATCTTGTGAGTTTAAGCCCCACATTGGGCTCCACACTAGGTGTGGAGCCTACTTTAAAAAAAAAAAAAAGATGGTGGACTTAAACCCACACAATCAGTAATTATATTACACACTAATTAACTGAAACCTTGACTAAAATGCAAAAACTTAGTGGCTAGGTTTTTTTAAATCAGGACTCAATAATACACTACTTAGAAAAAACATAGTTTAAACATTAAGGCACACAGGTAAAAGGAAAAAAAAATTAAAAAAAAAAAAAAAGACATACCAAGTAAACACGGAGCATAAGTAAACTAGTGTGGCTGCATTAATATCAAAAGGTAGATTTCAAAATAAAGATTAGCAGGAACAGACACTTCATAATGATAAAAGGGTCATTTTTTTTTTTTTTTCCTAAGAGAGATAGAGAGCATTAACTAGGAAGAGGGGCCAAGGGAGAAGCAGACTCCCCAGTGAGTGGGAGCCCAATATGGGACTCAATTCCAGGATCTTGGGATGATTTGAGTTGAAGGCAGACACTTAACCAACTGAGGCACCCAGGTGCCCCGATAAAAGGGTCATGTCATCAATAAGATGTAACAATCATAAAAATGCACACACACTCAAATCTCATATATTCAATATGTGAAAAACAATTGGGAAAGTTAAAGGGAATTAGGCAAGTCCTAATCATAGATTTTAACATCCTTAGTTTAGTAACTTAGAGAATATTAAAAAATCAAACCAGGGGCGCCTGGGTGGCTCAGTCGTTAAAGCGTCTGCCTTCGGCCCAGGTCAGATCCCAGGGGCCTGGGATCGAGCCCCGCATCGGGCTCTCTGCTCTGCAGGAAGCCTGCTTCTCCCGCTACCAGTCCCTCTGCTTGTGTTCCCTCTCTCACTGTTTCTCTCTCTGTCAAATAAATAAAATCTTTAAAAAAAAAAAAAAAATCAAACCAATATAAGAGTCAAGCAACACTATTATTAACTTGATCTAATTGACATTTAGAGAACACCATACCCAACAACAGCAGAAAACTCATTGCTCTCAAGTGCACATTGATTATTTACTAAAATGACCACCTTAAGAGTGTTCTAGTCTAGTGAAACAAGTCTAGTCAACTTCGAAGTACTGATAAAATACTGTATGTTCTCTGACCAAAAGAGTATAAAGGAAAAACAGAAAATAAAAAAAAAAAAAAAAACTAATAGAAAAACAATAATAGTACCCATAGAAAAACCCCCAACCATTTGGAACTTTTAAAACATATTTCTAAATATTTATGTTTACTTCATTAATTAATGTTTAATTTAACATTTATGTCCTAATCACATTTAAAGTAAAAAAAGATATTTGCAACTGAATTACAATGAAAACAGTATACATAAATATTTGTAGGATGAAAAAAATTGTAGGATGCAAACTAAAGCAGTCCTTATAAGAAAAATTATAAATTTAAATGTCTACATTCAGGGGCACCTGTGTGGTTCAGTTAGTTTTGTGTCCAACTCTTGTTTTCAACTCAGGTCATAATCTCAAGGTTGTGAGATTGAGCCCTGCATGAGGCTCCCTGCTGGGTGTGGAGCCTGCCTAAGATTCTCTCTCTCCCTCCATTCCTCCCCTCACCGTGCGCTCTCTCAAAAAAGAAGTCTACACTCAAAAATAAAATGGAAAATTAATACTTTTATCTTAAGGAGCAATTAAAAGAAAAACAAATTAAATCCAAAGTAAGTAAAACAAAATAATAAAAATAAAAGCAGAAACCAATGAAATATAAAATGCACAATATGAGTTATCTGAAAAAAATTAACAAAACTGATAAAGCTCTAGGCAAGATGTCACAAAAAAAATGAAACAAAAATTCGCATAGCAGGGATAAAAAATGAAGTACCATTACAGATTCTACAGATATGAAGTAGTAAGAAATGAATACCATGAAGAAAGGCATGTTAACAGAGACAACAGCTTAAAAGAAATAAATTCTTTGAAAATTTATAAAAACTAACAAGAAAAATAGACAATCTGAACATCTCTTTACTCACAAAATTTCACCTGTAATTTTTAAATTTCCCACAAAGAAAATGCCAGACCAAGAAGCCTTCAGAGTTGAGTTCTCTGAAACACTTAAGGGAGAATAATACCAGTATTTTATAGACATTTTCAAATACCAGAGGAGAATGGAAAACTTCCCAACTCTTTTCTGAAGCCACCATAACCCTGATATCAAAATGAGACTAAAACACTAAAGAAAAAGAACATAACACCCAATTTCTCATTTAAGTATCCTTAATCACATATTAGCAAAATGAACAGAAAAATAAAGAGGTTAATACATCATGACCAGGTAGAGTTAACTCATGAATGCAATGTTAGTTTAACTTAGAAGATTCAATGTAATTCACCCATTAACAGGTTCAAGAAAAACATTTAAAGATCCTTTTGATAGACAATAACAAATATTTCGTCAAAGTCAATACCTATTCATCATTAAAACTGGGAATAGATAAAAGCTTCCTCAACATGTTAAACGCATCTACAAACAATATTCAGCTAACATCATACTTTACAGTGAAATAATAAATGCTTTTCCCCTAGGATCAGGAATGAGATAAGATTTCTAATATCATCACTTCTATTTAACATTTTACTAGAGGTCTTGGCACTGCAATAAGACAGGTAAAGGAATAAAAGACATGCAGCTTCAATCCAAAATTCACGTGTTTTTATTCACACATGATACCATTGGGTACATAAAAAAAATCATAAAGACATTTTAAAAAGAAATAAATCACCTCAGCAATATTGTAGGACACAAAAACCAGGTGCATTTCTATGTATTAAGAGTACATTAGAAAATGAAAAGTAAAACATAATCCTTACAAATAACATTTAGAAACATAAAATACTTAGAGAAATTTAATGATAGATGTCCATAATCCTTATATTAAACACTATAAAACATTATTTAGAGAAATTAAAGACTAAGTAAATGGTAATTACTCAGGAATTATTAAAACTCTGTATTGAAGATATTGAACTGCAGGCTTTTGTAGAATTAAACTGTAAGGTTTATATGGAAATGCAAAGGATCCGCAATAGCCAACCAATTTTGAAAAAAAACAAAAACAAAAACAGAGGACTCACATCTTGTTTCAAGACCTACTATACAGTTATAGCAATAATGATGGTGTAAAACTGGCAAAGGACTAATAGATCAATGGAACAGAACAGGGAATCTAGAAATAGACCTACACGCACAGTCAAATAATTTATGACAAATATGCCAAAACAGTTCAATGGCACCAAAGTCCTTTCCAATGAATCATCATAGAAACACTGGATACCTACATAAGAAAAAATAAATAACACTCATTCTCTACTCATCACACCTTATACCCCCTACCCCACCCCCCAAAATCTTCCCAGGTCACTAATTATAAAATTTTTCTAAGAAAACATGGGAAAATACCTTCCTGACACTGGGATAAAGATTTCTTAGAGCAAAGAGCTCCATAAATAAAATTTTTAAAAACTGATAAATTCGGGGCACCTGGGTGGCTCAGTGGGTTAAGCCTCTGCCTTCGGCTCAGGTCATGATCCCAGGGTCCTGGGATGGAGCCCTGCATCGGACTCTCTGCTCAGTGAGGAGCCTGCTTCGCCCTCTCTCTCTGCCTGCCTCTCTGCCTACATCTCTCTCTCTCTCTCTCTGTCAAATAAATAAATAAATATTTTTTAAAAATTAAAAAAAAAAAAAACTGATAAATTCAGGGGTGCCTGGGGGACTCATTCAGTTTGAGTCTCTGACTCCTGGTTTCAGCTCAGGTCGTGATCTCACAGTGGTGAGGTTGAGTCCAGTGTCAGGCTCTATGGTCAGCTCACAGTCGACTTCAGATTCTCTCTCTCTCTCCCTCCCCATCCGCCCCTACCCCCGCTCTCATGTGGCGCTTTCTCTCTCTCAAATAAATCTTTAAAAATAACTGATAAATTCAAATTTATCAAAATTAGGATGTTCTTCTCATCAAAAAACACTGTTAAGAAAATGAATAGGCAAGCCACAGATTAAATATTTACAGCTAGAATCTGTTGAAGGATTTGTATCCAGAATAGTTAAAATAATTCCTACAATCCAATAACAAAAAGATCAACAAAATAATTTTTTAAATGAGCAAAAGATCTGAATAGACACTTCACAACAGAAGAAATAGAAATGGTTAAAAAGGGGGCACCTGGGTGGGAGAGTGGGTTAAAGCCTCTGCCTTCGGCTCAGGTCATGATCTCAGGGTACTGGGATCGAGCCCCACATCAGGCTCTCTGCTAAGCGGGAGCCTGCTTCCCCCTCTCTCTCTGCCTGTCTCTCTACCTACTTGTCAACTCTCTCTCTCTCTCTCTCTCTCTCTCTCTCTCTCTCTCTCTCTGTGCGTCAAATAAATAATTTTAAAAAATGGCTAAAAAGCACATGAAAAATTCTTCAAAATCACTAACCATAATTAGCTAAAAAGAAAAAGACTGCCACAGTCAAAGGTTGGTAAGGTGGTAGAGCAACCAGAACGCTCATATATTGCTGGTAAGAAGATAAAACTACTTGAGAAAACTGTCAATTTCATAAAAAGCCAAATATACATAAATATATATGTATACATACACCAGCAATCCCACTTCAAGGTAATTTTCCAAGAGAAATCAAAATATGTGTCCATAAAAACTCCTCTATACAATTGTTTGTTACAACTTTATCCACAAAAGCTAAGACCTACACTATGATCCACATTCCAATGTCTGTCAGCATGTATTTTAAGAATAAATTCATATTAATGTCAATCTAGTTTTCCATTTAAATACTGGAACCAATATAAAATGTGTCTTTCAACCATTATCATATGATTTGACTCATATGTGGAATTTAAGAAACAAAACAAGAGTAGCATAGAGGAAGGGAGAGAAAAATAAAACAAGATGAAATCAGAGGAGACAAACCATAAGAGAGTCTTAACTACAGGAAACAAATTGAGAGCTGCTGGAAGGGAGGGGAGTGGGGGATGGGGTAACTGGGTGATGAGCATTAAGGAGAGCACGTGATGTAATGAGCACTGGGTGTTATATGCAACTAATGAATCACCAAATTCTACCCCTGAAGCCAATAATGCACTATATGTTAATTGAATTTAAATAAAATAAAATTTTTAAAATATAATAAAATGTGTCTTTCAGTATGCCACTATCAACTACTATCTTTAGGGCACAATCTTACATACTGTGAAAAACAAAGAAGCTCACAGACAAGAAATGCTGTCTCTAATTCTACGTAATTTGTGTTCTACCAGTTCTACCTAAATTCTTTTAAAAGGACTTTTTTTTTTTTTTTTAAAGGATCTTTCCTAGTGTCCCTACAGTAGAATCTAAGAATTCTTGAATGATGCATCAGCCCTGACAGATCCCTTCACATTCTGGCTTTTTTTTTTTTTTCCCCATATTCTGGCTTTATTCATCCCCTGAACTGTAACCAATTAAGCTGCTATAAAAAACAAAACAAAACAAAACAACAATTGCGTTCAATTCCACAAAGGTTTTGGAGTTGTTATCTTTTCAACCTCTTTAAAGAGGTTTTCTTTCAGCAGGGCTTTCAACTGCCACATCAGGGATATATTGTACTAGATGACACTTTGTTGCAGAGGGCTGGCCTCCATCCACTAGATCTTAGGAGTGACAATTACAGTGTCTCTAGAAGCAAATACTCACAGTTGAAAACTGGACTTAAAGGATTGTCTCAATATGTTTTCTCAAGACTTCCTGTGATTCCTTCTGCCTTAAGCAACCCTTCCTCTGAGTTTCCAAACTGTTGCCAGATCTTTAAGGTCCAATTTAACAATCCATTTGTCTAGCAAGCTTTCCCAGCCAGCCCCACTACTATTGCTTCACAGCTCCTAAAGCACCTCAGACCTCTGAAAACGCTCTTGGCCTGTGAGTTCCCTCAAGGTCAGGCCTTTTAGTTTCTTATTCTTGCATCCTTAGTGCCAAACACTGTCCATGATTGTTTAGGTGCCTAAGTGACATGCTCTATAAAATACTTAGACAAATACTAGCATAGTTAATGTGCTACAGAAACATGATTATTCAGCCCAACTGCATGGGCTTCTGGAAGCAACCTGTTCTTAACTCACTTTTCAAGGGACAAACAAGATGGTACGATGCACAGAGCTGCGAAATAAAGTCTTTGGTATAGCAGCACTCAAAATACTTACTGCTCCAGATACTTAGGCCACTGCCTCCACCCACTGTCATCATGAAAACATAAATGAGTGAGTTATAAACATAAGAAGTATCTTGCCATCCTTCAAGACTAATATACTAGGAATCAGGCAAAACCAAACCAAACAGAATATCTGAAATGTCAGATTAATGAGAGCAAAATAGGAAGCATTTTCTTTAAGCAGCGCCTGAATGTGATGTGTGGGAGAACCTCACACAATGGTAATTATTTATCAAGCAAATGTGTGGGGGTCACAGCACAAAGAGGCATGTGATAAGCATGCAAAGGAAGCTAAAAGCAACTTATATAACAAAATTGTTGGGGCAGGAGGAAGGAGATGGTGTTTCGTCCTTTAGAGAAGAAAGCTGCATCTTCTGACATGCTACAGCTTGCCAAGGAGAAACTAACCACCCAAAATCCTCTTCTCCCCTCTGAAAGGAGTGACATGATCATCTCACAGCCCATGGTATCGGGTGTGTGGCTGGCATGAGGTACTGAACATCTATATCATTTTAAAAGCCTTATTTTACTTATGGTATTTATTTGCAGCTGTGTTCTTTTAAGCTCTACTGAAATACAATTCACACTATCAAATTTACCTAGAATATATAATTCAACAGCTTTTAATATATTTAAAGAGTTGTATAACCCACCACCAAAATCAATTTTAGAACATTTTCATCATCTCCCCAAAATACTCCATACCCATTAGCAGTTAGTGTCCATTTCTCTTGAAACCCCCAGCCTCAAACAGCCACTAATCTACTTTCTGCCTATAACGATCTGCCCGTTCTGGATGTTTCATATAAATATCATCATATCATATGTAGTCTCTTGTGACTCGTGTATTTCACTAGGCATGTGGTTTCCAAGGTTCGTCCACATCACAGCACATGCTACTCTTCATTCCTTTATATAGCCAAACCATATTTCATTGTATGAATATAGCACATTTTATCTAACCACTCATCAGCTGATAGACATTTCAGTTGTTTCTACATTTTGGCTATTATGAATAAGGCTGCTATGGACATACACGTATAAGATTTTTATGTAGACATTTCAATTGTTTCTACATTTTGGTTATGATGAATAAGGCTGCTATGGACACACACGTATAAGATTTTTATGTAGACATAGGTTTTCAAGAGATCAAGAGTTGCATACTCCACTGAATGAGCCAACCAGGCACCTCTGTGCTTAACTTTTTGAAGAACTGCCAAACTGCTTCCCAAAACATCTATACCCTTTTAAATTTCTACCACCAATAGATGAGAAAGACCCAATTTCTCCACATCCTCACCAATACTAGTTATTATGTTTTTTTTTTAATTATAGCCATCCTAGTGGGTGTGAAGTGGTATCTCATTGTTTGTTTGTTTGTTTTTTTTTAATGCGTTTATTTATTTAAGTAGGCTCCAAGCCCAACATGGATCCTGAACTCATGACCCCAAGATCAGGAGTCACATGCTCTACCGAGTGAGCCAGCCAGGCACCCCTCACTGTGGTTTTGATTTCCCTAATGGCTAACTCTGTTAAGCATCTTTTCAAATACTTAGCCATTTGTACATTTTCCTTGAAAAAAATGTCTAATTCAAAAATTTTTTACCCATTTTTTAATTGGGTTACTTGGTTTTTTTTATTATTGAATTATAAGAGTTATTTATATATTCTAGATACAAGTCCTTTATCAGATAAACCATTTGCAAGTATTTTCTCCCATTCTGTGAGCTGTCTTTTCACATTTCAGATGGTATACTCAGCACATGTTCCTAAATGTTCTTAGCTAAAATAGTCAAAGTAAACTTCTGGTAAGTTGAGAGGAGGAAAATGAAGCACCAATCCATTTAACATTGATAATTAAAGTAGTAATGGCTATTTGGGTCCCCACCACCAGCCATTCTCTTTTTTACTGTCAGTGACAGATTCTCCCCAAATCAGAAGAGCATACAGATGTCTGGAAACAAAAGACAGCAATTTCCTTGATGCAGCATTTCCCAACCTCCCTTGCAACAAGGTATAACCATATAACTCCATTCACATTGTTATGTGACCAGAAGTACTATGTTCAACCTCTAGAAAGTGTTCCTACAACAAAAGACAGTGCTATAGAAGTAGGATCTGGGATCTTGGGCCTAAGGTGACTGGGAAGGTAAGACCTGCACAAGGGGGAGCAGGATCTGGCACCAAGAAGCATGATATCCCTCCTGATCTGACCTCCTCTAGGTTCTCCCAAATGGGAACAAATAAACTTTTGCACGATTTAAGCCATCTTACTTTGAGTTTTTCTGTGACATGCAATCAAGCCTGATCTTAACTCATGCAACAATTAAGTGAAAGCTCTTGATTTATATCTACATAAATCAAATGCAAGCCTAGTTTCCATTCTGCAGTTTTTGAAGCATTGCCTGTAGAAAGAATGTTACTTGCTTTTCCAACCCAAGGAGTTAAAAAAAATAAAAAGCAAAAATCAATACCAGGAAGGAAAACAAAATATGTTTATATTAAACATATGCAAACAATTGTGAAATTACTATAGGAAGATACCCAATAGGAATTCTCTACAAAATCCATCAGAAACCCATTTACAATACCTACCTGCTCCATAATGGGTTAAGTTTATTTTCTTTAAGCAAAACAAAAAATGAAAACAAACAAAAAACCACTGGCGCTCACAGCTCTGCAGCATGATACAGAAGAAAAGGACAGCTGACTGACAGTTGCTTGATTGAATGTAATCCCAGTTCTGTCACTTCTAAGCAGCAATTCAATTTCATTTAATTCAGTACAAATTTGGTGAATGCCCACCATATATAAAGTATCACATTTGGTACTGCAATACCAGGTAATCCTAAAACAGGGTTTCTACCCTCGTGGAATTCATAATCCAATAGACAAGGAACAAATTCCTTACAATTCCCAGTAGTCTACTTGGCCAGGACCTGGAAAAATAGACAAGAGAAGAGCCTACCTCATTCAAACTCTTTACTAAATAAGCTTTTTGAAACCCCAGAATTAGGAGAGTGACTTCAAATTACCCTCATGGTCCCTCCAAATTTTGTTTCAAAAGTGGGAGACCAAGCGCAACACACTAATGGGGTGAGGGGGCAGGGAGCTGGTAGCACAAAACTAACAGCCCCACAAACACTATCCCTTGCTAACAACAAGCCTGAATAGATGTTTCCCTGCTTAGAAAAGAAGAAATAAGCACAAGCAAGAAGAGTCAATATTTTAACTCAAAAGTAACATAATCCTAGAGCTTCAAGGAGGCACATACATGAAGAAAGTTATTTTTCAAGTTAACCAAAAAGCTTTGGGAAAAGACATACATAAAGTAACTATTATTTTTGAAAAAATATTTCTATTATATTAATATTTACAGAAGACTGAATAGACTTCTATAAAATGTTAGATCCTATAAAGGGGCTGTTTTTGTTCCAAGAATTCTGGGAAAATTTACAAAATAAACAATATCTCCCACCTCCGCACTATTCAAAATGCATCACAGAAGCAATACTTTGAATACTGAGTAGGCAGCCAGATAAGAACCTGAAATTCAGGAAAAAGATCTAGGTAGAGATAATAAATGCTGGAGTTACCAACATAAGGATGGCACTTAAAGCCATGAGGCTGGACAAGATAATGGTGAGGATGAGAAGAAGAGCTCTAAGATGAACATCAGAGAACTCCAATATCAAGAGGTCTGGGAAATAAGCAGCTGCAAATGAGTCAAAGAATCGAAAAACCAGTGGGGTGGGAGAAAACAAACAGGCAGGTATGATGTTCTAGAAGTGAAGCAAGTAGGTCATGGAGGAGAGTGTGACTGGCCATGTCAGATGCTGCTGCCAGCAAAGAAGAGGAAAGACAGGACAACTGACATTGGAGGTTGCACATGGAGACTGTGAGAGCTTGACAAACACAACCACAGTGGAGAGGAGAGACAAAGGCCGGACTGGAGGGGGCTCAAAAGAGAATAGGAGGAAGAAAATGTAAGACCTTAATACAACAGCTTTCGAAGAAGTTTTGTTATTTATTAGAGGAGAGAAATGGGCAACAGACAAAAGGGAAGCTTGGTCAAGATAAGTCTTTCACTGGTGATGGTGGTGGCATTTTTTTTCAAGATGGATGAAAAAAGAGTGTTTTGTGTACTGATGAGAATAATCCAGTAGAAAGGGCAACCTGCAGGTTAACAAGAAAGGAGACTGTTTGAGTGATATTGTGGAGCAGAAGTACAGGATGAGAGACAAGTGAACAGAGGCTCAGGAACACAGTTCACACAGAAATGAAGGGAAGGCAGGGTGTCTGGGCACAGTGATGGAGTGGGCGTTTATGCCAGTGGATGATCTCTTCTCAGGCTTCTACTTTCACAACAAAATGGGACACAAAATTATCAAGAATGAGGCAGTGTCAGAGGCTGAGAAAGAGAAATATATGAAATGTTCATCAACCAGGAGAATGAAGGAACCAGAAGATGTAACACAATTAGTAGTTAGAATTAATGGCTCGTTTGGGGCTAGTGGTCATGAATCTGAAGTGATCCCAAGGAACACGGTTAAATATGTCTCTCCAGGAAGAGAGAAGGCAAAGGTGACTCTTACTTAAGTTGGGGTTGTACCAGCAACTCTAATAAAGGAAGAGAAAGAGCGTATTTAAAAGATTAACTATAATGATTGACCATGAAATTAAAGCCAGGTGAGAAAGGAAGTAAGGGTGCAAGACACTGAGTACCAATAGGCTCAACTGATTAGGGAGACTCTAAGGATACTTACAAGGAAAAAAGCAGAGAAAGACAGAAGGTGGTGGCAGAAAGAGAAAGGCTTGCGGCTGAGATTCTAGAGTGGTTGCTGGTCCTTGTGATGAGAAGACCAAAGCAATGACTGTGATAGTGAATGGCTGAGGCAGGGTAAAGGACAAGATGACCAAAGGAGAGGAGTTCCAGGACTCAAGAATCAGAGTGCTCAAAAGGATCATCTCAAGCAGTATTGAAATCCACAAGCATTATAAAAGGAGTAGAATTGGAGAAACACTGTTTAAGTAGCTAAAGATTCTAAAAGCAACTCAAAACACAGGAAAAAAGAAAAATACTGACAGCAGAGTGATTCACTTTGAGAATGAAACCATATAAACAGACAGGATGGATGGATGGATGGATGGATGGATGGATGGATGGATGGATGGGTGGATGGAAGGAAGGAAGGAAGGAAGGAAGGAAGGAAGGAAGGATGGAAGAAAGGAAGGAAAAGAAAGAATAAGACAGCCATAGGAAATAACATTTAAAAAGCAATAGCTGAAAATGGAGAGAACCAAGAAATTTGGGGCAATGAGCATGATTTAGTCATGGAGGTCAAATGTTGCCAAGCTGCCAATGGTACACCAAATCTCCCACTGGATTTCCTCCTGAATGACCCACAGGAATCCAATTCAACACGACCACAGTTGAATTCATTGTTCTCCATCCTTGGGCCTCCTTGGCTTTTCATCTTAGTAAATAGCATTACCTAGTTGCTTCGGCCAGAAACCTTCCCCTCCTTCGCTCCATACTCTAATATCCAATTTGTCTCTAAATTTATCTCTAAACTTCTCCCGCAAATGGATCCCTTAGTTTCCATTCCTACCGCTACCAACACTTAATATAGGGGCTTTTCATCTATCCTTGTGACCTGCAGACTTTACTCTGCCAGAGTGAGTTTTGAAAAATATAAATGTCTCACCCACTACTCAACTGAAAGCCATTTAATGGATTGAGCTAAAAAACCTCAATGTCAGGGTTTTGCCCCCAGCTCAAGCCTCTTCTTCTTCTCCTCCTGGCTGTTCCATTGTTGCTGTGTCTCTGGGGCTCTCAAACAAGCCACCTCTTCCCTTGACTCCAGACCTTCACATAAGCCATCCTCTGCCTAGAATAGGAGTCTCATTCCCGGCTGACTCCAAATAATCCATCAGTTATCAACTAGATATCAGATCTTCTATATGCCTTTGTTCAACCATCTATCTAAATGAGATGAATGGTCCCCCAGCCACGATTTCCCAAGAAGCAGCTCTGGGTGTCAGGAGAAGTAAATTAGAGAAGTCTACAAGAAGAAGGAAGCTGAAAAAGCAGGGATCCAGGCCCCCTTACTGTACTTCAATAAGGGAACTTTTTTTTTTGTTGTTTCACATATACATAAATGTCAAATTTTATTTGAAAAGAGGGTCTCCCTAATAAAGCAGTTTGAAAACCACTAGATCACCTCTAAAGTCCCCCCCCCCCCACCTTCTCAGAGTCCTTTGTAAGATGTTATCCTATATAGGCAAAAATAACTCCAAAGTAATCCCTGGTCAATCTCTGTGAAGGATAGAGAGTGGTTACCATCATAATAAGGCAAGGGTCATCATTGACCAAGTGCATTTGGCATGATCAAGTCTTAGAGAAAACATGGGGTCAGGCAAAAACAATACATGCTGTATTAGAATGATATATGAAAGCCCTAGAAGTATCCTGCTTTCAAAGCAAATCAGATTAACCCCATTAAACACATTTTCTAGTAGACATCACTGCTGACTCACCTCTGTCAGTTATTTAGGGACTGTCACAACTACACATAATACTCAGACCTACGGTATAATGGCTGAGAGGCAGAGGGGCTCTAGAGCAGAATGTAGAAGTTCAAATCTCAACCCTTCCACTTACAACTCCATGCCCCTGGGAGAATCACCTAGGCTCTCCATGGCCGAGATTCCCATCATAAATGGGAAGGATGATACCTGCCTGTTAGGGTTGTCATGAGGATTCAGTGAGATAAAACACAGATGAATTTAGAGCACTTGGCACTGTCTGGCACTTAGGACTCAGTAAATGCCCACTCTGGGTCGATGCCCACAGATGCTCAAGTTGTACTACAGAGCCTGAATCCCTTCTTAAGGTCTCTGAACCAGTCCTTACTGGCCTGAAATTGAACCTCTTCCACAGTGACAGTCTCTTTCATTTTATTCCAGTCTTGGCAAAGTGCTTGTGAAACTATCTTTCTCATGGCGGTGCCAAGTTTATCATGGCACCTAGTGGCACACTTTTACGTTTCGGGTCTTCAGTTCATTTATTGGAAAGGAAAGCATAGCTCTTCCCTCTCTGCATCCACCCCATAGACTTGGCTCCCTCATCTGAGGAAAGAGGAAGCTTTAATTATTTTTGTATTCGTGGATCCTGACCCGAAATGAACTTTTATTACAGAAGTCACATATTGTAAACTTTTGTTATACAACTAAGAAACAGCCTTCTCTAAAGACCAGTGTTGCCAAAAGCAGCACTGGCAAGGAACCACCATACTGTCAGACATTACTAAAGAAATATTCTACAATTATCAAGATTTTCCTTAGTATGACAGGAGGACACAGAAACAAATGCCAGAGAAGTAGTAATATTATAGGAGGAAATTTTTTTTTTTTACTTCCTCCTCTCTGGCAAAGATTCTTTTATACTAACTGAAAGTCATACAACAAGAGAAAATATAAGCAGTCTTTAGGAGAAGAGGAGGGCAAGATGGCGGAGAAGCAGGAGATCCTGTTGCAACCTATCCCCTAAAGTGAGCTGGATATCTACCAGAATACGCTGAACACCCATGAAATCAGCCTAAGGAGCAAGATATTTCACTTCTGTATCTCTACAGGAGAAGACAGCATTGGAGAGGCAAGGCAAAGTGGGAAAATTCGAACTGGTATCGGAGGATAAACAGAAGGGGGAGGGAGCCACCAGAAGCAATCCAAGGACAGTAATACCCCAAAGGAAAGTGCCTGGTGGTTGGGATCAGCATTAAGAGTCCAGCTAAAAACACTTAAAAAGAGCAAAAGGTTCTGAGGACCCACTAGTGGAAGGGGGTGGTCATGGGCATGGGCCTAAGCCCACGTTCCCAGGAGAGACACCACTCGCCTCAAAGAGAGACTGGTGGAGGGATCCAGTCCGTAGTTCATGAACCTGCAGCTTTCCGCTGTTTGCACCATTTTGTGGGCAGGGCACGCTCCTGCAAGCGCCTTAGAGAGTCTGGTTTGGTCGAGGAACCTACAGCTTTTCTCTATGTGCCTCACTCTCTGGACCCAGTGCACCCCTGACAGCAAGACATTCACAGCCTGTGACAGGGTCTGGGTGCTCCCAGCCAGCCCCGGAGAGAATGCGGGCGGGACGTCTAATCTCGGGCAGGAATCTGAGCACACTGGGCAGGCCTGGCCCAGAGAGCACTTGTGGAGCCACTGAACAGTGGCTGGGGGTGCGCACCATCCCTGACAGGCTGCGCTGTGAGCAGAATTTTGCCGAGGGGAGTGTGTGTTCCAGACCACTCCTCTGGGGAGCAGACTGAGGCTTCTCTGTGACACAAAGGTCTGGGTATGGGAAGATTCCTTGTTTGAACTCTCTGAAAAGGTGAAAAAGCTACAAAAGGCCAAAAACCTTGAGAGAGCGAAAGACTGAGAAACCGGTTTCTTCAGAGCACAGCCCCTTGATTGGGGGGCAGGGTGACTCAACCCAAGCAAGACTGACTGGAAAACAACACGGCAGGCCCCTCCCCCAGAAAACAAGTCAAAAACAAAAGGACAATAACCACAGGGTCCCCATAAAATTTTAAATCCCCAACATCAGGGGAAATCAATATATTAAGCTCCTGATAATACCCTAAAACCTGTATATTTCATAGATACAAGGTTTTTTTCTTTCTTATTTTCTATTTTTTTTTATTCACTTGTTTTCACATTTCTTGGGGTGTTTTTTTTTTTTTAACTACTGAACATTACAACTAGAGGCTTAATACAACGATAAGCCCAGGAAGACCTGAAATAACCTTCCTCACCTGAAAGGAGTTATATCCACCCTCCCATCTTATCCTTCTGTCAGTGTTTCTATGTATTTGCTTTTGTTCTGCTATTATATAAATCTGTTCATTCTGACTAGGTTCTTCTATTTCTTGTCATTTACTTTTGTCAGTCTTTATGTTTGTTCGTGTTTGTTTACATACCTTATAAATCTTATTTTGAGAACCCATTCTGGCTGAGATTTCTTCTTTTTCTCTTTCTCTATCTTTTTTTATCCTTATTCTTTCTTTTGGGTGGTGAATCCCAATTGCTCCAAAACCTTCCAGGGTGCACCCTGCCTGGATTGTGGGCAATATATTCAGCTATACATCCTCTCATCCACTTCTCATCAAAATGACTAGGAGGAGGAACAACCAACAAAGGAAAAACCCAGAGACTGCACAGACATAAACAGTATGACAGAAAGGGAATTCAGGGTAACAATTATCCAGGCAATGGCTAGGATGGAGAGAAACATCAATGACAACATAGAATCTCTAAGGGCAGAAATGAGAACCAGTATAGCAGACGTTAAAAACACTATCAGTAAGATCCAATCTAATCTAAATAGTCTAACAGCTAGAGTTACGGAGACAGAGGACAGAATCAGTGACCTAGAGGATAAAATGGTTGAGAAGAAAGGTCAAGAGGAGAGCTGGAGCAAACTGTTGAGGAATCATGAGAAGAGACAGGGAAATAAATGATTTCCTGAAATCAGGAAATGATTCAGCCATGAAAAGTTCCAACATCAGAATTACTGGAATCCCAGAGTGGGTAGAGAAAGACAGAAGACCAGAAGATATAGCTGACCAAATTCTGAATGAAAATTTCCCTAATCT
>CM053604.1:105339131-105365044 GCA_028646535.1 Procyon lotor | reverse complement strand
AACAAATCCAATTCTGGAATTCTACCCAAAAATAATCTGAAAAGCAAGTTGTATGCTAAAGATGTGGATTTTCAGGGGTTTTTTTTCATAACAGCAAAAAAAATAGTATGTCCTAAGAAGTGTCTGAGTATGGCTTCCCTCTAAAACAGAGCCTGGGATGCAGACTCAAGTAGGTTGCTTATTTGAAAGATGACTCTAAGAAACAGTAAAGGGGATGGAAGATTAAGAGAGAGAGAGAAGAAAGAAAAAGCAACAGATGGTCTATTTTGAGCTAGTTACATCTGTAGGTAACATATGTTTGGTCCTGCTAGGGACTCTCTGAAGAACCTGGCTTTGAGCATCTCAGAGTTGGGGGACAGAGACTACAGGATGTTGTCTCCAGCTTTCATCATATCTGAGTCTTTAATAGGCCATTCCAACATCTTACAAAGCTGATATGGTATACTGTAGTCATGGTCATATATCCTTTGCCCCCCAAATGGGTCACTTGGTCCAAGTAATGTTCCATGGAGGATCCATGTCAGTAAGTTAAGTATAGTAGGTGATCAAACACTTGTAATAGCAGAGGCACTGTGGGGCAGGGAATATAAACCCATATTCTGCTGTACAAAAGCTTGGGCAAGACAAATGAATGATAAGCCTCAGTCTGAACTAAAATAGAGGCCACACAGAGTAGCACCGAGGTGCCAAATATTTGAATAAAGGCTTCTTGGACCTACAAAACCAGACCAGCCCCTAGCTGAGTGCAGCTAAATGAGTGGCTAACCCCATGTAAAACAGAAGATCCCATCCCAGCCTAGCCCAAATTCCTGGCCCATAGAATGATAAGAATAATAAATCATTTTTGTTTTGAGCCACTAAGTTTTGGGATGACTTACTAGCAGCAAGAAGCCAGTAGCCTCTGTTTTCATAGTCTTAGAATGCTACCTCTTAGAAGCCAACTACCATGTAAAATGTCTGACTACTCTGAGATCATTATACTATGAGGAAACCCAAGCTAATAAGTAGAGGGGCTTTATGGAGGAGGTCCAAGACTTTCTAGCCAATAGCCCTACTCAATCAGAATTAGGTAATGAAAGAAAAAAAAAAAATAAAGAATCAAGTAATGCAGAACTACCTATGCAATCCACAGAATCATGAGAAATTTAAAAACAAAAGTCATTGTTGTTTTAAGCCCCTGAGTTTTGGTATGGTTTGTTAGATTGCAATAGCTAACTGAAATATATGGCCATTCCATTCTTGGGCCCATTGCATATGCATTGACAGAAGCTGGCTAATATCTACCAGATAAATTTGTCCATTCTATTGCCAAGTAACTCCACTGCTGTGGTTATTTCTTAGCAGATACTGTTATGAGCATAAAGATTTTTGTGCCCGCACTCATAATTCCATCTGCCTCATTCTTTCCCTAGATCTTTACTAATTGCCTAATTGCCTACCAGTTAAAGATTTAGACTTCGATCTTCTAATCTTGCTCTGTTCAGGCCTCTGACCGACAAACCAAGACACTTGCCAATGCTCAGATCATTTCTGTCATACAAAAATAACAGAAGTGTACTGCTGAAGTTCTACCCACTGAGAGGATTTCATCTCATTACTGCCTTATAGCGTGTACTCCAAGGAGGAACCATAGTTAGCAGCAGAGTCCATTTTCAGATATCACCAGTATATTGAGCCAACCCATTCATGAGCCAGGCTGGGTGGTTTTCTCCTGTTTTGGTTGGTCACAGGGAACTCCTCAAGAAGCTATGGGAAGAGCTGAAGGAAAGGTAAGAGTACAAGAGAAGTAGGTAACATGGAGGGCAGGGCTACCTATCCCTGTAAATTTATGCCCTCTGATTAGCTCCCAGATGTACTATATTATCATATAATATTGCAACTTTCTTTCCAACATTATGATTTGGGGGCTCCAACTCATGACAAAGTTCATGATAGGCAGTTTTAATAACATATATATTTGATACCCCCACTGCCAGACTTTCGGTTTCTACTATAGTAACATTCTAGAAGCCTGTCCTTTCCAGTCCATCATGGGACTCCTCTACTGAACAATATTTGCCCTGGGCTTCCCATTGGCCTAGGAAAGACTTTCTCAGAGACTCTTAATTATTGTAATGTTACTATCACCAGTGATAAGGTTTCATTGTTATCTAGTTGTTAAGTGATTTAGTCCTAATTAATAATCACAGCCTGATCGTCTAGGTTCTAGAAACACCTTTATACTTCCTGTCTTAGATACAGGCTTGAGTGCAAGTTTCCTTGGGAAATGATCTCAGAAGGAAGAGTAAAGGAATGGGAGAGAGAAAGGAAAGGAAAGGCGGGAAAGTCAAATAAGGGTAAATTTTTAACTAGTGGGCAATTAGGGCTCAATCCCAAAATGGATTCTGAGAGGAATAATGTTAATATACTCTGAATTATTTTCCCAAAGAAAGGAAGTGGTAATACCTGTCAGCTCCCACTCCTTTATTACTTGAGAGTTCTTCCAAGGGTGTTAGTTCTTCTTGCTCTTAATACTTACTTCTATGGAAAAAACAAAAAACTTAACCTCTATGGAACGTAAGAAATGATTTAAAAGCACGAGATTTTTCAAACTCAATCCCCTGGCTGCTTATTCAGGTCTTTTCACTACCAGAACCAGCCTAATAAAGGGGTAGAGGTAGGTGTCCACTTCTAGCAGTCACTTTCAGAAAGGCACCAGAAAGCTTTCATGACTAAACAGTAGACCTGCTCAACAGTTGGGGGATGCTGGAAATGACCCTCACTCAATGGAAGTGAGACTTCAAATGCAAGACTCCTTGGAGAGGAAACTGGCAGAGTCAGCCCAAAGCTTGAACAACCTAGAAGAGATCCCCATGGAAGGCATGGGAGAGACTGCATAGAGGGGGTGGGAAGGTATCATGGAGAGGACCAAATGACTAGGAAGGAATTGTTAAAGGCTCTTTATTTGTTTCCTATGGCTGCTATAACAAAATACCACAGACTGAGTGGCTTAAAACTACAAATGATTATCTAGATGCTACAAGTCCAAAAGCAGTGTGTTGGTAAGGTTGTTTTCTTCCAGAGCCTCTGAAGGAGGAACCATCCCATATCTCTCTCCTAGCTTCCGGTGGCTGCAGACAGTACTTGGCATTCATTGGTTTGTAGATTCATCACTCCATTCTCTGCCTCTGTCTTCACATGGTGTCTTCTCTTTGTCTATGTATCTATGTCCAAATTTCCCTCTGCTTCTAAGAACAACATCTATTGGATTACAGCCCAATCTAATCCAGTACGGTTTCCCCTTAACTTGATTAAATCTGCAAAAACATTATTTCCAGATAAGGTAACCCTTTGTAATTCCTGGTGGATGTATATTTGGGGGGGCGGGGGGGGGGACTATTCAACCCAGTGTAGTCTCTAAAGACAAATAACTAACCACCTGGCTCTTTTTGGCCATTTAGATTTGTGGCTTCAAGGGCCCACAGAGTAGCTATTATTACATACTTCACATGGTTTGCATCATTGGATAACCGGACAATTAAAGCCTTCCCCTTGCACATGCCAAAGCCAAAGTATAGTGGTAAGCCATTCCAGGAACATTCTCTAGTTCAGGACTTCTAAACTCCTTTACCCATGGAACCCTTTGTTCAAAGGAAATTTTACTAAGAGTGTTCAGAGAAATACAATGGATAATAACTTCTCTGATGGAAGTGGAGCCGGCAGGACCAGGGTCTCCCCTTCCTAGATCAGATTATGAGGAAAGGAGCTTTACAGAACACAACTGGAAATCCACTCATTCGCTTCTCTGTTGAGTTCAGGAAGCAACTGATAAGTGCCACTAACAGCAAAATAAGTACACAAGGGCTAAGAGAAGAGGTAAAGAGAAGTACAAGGTAAATTTAGAAAGGGCTAGAGAAGGGACAGTTATGGCCACCTTATGTCTTTGGTTGGAAAAGGGAAAAGAAAATTCACAAAATACCGGTCTGTGGCCCCCTGGTAATACCAGGGGAGAGGGTAAATGGATGAAAGGAGGGGCAGTTGAGCATTTGCCTTCAGCTCAGATCATGAACCCAGGATCCTGGGATCAAGCCCAGCATTGGGCTCCCCGCTCTGTGGGGAGCCTGCTTCTCCCTTTCCCTCTGCTGCTCCCCCTGATTGTGCTCTCCTGCTCTCTCTCAAATAAATAAATAAAATCTTAAAAAAATAAAATAAAAAAGGATGAAGGGAAAAGGAAGAAAGAACCTCCTTATACAGGGATTTAGGATGGTAGCTAGTATGTTATGGCCCATGATGGACTCATGGAGGAAGCTCTAAAGTTTCCTGGGTCAAGTTTGAGGCAATTAGCTACAAAGTGCAAACAAGTTTACACTGAATGACTTTGAGATCTTCTGTTTCCCAAATAAGTGGATAAACAGAAGACTTTAGGCTCCAGACTCATTAATCTAATACCTTCTGTGAGCACTCAGCATTCATACAAGGCCAAATAAAAGCATTCAATATAAATAAATCAATAATAATTTATAGCTTTTGATATATCCAAAGAGAACTGTTTATATGTGGAGAAAAAATAAAAAGAAAGAGCCATTCCTACCCACAAGCACACAGAACATTAAAAAAAGTGAGACAGGGTGGATGGGCATTAAGGAGGGCACGTAATGTGATGAGCACTGGGTGTTATATGCAACTGATATGAAACTAATGATGTACTATCTATTAGCTAATTGAATTTAATTTTTTTTTTTTAAAAGTGAGACACTAAGCCATTTGATGTGTCTTTAAAATCTTTACCAAAGGGAGGAATTATCTGTCAACAAGCCAAAGCATATGAGTCAATGGGTCAGTTCTAAGTTTTTCTAGAGTCATGATCCCAAGAAAGCACTTTAATTTTTGTCTTAAATAGTTTAGTAATTTAACCTATTAATTCATTTTTATTAAAGATTTTGTTTATTTATTTGTCAGAGAGAGAGAGAGAGCACAAGCAGGGGGAGTGGCAGGCAGAGGCAGAAGCAGACTTCCCACTGAGCAGGGATCCTGACATGGGACTTGATCCCAGAATCCTGAGATCATGACCTGAGCTGAAGGCAGACGCTTAACCGACTGAGCCACCCAGGCATCCCCAACCTATTAATTCTAATATCTTAGAACTAGCTGAGTCTGATATAGACCAAAGTGGTAGGTGGAAACCATTCTGATAGAAAAATATTGCTAAGCAGTATTACAATTTCTTGAAAGACCTGAATAAAGAGTAATTTGCTCAGTTGAATACCTGCCACCAACACCAATACCTCTTTTGACTAGTTCTCAGTGCAAGGCTCTTCTCGTAGCTGGGCTTAGTCAGCTTAGGCTACTATAACAAAATACCACAGCCTGGATAGCTAAAATAACAGCCATCTATTTCTCACAGCTCTGGAGGCTGGGAAATCCAAGATCAAAGTGCCCATAAACTCAGGGTCTTGTGCAAGTTTCTACCTGGCTTGCAGATGGCCATCTTTTTGTTATATCCTTACCTGGCACAGAGAGAGAGAAGGCTGTCTTCTTCTTCTTGAAAAGATAACCAATTTATTATGGTGGCTCCACCCTCAAGGCCTCATCTAAACCTCATTACCTCCCAAAGGGCTCACCTCCAAATACCATCACATTTCGGGGTAGGGCTTTCCCCTATAAATTTGGAGGTCACATAAACACTCAAGCCAGAGCAGGAGCTCTTTATATTTTTGAATCATAGACCCCTCTGTAAGTCTAGTAAATAATATTCTTTTTTTAAAAAGATTTTATTTATTTATTTGACAGAGAGAGAGACATCACAAGTAGGCAGGGAGGCAGGCAGAGAGAGAGGGGGAAGCAGGCTCCCTGCTGAGCAGAGAGCCCGATGCAGGTCTGGATCCCAGGACCCTGAGATCATGACCTGAGCTTTAAAGCAGAGGCTTTAACCCACTGAGTCACCAGGTGCCCCATAAATAACATTCTTAAATATATTTTTAAAAGCATAGAATAGTGTACCTGGGTAACTCAGTCAGTTAAACATCAGTCAGTTAAACATCAGACTCCTTGCTCAGTGGGGAGTCTGCTTCTCCCTCTGCTCCTCACCCTGCTCATGTTCTCTCTCTCTCTCAAATAAATAAATGAATACAATCTTTAAAGAAATAAAAAAATTAAAGCATAAAATATATTCCTAGGAAAAGCAGAAAAGCTACAATAGACACACCTGTATATACGTAGGCACCCACATATACCCATCATACATATGACAGTAAACATCACTTGGAGATGTAATTACAGTTTAGGGATCAATTCTGCCTTCCAAAAAAACCAAAAAAATTATAAAATACATAGAATTATATGAATACCAATTACATTAAAATACAGTTATCACCCCACTCCCCCTCAAAAAATATATAGTTATCAGGTTATTTTTTAAAAGCAAATTTATAATATGGCAATATATGTCTTTTGTATTAACACATTAAATAATAAGATCTAGTGGCAGGTCAAACAACTATCGTAACTTCAAAGGAATGATAAAGGTGGATGACATTTTGAGAGACCTTTCAATAATCGTAATATGTGAAAATATCAGTAATTTCTATTGGTGATAATAAGGTCATAGGTACAGGGACACCTGGGTGGCTCAGTTGGTTAAACAGCTGCCTTCGGCTCGGGTCGTGATCACAGGGTCCTGGGATCAAATCCCACATCGGGCTCCTTGCTCAGCGAGGAGCCTGCTTCTCCCTCTCCCTCTGCCTGCTGCTTCCCCTGCTTGTGCTCTCTCTGACTTTGTCTCTCAAATAAATAAATAAAATCTTTAAAAAAAAAAAGAAAAGGTCACAGGTACAGCTAACACTACTGTGACATCTTGCTCATATTCATAATTGAAGAAAAGGCTAATTGTCATTTGGAAGTGCATGAAAATAAAAATGCAATTTTTTCCCATCCCATACTGAGCTCCCCACATTCAAAACTCCTCTCTTTGATTTCAGAAGTTCTCCTTTTCTCAGTGCTCACAAGGGCCTGGATGAAGAAACACACCTTCAGAAACCCCTCCTCTTATTGTTCCTGCTCATAGCTCTCTGAATAAAGTTTATTCCTTATCCCACCCCGACACCTTGGCTAAGGCTCTGTGCCTTAGAGGCTGCCATTCCTGGGGCATGGGGAGGAGGGTTGTAGTTATCATTTCCCAAACAATGTCCTGAACCCAGGATGCAGTCTGTACAAAGACAGAGAGAAGAGAATGAGCATTTACTGAGAACCTACTATGTGCTTGGCACTCTACTGTAGGCACTTTATAGTCATTATCTCAAGACGCCCTAAGGAAAGAGAAAGAAAGTGGATTGGAGTGGATAAATGGGCTGTTGCCAGTTAGCACATGACTGTCCTTGGTTTTGAATCCAAGTCTGTCTAATTCTAAAGTGCACAATCTTTTTTTAGTACGTTATGCATTGCTGACACTGGGCTGGCCTCTTGACCATTCAAAATCAGTTTCCTTATCTGGATATAAGATATTGTGGATCATTTAAGAATCTGTATACAAGTGTTCTGTAAACTATAGAACACTCAGCACACGTTACTGTTGTTATAATCATGTCACTGTTGTTATTATTAACATCAGAAATCTGGCGTTATCTTCAGCAATCATCAGAAATCCTGGGCACCTAGATAATTCTGTAATAAATGAGCCAAAGGAAAATTATGTCACAGTAATGTGGGGAATAATATTCTTATTTTTCCTGGTAATTATCTTATTATTTAAGGAAATTGAGTCTTTTCTAGGGAGGAAAACAATTTGCAAATTAAGACCCATTAAATATAATATTCACTTTCTAAGAACCTATATAAAGCAAAAAAAAAAAGTAATAAAATTAATAATCTAAAGATGATAAGAAAATCTCTTATTTAACACTGAAGGTAAGATAAGCTTTCTTCGGGGTGTCTGGGTGGCTCAGTCATTAAGTGTCTGCCTCCAGCTTGGGTTGTGACCCCGGGGTCCTCGGATCAAGCCCCGTATTGGACTGCCTGCTCAGTGGGAAGCCTGCTTCTCCCTCTCCCACTCCCCCTGCTTGTGTTCCTTCTCTCGCTGTGTCTCTCTCTGTCAAATAAATAAAAAATCTTAAAAAAAAAAACAAAAACAGCTAAGTTTTGTTCGAGGGGTCAAAATTTCTCATAATTCTTGGGCAGCAAGAATCGAAATGAAAATGAATGTACAATATCTTCTCAAATGCAAACTTGTTCTTGATTTTCCCCAAAAGTTTCATTGTTATATGCATTCACTTAAAATAAAATGGTTTGTTTTATAAATTTTTAATACTCTTTTTTCCTGTTTACAAAAACAACATCTGTTTATTTGGGAGGGGAAAAAGAAATGCAGAAAAAATTAAAATACCAGAGATAACCGATGTTAGTTTACTGTGCAAACTTTTCAGCCAATTTTTAAACTTTTCTATAAATTCAATACTTTGTTTTTGAACTCTGACTACTTTTAGCAAGTTGGCTCCCTTTTAGTGGATTTAACAAAAGTGACTTTCTGTATTGGGGGCAAAAAATCTCTTCCCTGATAAAAGGAATCTCTTCCCTTGATAAAAGGATTTAACAAAAGTGACTTTCTGTATTGGGGGCAAAAAATCTCTTCCCTGATAAAAGGATAGTTCCAATAACTATGCAGCAACAGTTTAAAACTATAGAAGATCCACAGATCTTTAAAAAAGACACTTATTCTTTAAGAAAGACACTTATTCTTAAAAAAGAAATTTAAGAAAAGTTACCATCTGAAACTCAAACTAAAGGAATAAGATTGTGTCAAAACCTATCTGAGGACCTTGGGGAGAAGCAGAGGAGGACAGAGTTGGTTAAAAGAAGCAGGGAGAGGCGCCTGGGTGGCTCAGTCGGTTAAGTGTATGCCTTCAGCTCAGGTCATGGTTCCAGGGTCCTAGGATCGAGCCCCACATCAGGATCCCTGCTCAGTGGGGAGTGTGCTTCTCCCTGCCCCCTTGCCCCTCACCCCAATCACTCTTTCTCTATCAAATAAATAATAAGGCAGAGAGAGGTCCTCAAGCCCCAGGCCTGTGTCCTATTTCCTGGGGCTTCCTGGTGGCCCTCGGGTACTCTCACACTAGTATTCTGGTATGAGCTGGCTCCTCACCCCCATCGTCACTGTGGGGCTGAGGAAAGTAGAGGGAAAGGAGTGCCCTAGTCCTCCTGACCTTCCTTTTTCTCACTCTGCAAAGCAAAATTGGTATTCAAGTCTTCATGATCCACTAAATAAAATGTAATTTCCAGGGACTGCAGAGCCCCACATTTTCTCACCAATTTGCTAATGCCAGCATTTCTTTTGACCAGGGCTAAATCTTTTCACTTCAGAAATAGAAATAACAAGATTCAGTTCCCGAAGTCTGGCTGAGGTAATAGTGCTGCATAAGTAAGTTTTAATCAAAGTGTAATCAGGTGAGATGGGAAGTCATTTTGGAATACATGTTGGGGCAGGGTACCCAGGGCAAGAAGAGATTCAGATGAAGAAATTCATGAAGATCTGATGTTTCCCGGAATAAATTTTGTTTACTTTCAGCTGATGTATAACAAATAAAGGCCAAGCCAAATTATTTTTGTCATTCGGTTGCAAACATAGATGACACTGAGTATACAACTCCTAAGACGTGTCCCTGTGTGTAACACTGCCAGCCAGCACACAGGGCTTCCCTTGCAGTTTATTCACCAAGAACCCAAGATCCTGGAGCTGGATGTGATTTTTTTAAAATCACCTCATCCAACCCCTTCATTTTCAATAGAGGAAAGCAAATCCCAAAAAGTTAAATAAATTGTGAAAGATTGGATCTCTCTCTAGTCAATAGCTAGAATGCAGGTCCCCAGGAACTTCTTGTAATCTTACTTTTATTTTGCTCATGGTCCCTCTGTGTAATTTTAATATTAAGGACTCCACAGATACACTAAATGGGGTTTACTTATACAAGGTTGCTGACCTACATCTCTTCTTACTCAAGATGTTGCCACCCACTGTTTTCTTTATAACAGGTATACCATACACTAAAGAATTAATCATGGACACAAAAGATAGAGTGACTATGGTTAATTTTATATGTCAATTTGATTGGGCCACAGGATGCTTAACTATTTGGTTAAACATTATTCTGGGTATTTCAGCGAGAGTGTTTTAGGTGAGATTAACTTTTAGATCATTAGACTTAAATGAAACGGATTGCCCTCTCTCATAATAGGTGGGTCTCATCTAATCAGTTGAAGGCCTGAATAGAACAAATGCTGACCCTTACCCAAGTAAGAGAAGAATTCCTGTCTGACAGTCTTCAAACTGGGATATCAATTTCTTTTCCTACTGTTGGACCCAAATTGACATATCAGCTTTCCTGTGTCTCCAACCTGTTAGCCTTCAGATTAAAAGCACACCAATGAATCTCCTGGTTCTCTGGCCTATAGACTCAAACTTTCCTAAGTATCCAGCTTGTCAATTTACTCTACATATCTTAGAACTTGTCAATCTCTATAATCATGTGAGTTAATTCCCAATAATAAATAAACTACTCAATAAACAAATGAATATCTTATTGGTTCTGTTTTTCTGGAGAATCATAACACAGTGACCTTTCCTAATGTTCTTATGTTGTGTCTCTCCTGTACCTCAAAATACACTTTCAAGGAAACTTTATGAGCTTTTGCCTAGCTGTCAATATAAACCATTTGGTACTACCACCATAGTCCATATACATTAAAGAACAAAGGAGTAGAATGAACATGAACTCCCAAAAGTCATTGCTAAAATGAATACTGTAATATTTGGGTTGTCTTATATAGCCCATCTGAGAAATGCGGAGATACTTCCTGGACTGATAAAATTTTATTACCAGATCACGATGCCTGGGTGGCTCAGTGGGTTAAAGCCTCTGCCTTCAGCTCAGGTCATGATCTTAGGGTCCTGGGATCGAGCCGCACATTGGGCTCTCTGCTCGGCAGGGAGCCTGCTTCCCTCCCCCCCCACTTGCCTCTCTGCCTACTTGTGATTTCCCTTTCTCTGTCAAATAAATAAATAAATAATCTTAAAAAAAAATTTTTTTATTACCAGATCAGAAGTTCTCTGGGAAAGAAAGTCAGGTTGGTGGTGACTGGCCAGAAAATGGGAAGAAAAAGAAGAGTCTGACAAAAATAGCAATAACCAGCATTTTTTTGATGCCTACTATATTCCAGACACTTTGCAATCATTTATTTATCCAACAGATATTATCAAGCACTTCTAATGTGCCAGACATTGTTCAGGATGCTAGGGATATTAGCTCTGTGAAAACAGACTTGATTTCTTACTCTCATGGATCTTATAGTTTAGAGAAGGGAGATAGGCAAGTAACAAAACTGGTGGAGAAAAATAAAACAGGGAGGAGGGAGTAGTATGAGGTGGAAAGGGTTTATCACTGTTGGTAGAGTCGTCAGAGAAGACATTACCAAAGCCAAGGTAATACTTGAGACTAGAGCTGAACGAAGGAAGTGAGGGAACAAGTCATATAGGGCACATTTTTCAGGCATGGGACTCAGTAAGTGCAATTGACCTAAGGCAGATGGATGTTTGTATGCTCAGGAATGACAAGAAAACCAATGGGGTTGGGGCTGAGTTTTTAGCAAGAAAAGAGCAGTAGAAGATAAGGTCATAAAAATAATGAGCCAGATCACGCAGAATTTTGAGTGAGAAAGACAGTAATGGTGGTATAAATGAGATAACCGGGGCTCAGAGTGGTTTGTAATTTTCCCACAACTTAGCTAGTAAATGATGGAGCCAAGGATAGACCTATGTATTTCTGTCTGGGTCTAAATCCTTTACTCTTTCCACTTCATTATGCTGTTTCTCCAGAAAAAACTTCAAGCCTCTCCAGGTATTTTGTGTAGCCCTAGTATTGTATTTTTGGTAAATATTCAACTTTTTTTTTTTACAATCCAACATATCACATATCCTTCCTTCTTGGAGGGAAATCCCCATTGTGAGTCTTGGCTTGCCATAATAAAACTAAATGACCACACAGTCCTTCTCCCTAGCCCATAGCAGCTGGAGTGAGAGCATGGGACCCAGGTCAACTCGATGCCTCTACCCTAGACTTTTGAGCCTTTGAGTCCAAAGGACAGGGTCAGGTGGCCGTCAGGGGTGCCTAGCAATGCTGGTGGCAGGGGGCCCGTGGAGGCAGCGGTGGGAGGAGTGCTCTGACCAGAGGTGCCTCCAGCAGGACCTTGGTTGTATTCGTGATTCCTCCCATTTTCTCAGCCTGATTTCAGCACTGCTAACAATGTTGCAAGCCAAAAAAGGTGAGGAAACATCTTCTTCAGCTCCAATGAGGTACTCCTGTTGGAAAAAATTGTGCAAGACTTCGGAAAGAAAAAAAAGGATTACCGAATGTCCTCTTCAATGTACCATTCCCAGGTATCTCTGCCTTTTATCGTTTTTGAGCTATTTTATAACTCTGTAATTTGTAGAAAGCTGAAAAAATAAAAATTATTCTTCTCCATACAAATGTAAATTAGTTTTTTCAGATAGAATGCATTCCCACTTTCCTATATCATTGTGTGGTAGTTTAAATTCACCTTTCAACCAGTTATAAGTTCTCATCACACTCCCTCAGTAATTAATGGGTTAAAATCTACACCATATCAAATCTCTTCTGCATTCTTTAGCTGCCTACATGTATAAATGTATAGTACATTGGAGTTTTTCAACCCGTGACATCTTACTGGTTTCCTTAACAATTAGTAAGTTAAATAAAATCCATGATGCATGTTCATTTTATATTGGTATCAGAGGCATGATTTTGCCACTTAAAAATATTATTTTTTAACAATAGTGTAGGAAAATCACATCATTGTCCTGTCTGTAGCTGGGAGCTCTCTCCTCCTGACCTCTACCCACCACACACAGCCACGTACTTCAAGAGACAGGAGCCCCAAATGCTGGCCTCAGCTCTCACCTTAACCAACTTGTTAATTCACACAGCCACCTTGGACTTCGGTTCCCTCATCTTTGAAATAACGAGGATGAATTCAGTATTCTTTAAGATCCACCTCAGCTCTGGAATGCCCAGGTGGCTCAGTTAGTTAAGCGTCTGCCTTCAGCTCAGGTGGTGATCCTGAGGTCCTGGGATCAAGTTCCACATCGGTTCCTTCCTCAGCAGGGAGCCTGCTTCTCCCCTACCTGCCACTCCCTCTGCTTGTGCTCGCTCTCTCTCTCTCTCCCCCCCCCCCACGATAAATAAATAAAATCTTAAAAAAAAAAATATCCAACTCAGCTCTGACTTCTCATGACTGACTGTGTTACATACCCTTAGGTTTTCTCCCCATTATCTTTTGTGAGTTTCTCGTCCCCTTTCCCAGGTACTGCTGCATTTATTTCTCCTTATTTTACTTTCTGCCATAGCATGCCCTGTTTTCTTTTTCTTACTTTCTCATGGTTCAATACCTCGATACTCAGCTTCCTATCTGCCCACATCTCAATAAACACACATACACACAGACACACACACACACACATGAATACAAACCTCTTGTGGGAACCAAAAGACAATAACAAACTTGTAGTTATTATAGGATTACACGGAAGAAACAAGTAATTTCCACTCTGCTTTGCCCTTAATCCCTCCAAAGGAGCTACCTCAAAATAAACAAACACTTCACTAAAAAACAAACTAGTTGAACAAACAAACCACTTTGATCTCACTATTCAGAAGTAGATAATAATAGCACAAGAGGTGGGCTTTCTTTTTTCTTCTCCATTGCCCTTGCCAGAACCACACTCGGGCTTCCCCAGCTGGGTCGGGAGAATGCACATTCTGAGGATGACTCTGTGGCTTCCATAGACAACTGCTCAGGCCTCCATGCCAGAACTCAGGAGTTCTGGACTCCCTCCCAGCATCTTTGAGGTCAGCCATCCTCAGGGAATCTGCGCTTACAAAATGCTTTCACGTGCATTCTTCTATACCAAGTTCCATTAAGAATTTAAATGGATCTAAAGAAGAGATCCAGGAAGAAAGCCAAATTAGATTCTCCAAAGAGTTATTTCTAGCAGTCACTGCTGGCCAGTGTGATGTTCTTTCTGAGCTTTCTTATAACTCATAAAATGTCTTCGGGTGTTTGGAGGTTAAAGAGATTGTGCCAAATAGAAAGGCAAGAAGAACTTCCAGGCCAAGGATATCCATGTACGAAGTCTGGACTCTTCAAAGGACCCCTGTGGTTCAATGCGGCTGCAGCAAGGGGGCCTTGTAAGGGCAGGGAGGGGGGAGGGGAGAGGATGAAGAGGAGGCAAGCCCTAGAAGATGAGGCCAGAGCTAGACTACAAGTGCTGCACTCCTGCCTATACTACCAGGGAGTTCCCAAAAGGAAACCTCTGTCAGATTTGCCACCTTGTTAGTTTATAATTCCACAGAACACGGTGATGTGACTTCTGAAACGTCCCCATTTGAGGTACTCATTTAAATCAATAGCATTTCCCCAGAGACAAATACCTCGTAGTCATTTGACCCTAAATGTTTGCTGAAAATAGATGTGTAGTTCGGAGTTTTTGGTTTTTTCCATGCAAACATATGTGAGTGATCATCTTTGTCTTCCCACACCCCACCTTCCAGCAACAAGAACACATGGAGCAATCCCCAGTGAACAAGCATAGTTGCATTAACTCCAAATACTTTATGGTGCATTAACCACCCAGGAATTTGGTTGGAAGAACATGATCATCTTCTGTCAAAGAATTTCAAACACATATTCACTTGACTGATTTTGGTCTCCTAGGGTAATCTGGACAGGTGATGCTTCAGCTGCTTTGCTTAATGACTAGCACCTTGTTTAATAACTAGCACTGGGGAGGCATGGCTCCCATGCCTGGTGAACTTACGTTGAGGAGAGACCTGGAAAAAGGGACTGACACTTTGATAAAGTCACACGGTTGCTTGAATCTAAAATCTCTTGTTCCAAGGCACAACCAGCCCTGAATAGACGCAAGAGAGCAGGTTTGCCTTCAGTGCACTCCCACCTCACGTGCACCTTTGTTCTCGTTCTGTCCCTTTCCTACTAAGACACACCACACATCTTAGTCAGCTCAAGCTGCCATGACAAAGTGTCATAGACTGGGTGGTTCAGCAGGAATTTGTCTCAGTCTGGAGACTGGGAAGCCAAAATCAAGTTGCTAGCAGGGTCAGTGAGTGGTGAGAGCTCTCTCTCCTCGATTAGCAGACAGCAGCCATGGGGCTACATCTTTGTGTGGCCTCTCTTCTGTGCTCAGAGGCAGCAAGCGATCTCCTCCTTTTTCTAAGGGCACTATTTCCACCATAAAGTCTCCATCCTCATGATTTCATCTAATCTACAAATATCTATTGGCCACAACTCCAAAGACCATCACATTGGAGGTGAAGGTTTCAACATATGAATTGAGGGGAAGGGGAACATAAATATTTAGTCCATAACATTCCACCCTTGGCCCCTCAAAAGTCATGTCCTTTTTGCACATAAAACACATTCATTCCATCCCAACAGCTCCATGAATCTTAACTTATTGTACCATCAACGCCTAAAGTCTAAGTTCCAAAGTCTCATTTAAATACCATCTAAGTCAGATATGGGTAAAACTTGAGAGATGATTCATCCTGAGGCAAAATTCCTTTCTAGCTGTGAACCTACGAAGTCAGACAAGTGATGTGCTTCCAAAGTACAATGGTGGGATAGGCACAGGACAGAAGTTCCTGTTCCAAGAGGGAGAAATAGGAAAGAAAGAATGAGTAGTGGTCCTAAGTAACTCTAAAGCCTAGCAAGGCAAATTCCAACAGATCTTAAGACTTGAGACATCCTCTTTGGTTTGACTCCCTGTCCTCAGAATTCACTAGGACAGCAGTTCCACCTCCAAGGCTTTGCCAGACAGGAGTTGAACCCCAGCATTCAGAGTTGGGGGTGCTCCTAATGTTCCATAGGTAAGCTCTACTCCTGAGGCATGGATGGGATCTTCCTGATACAAAGAAACAAGAGAGGCAACCCTACCCTTCAAAACTGAGGAAGAGACAGCCTTGCCTCTGGACCTCTGATGGGTGTGGTAGTCTTCGTGATCTCCTTCTGGGTCATTCTTCCCTTTCCTTGAAGAATAGCACACATTCACAGCCAACTAGGTCTACTGTCTTGTCTTACAGAATCCAAGAAGTCTGGCAGCGTTTCTTCATTTTGTCCCATCTCTAACCCTTCAGTTCAAACTGGCAGTGTTTCTTCTATAATCCCACAACTTTTATCAAGTGAGTACATTCACGCTTCTGGTGTTCTTTTCAGAACATGCTTTTTGTTATTTTTTACAATATGGACAGGTGAGAATTTTCCAAATATTCAAGTTCTGGTTACTTTTTACATAACAATTCCTTCTGTAATTCACTGTCTCTTCTCTCATTTTATCCTTCTTTCACCTCTCTGTTCTCTCATTCTTCAGTCAGGGAAGTCAAGCCCCTCCTTCAACACTTTGCTTAGAAATCTCCTCAGCTACATATCTAATTTTACCACTCACAAGTTCTACTTCCATAAAACACTAGAACACAAATTCTATGCCACTTCATAACAAAGATCACCTTCCCTTCATTTTCTAATAAGATGTTCCTCATTTCCATCTAAGACTTCCCAGAATCATCCTTAATGTCCATATTTCTAGCATGCACCTCAAAACTCTTCCAGCCTCTACCCATTTCCCAGTTCCAAAGCATCTTCCACATTTTTAGGTACTTGTTACAATAGCATCCCCACCATACATTCTCATATATATATATACACATATATATATGAATGATATGGAGAGAGAGATTGATTGATTGATTGGTTATAAGGAATTGGCTTATGCAATTATGGAGACTGAGAAGTCTCAAGATCTACAGTTGGCAAGTTGGGAGACTCAAGAGAACCAAACATAGAAGTTTCATTCTGAGTCCAAGTTCAAAGGCTGGAGAAGACTGATGTGCCAGCCAAAAGACAGGCAGAGAGATAGAATTCTTTCTTTCTTAGACTTTTTATTCTATTCAGGCCTTTGACAGATAGGGTAAGGCCCACTCATACTGGAGTGGGAGGTTGGTAGACAATCTGCTTTACTCAGCCTACTGATTCGCATATTAACCTCATTTAGAAACATCCTCACAGACGTGCCTGGATAGAATGTTTAATCAAATATCTGGGCACCTCAGAGCCAGGTCAAGATGACATATAAAATTAAGCAACACACAAGTCAATCTGCCTTACCTGATTTCTCATCTTTTCCTCACATGTTTTACCCTAGCTTTTCTTGTTTATCACAATTTTCTCATTTTGTCCAATAATCAGAACCTTTATAAGAGACTGCTTGATTGCCCTAAAAAATTACTACAAAGATATTGATGAATGCAAAGAACTTAACAATTGTTCTGCCTCTTGCATTTAACTTGTACTTAAGAAAAAGAAATTTCTGTTTTATTGTGGTAAAATATACATAGCATAAAATTTACCATTTTAACCATCTTAAAATGTACAATTTAGTGAGATTAAGTACCTTAACAGTATTACACAGCCATCACCACTATTTATTTCCAGAACTTTTGCAGCACTTCAAGAGGAAACCCCACACCTATTCCCTGCTCCCCAGCCCCCAGCCCCTGGCTGCTTTCCTTCTGCTTTCCTTCTGCTTCTAATCTGCTTTCCTTCTCTATGCATTTGTCTATTCTGGGTATTTCATATAAATGGAATCATACACTATGTGACCTTCTGGGTCTGGCTTCTCTCACTTAGCTAAAGAGAAATGTTAGAAGGTGAAAATGGAAAGTAGAATGTATCTTGTGATATAAACATTTTGAGGTATCTTTAAAATTACATCAATTTTCAGTGTACCTGGGTGGTTCAGTCAGTTAAGTGTCTGCCTTTCACTCAAGTCATGATCTCAGGGTCCTGGGAATGAACCCCACATTGGGTTCCCTGTTTAGTGGGGAGTCTGCTTCTCCCTCCCCCTCTTTGATCTCTTTGGCTCTCACTCTCTCTCGTAAATAAATAAAAATCTTTTTAAAAAATTACACTAACTTTCTATTTAACTATTTTATTTTACCAAGATTTAGGGAACTCATCTGTGATCCATCTCCTCCAGACATTCCACTTATGTTATTCTTTCTTTCCATAGAGCTTTAAGGCAGCCAAACGCAAGGAGCATCAGGCCAGGATGGAGGCTGTGAGGACACTTCAGAGGGCCCATTTCCCCCATCAGAGAGGCCTTCTTTCCCTGCAAGTGACCTGGCAAAACCATGGGAGTCATAAGGTCATGCAGCCCTGAGGGACACGAGGATGTTTATCCCCTGACACTTTAGGTCTTGATGAAAATAAAAGCAAGCATGTCTCTGGCAGCAGAATAAATTATTCGGGGGCTTTATTTAAAAAAAAAGTATTTATAGGAAAAAGAAATGGACACCATTTCAGTTCCCAAAATCATTTCCTGAAAAAGAACTTTCCTAATCAAATGTGAGTCAAAGATACTCCCTTCACGGTTCACCCGGCACAGGGACTAAATTATCCAAGGATCCCAGGTTTGCTGGGATACTGGTTTCTACAATGTGGGTAATTTGAAAGGATACATAGCTTTACTGGGAATGTGCTACGCAGATGGCCAGCCCAGACTGCAAGTCTGCTAAGTTTTATGGGAAACGAGCAGTTTGGCAGCCCCCCAGTCTAAAGGGTCTGAGAATGGCATGCCAGCAGGGCTCAGGCTGCAGGAGTCAGTCTAAAACACTGAAGCCTGGAGGCCCCACTTGAGGGTTTCAGCCTGTGCTGCAGATTTTATGTGCTACAAGCTCCCACAGCTTTATTTGGTCTAACGATCGTACATAAGCAGAAAGCTTTACTTTTTCAGCTCTTCCTTTTCCTTAGCTCCTATTTTATTAATAACCAAATGCAAAGAGGTTGCAAATATTTTTAGTCTTTATTTCTATCCTGTTACTATTTATATTTTTGCCAAGATCAAAGTCTAGATTCATCCTCAAATGAGTTCATGTTGTTTTCCAGCTCCTGTTTCAAAATATGGACCTCGTAGTCTTTATAATTTTATTCCATGATGACTAGCTTAGATTTAATCATATACACAAGCTTCGGTAACTCTATAAACAAATCCATGTGAGGATAAAAGGAGGACCATAGGCCTGGTCTGAGTACAAAAGCCTTTATATTTTTCTCCTTCTTTTCAGAAGTTTCTGAGGTTTGTAACTGAACACAGTGGACTCTGGTTAAAAATTCACGATTCTTTTTTAAATAACACCATTTCTCTTTTTATGGGGTCTGTCAGTCCATAAGGATCCCTATTTAACAGCACAGATATTTACATTCAAAAGATATGACTAGGAGGCAAGGTCACTGGATTTTAACAAATATACCTGAATTTATCCATACAAATAAATGACGTCTCCCTTAAATAGGTAGCAACATTCCAAGGATATTGCTATTGTTCAAAAGGATTTTAGAACTTCAGTTAGGAACTGCCTTCCTTCACACACTGAGTGAATTGCTTCAAATGTCCCTAGTGGTTGAAAATATTTTTGTGTTTCTCATCTGTATAAACTTCATTTTCAGAAACAACCAAATCACTCAGTAAAGCAGATGGTAATTAACTGGATAGAACTGCTTTAGCCTAAATAAGAAGTCACTAAAATATAAGAAGACTAGCTTTTTCTTTAATATGACTCCTTAATTATTTTCAGTGGTAATTCCAAAAAAAGTTCTTAAAACATTTAGAACAATAGCAGTATGGCTGAAAAAAGTGTCTAGACCTCCAAAGCAACTCCTGAAAAGGAGGACTTTCATGTGAATATATGGAGGGTTCGGGTTTTTTTTTTTTAAGACTTTATTTATTTATTGAGAGAGGCAGAAAGAATGAGTGGGGGAGGGGCAGAGAAGAGGGAAAGGGAGAAGCAGATGCCCTGCTGAGTGTAGAGCCAGCTGGGCAGGGTTTGATCCCAGGACCCCCAAGATCCTGACCTGAGCTGAAGTCAGACACAACCAGCTGAGCCATCCAGGCGCCCCAGGGAGGGTTTTATTTTGTTTTAAGAAAACTAGGCTATCCTTGATGATTCACAGACATGTACCGTGGGGCAAATAATACGTCATGTGTTAATTTTAAAAATAAATAAATAAATAAATCCTGATTTGAGTCGAATATCTATGAAGATTGACATTTAACTGAAAATTTCCAGTCATAGACTACTCATGAACTTTCTAAAGACCTGTGTTCTTTATTGAAATCAAGAAATATTTGTTTGAATTGCCTATGTTTTCTTTATAATTTTTCTTTTCCTACTGAAATTATATATTTTGTATTACATTGATTACCAAAACTATACTTTTCTTCGAGGGAAAAATATTATACAGATTATATAACAGTCTGTTCAAATGACCTTGCAGGTGTTTAGCAGCAATGGAAAGTAGTGAGATACGTAAGTAATTGCCAGTGAATTTTACCTCATTTGTAGTGAATTACTTTTGTAAGTGAATATCAGAGCTAGTTTTGTTTGTGTGTATTTTATAAGTGGGTCTTAAAACTTGAATTAAATTAAAATGATTTATTGTAAGAATTATCAACACCAAATAATTCTTACAAATTTATTATGATGAAGATGCATTGTAAATTTTAGTTGTGATGTAAATAAATGTATGTCTTAAAAGGAAAAAAAATAGGCTATCCTATTTGATTTTCACAGAAACCCCATGTTATCAGTGACTAGATATGGGAGTTGGCTGTTTTTCAGCTTATACCAGGATATAATTTAACAATTTGATCTTTGGAGTGAACAGAAGGGCAAAATCTAAAATACCTTCATAGAACTCTGCTTCTGTGATGACTTCCAAAACAAAATGTTCATATGTCTATACAACCTCGAAGTCAATGTATATGCGAAGCATAACAGATAAAAGTATATCCAATGTACATATGAATATTAACAAAATATTTAAAAATTAACTCTGATCTTTAGAACTTATACTTTTGGTTTCAAAGTGTTGTTTCCAAAGCTAATTTCTTTTTTTTTTTTTTTTAAGATTTTATTTATTTACTTATTGGTTAGAGAGAGAGAGAGCACAAGCAGGGGAAGTGGTAGACAGAGGGAAGAACAGGCTCCCCAATGAGCAAGGACTCCATTGTGAGACACATCCCAGGGCCCTGGGATCATGATCTGAGCTGAAGGCAGACACTTAACCAACTGAGCCACCCAGACATCCCTCCAAAGCTAATTTCATTAAGCATGTTTATGATTTAGTTGCAAGAATAGCATGTACAGGAATGTTAGGCACTGTACAAATTGATTTAAACAAGTTTTGTATTTCACCCACATAGAGATAAATAATATAGGTAAGCCTGTATTTTATTTTTATATTCCTGTTGATGAAAGGGAGAAGGAAATTCTTGCATGCTGGGCACCTATTGTACACAAAGATTGAACATGTTACTAATTTAATCCCCTCCACATTTCTGAAGTAAATATTTTTGGCCCCATTTATAGGTGAAGAAACTGAGGCTTGGGGAATTTAAACAGCAAAATGCTGGCATACCACTGGCAAGTGAGAGAAATGAAATCAGAATTAGCTGACCAGGGGCAGAAAAAAAAGTCAAAGGTCACACTCGTGTGGTTTTTTTCCTCCCCCAAAAAACTGATAATATCATTCCCCCTAATTTTTTCCCATTAATCTCAAAATTCTTTTGTCATAATTTTCTGCAAAATGAAATAGTGCAATTATCTCCCAACCTGGGAAAATAAAATGTTTGACGAAGTTTTATTGCATTATTTATATAAGGAGCCTTTGGAAACCAGTTAAGTGCTTAAACTAGTCAAGTGTTGGGTGGGACATATAAAAATAAAGCAAGCGAAATGAAGAATTGTTGAAGTGAAAAAGCAAATGGAAAAAAAATCATGATCCTGAGTTAAAAAAACACTCACAGCCTTAATCATCTATGGAGGTTAGAGGTTAAAGATTTAACTTAGGAAAAGGATAAAGTGGAGATCTTTCAAATAAAACATAAGAGGAAATTGAGAATCAGCACCAGGGCATTTCATTTGACCTTAGAGACATATTTAAATTGGTGACTTTTTTGTTTTGAAGGGTGTTTCTGATTTGTTGTTGTTGTTGTTAATGGTCTCAATTTTCCAGTTATCTCCTAGTTTTATTCTGCCCAGTGAAGCTTATTCATTTTTACCTTTTATTTTCTTGTTCAGCCCTTAATGACTGACAATTTGAAAGGAAACAAAGTAAAATAAAGCACCTGGTTTGAGTAATGAATTTTTTTTCATTATCCTGATGGGTAACAATCTGTTTTCAAAATAAATATAGGCTCCATAATTTACTAACATTTTGTGAGGTTCTTACCTTATTGCTGAAGGGTTTCATTCTCATTGTCTTCTGTCTTTCCATTCATCGCCCAAACTAACACCCCCCCATCCTAAAAGGGGTTAAAGTTGAAGTGATTGATGTTTTGACAGTAATGCGGCCAAAAAATTATCTTATCCAGAAATTTTGACTTAATATGCTATCTGAGGAGCTCGCAAAATCTCAAAATAAATTGGATAATTCTGTAATTCTGGCTTTTTTGGTTTGTTTTCTATAAGTCTATGTGTGTTTCTATGCTAAAAGGATATACAGAAACTTGTATGCATTGCTCATCTTAAATTGACGTCTTATGAAGCTGCACTGAGTAGAGAACTTTCTTTCACTTCAAAGGGCAGACCACAGGGTACAGAGAAAGAAGGAATTGGGTCCTTCCAGCCAAACACTGCCCTCTGGCACTCATACTCAACTCCCCTGGGATAGAAGAGGGCAAACTCTGGCCCCTTGTAGCCCTAGGTAACATTTCCCACAACCCCTGACTCATAAATATTGACATTTGGGGAAAACAAGAGCAGAAAAGAAAAAAAGAGCTTACCCCAGAAAAAAGTTGCTTTCAAGTTGAAATGTTCATGTATTTTCTGAAGCCTGATTTATATCAAAGATACTGATATAATTTTAAACAAAATGTACCTCATCTTAACGATCAAAATATAGTCTTATCCATCAACAACTTGAGAATATAGAAAACAAAATTTTTGACAGAGTTTTAAAATATATTTTTCCATCCAGAAAATAGTTTTAACTAACAGGACTAGGTTGATGCAATTTTTTTCTAAAAGTAGTAGCATAACAATGTTCTCAGAGAAAACCTTTTTTGCTGAATATCAATTTTTAAATCATCGTGAATTTAAAATTATTTATTTTCAGCAAAGTCTCTTTTTTCTCTTAGATATTTGTCTCCCCACCACCACCACCCCAGGCTTCAAAAAACAGAAATATGTCTAGCTAAGACCTAAGAGAATTCCTCACAGAACCCAGCCTGTTTTTTTCCACTGTGGAACTACAGCACAACCTGGTGGTGATTACTGTTTTTACAATGGCTTATGCATGTGAATGGCCAAAATTATAAACCAAAATAAAAGAATGCCCAGTGTTTAGGCTTTTAGAAAATAAAGTATCAGGAAAAAGAAGTGTAGAGTGGCTCTCTTAAATCATAATTATGATAGATCTCCTGATAGTTTCTAAAATAACATACGTTAAGAATGGTTTAGTAATGGGGCACCTGGGTGGCTCAGTGGGTTAAAGCCTCTGCCTTCAGCTCAGGTCATGATCTCACGTTCCTGGGATTGAGCCCCACATTGGGCTCTCTGCTCAACGGGGAGCCTCCTTCCCCCTCTCTCTCTGTTTGCCTCTCTGCCTACTTGTGATCTCTCTCTGTTAAATAAATAAATAATTTTTTTAAAAAAAAATGGTTTAGTAAGGTTACTGGGGAGTCATTGACACACACTGATACAATTTTAACATTCATATATTTTCATAATCTGCCTTTTTATGACTTTTCCAATTATGTGAACAATGTTTCAAAAGCAAAAGCATTTAAGGGGCAAAAATATCTTTAATAGGTGACAAAGTAAACTAAATATTTTATCAGCCATGGGAGAATTCTTTACTGCTTTGTGCCACAGGTACGATAAGCACCATCAAAAAACCAAAAAGAAAAGATGTACTTGTCATAGCATTTTTCCTTAGCTGTCAAATTTTAGCCAACAAGAATCTAGTCAATCGGGCTCATTTCCATTCTTTTTCTTCTTTTTTTTAAGATTTTATTTATGTATTTGAGAGAAAGAGAGAGAGCACAGGCAGGCAGGTGGAGAAACAAAGGCAGGAGAGGGAGAAGCAGGCTCCCTGCTGAGCAAGGAGCCTGATGCAGGACTCTATCCCAGGACTTGAGCTGATGGCAGACATTTAACCAACTGAGCTACCCAGGTGCCCCAGGCTCATTTCCATTCTTAAAAGCGTTCTTAAAATTGTTTCCTCTGAAAGCAAAGATAATTTTATATGCTCTCCTTTCACGGCTAACAATACCATTGATGCAAGACCTTGTAAACAAAATGGTGATTCACAGCATCTATAATCGTTTATTATGTGTTTTTAGGACTTTACACTCATTCTCTTATTTAATCCTTTCAATAACCCTATCAAATTAATGATCGGTATCTCCCTCTCACAGAGTATGACACTAAGGCTTACAGATATGGAATGACTTGTTCAAGGTCACTCACCTGATGAGTGACAGAAGGAACCAAACCCTTCTCCAAGGCCATGCTCAGGCTCCTGCACATCGGAGGTCCTCAAATATTGGTTGACTCAGTGTATATATGCACCTGTTACAGGACGGTAAAAGTAAGCCTGTATTACATCCAGTCCTTCGACTCTACATCTGGTAATTTTTTCACTAAGTTTGAGACGTACTTTGACTTTTCTCTTGCATCTGCTTGTAGTTACACTCTTCTGAGCCTGCCAAGTGCCTTCTATTTTCCAGAAATGAACAAAGGAGCAGTACCAGGCCAGAAACACCTGAGCCTCACACCTGAGGTGTTTTATCTCTGAGGTACTAATAGGATCTCTATAATTTTTATGCTATAGATTCCTTTGGAAGTCTAGTGAAGCTTCTGGAACCCTTCCCAAAATAATCTTATTAAATACATTACCAAGGAAACTAACTATTTAAAATATTTTCAAATACTTTTTAAAAACTAATTGGTAATATATGTGCTAATTTGTTAATCCATTAAATAATGAGACTAGCATTAGTAGAGGATTTAATAACCACTATATTGATATAAATGGTATTTTGAGATATCTATAACTACTATAATAACTTAATGTATCTGTGACTTCTATTGATAAAGAGATAATGTTATATTAATATGATATGTGACATAGATTCATAATTAAAGAAAAAGCCAAATTTCACTTTGAAGTTAATGAAAATAATTTTTTTTCATTCAAGTTCATGCTCCCCTCACTCCTCAAATTAAGATATCAGGCTAATCTCCATTTATGAAAATCCCACAGCGAATATCATTCTCAATGGGGAAAAACTGAGAGCTTTTCCCCTAAGGTCAGGAACATGGCAGAGATGTCCACTATCACCATTGCTATTCAACATAGTACTAGAAGTCCTAGCCTCAGCAATCAGACAACAAAAAGAAATAAAAGGCATCAAAATAGGCAAAGAAGAAGTCAAACTCTCACTCTTTGCAGATGATATGATACTTTATGTGGAAAACCTGAGAGACTCCAACCCCAAACTACTAGAACTCATACAGGAATTCAGTAAAGCATCAGGATATAAAACCATGCACAGAAATCAGTTGCATTTCTCTACACCAATAGCAAGACAGAAGAAAGAGAAATTAAGGAGTCGATCCCATTTACAATTGCACCCAAAACCACGAGATACCCAGGAATAAATCTAACCAAAGAGGCAAAGAATCTATACTCAGAAAACTCTAAAGTATTCATGAAAGAAATTGAGGATGACACAAAGAAATGGAAAAACATTCCATGATCATGCATTGGAAGAACAAATATTGTAAAAACGTCTG
>CM053604.1:105324154-105338631 GCA_028646535.1 Procyon lotor | reverse complement strand
TTTTTTTTTTTTTAAGATTTTATTTATTTGACAGAGAGAAACACAGCGAGAGAGGGAACACAAGCAGAGGGAGTGGTAGCGGGAGAAGCAGGCTTCCCGCCGAGCAGGGAGCCCGATGCGGGGCCCGATCCCAGGACCCTGGGATCATGACCTGGGCCGAAGGCAGAAGCTTAACAACTGAGCCACCCAGGCGCCCCCTGATTTTTTTTTTTTTTTTAAGATTTATTCATTTATTTGAGAGAGAGAGAGAGAGAGAGAAAGTACAAGCAGGGCAGGGAGAGGCAGAGGGAGAGGTAGAGGAACAAGCAGACTCCCCGGCACGGAGCTCAATCCCAGGACCCTGAGATCATGACCTGAGCCAATGGCAGACACTTAACTGACTGAGCCACCCAGGCACCCCTTTTATTTCTTATAGCTTCCTCAAATGTGTTAACTGGAGAGACTCTCCAAGTTCTGTCTCTTGGTACCTAGTCCAAGGCATGCTGAGAAAGGACTCATTGGCCAGCAGACAGGGTCATGTTATAATATTGTTGATCCTGCTGTACCATGTGGATGGGGAAGGAAGGAGCAATTGTCAGAGGAAAGTAAAGTATTTTGAGCAAAGCACCTGATAGATGTTCACTGCATGGGGAACTACTCATAATATACTTAGCTCATACTCAGCTCTATGCTAAGAGCTTTGCATGTATTATCTCATTTAATGCTTATGTCAACCCTTTGTGGTTGTTTTCCTTCTTGTTTCCATTTTACACTTAAGGAAACTGAGGCTCAGAGAGATGATATCTTACTGAATGTCCCAGCATGCACAAGTAGTAAGATTGATCTGGCTCTAAAGATTACTCTTTGTACTACACCAGTGGCTTCTAGTGTTTCAAGGAGCCCCAGTAGCTTTATCTCAATGTCAGTATGTGATGGGCTTTCTCCCAAAATTACATTTCAACAAAACTTAACATTTTTTTAAGTTCTTAAAAACCACTATGCCATATTATACTACCTCCTTTCCCATTTCATAAGTAGCAGAGACGAAAAATAATGACCTAAAATACACATCTGGAGAAAAGCTCTGACTCCTGGTACAGAGCTCTTTTTTCTATTCCATACAGCCCCTGTACTCTTGATCATCCACTATAGTAAGTATGATAAAAGCGACTTATAATTTCTTACTTGTAGCAAGAGAAAAGCTGTGTTCCCTCTCAAGTTCATTTAGTTTAACAATTAAAATAAAACCCACACTTGATATAATCACATAAATTGCTACTGATACTACTTCATACTCAAGAACTTTCTACCACAAAGAAAGGTCAAAGCAAAATGGAACAACAGCTTGGAAGTTCATTGTTTCTTTTCCTTGCAGAATTTCATTATCAATAGCAACTAATATATATTGAGCATGCTATCATAAAGTAGAAAAAAGTAAGCATGTAAAACACAGTCTTGGCCTTTTCTTTTTAAAGTTTTTATTTAAATTCCAGTTAGTTAACATACAGTGTAGTATTAGTTTCAGGTGTATAATATAGTGATTAAACATTTCTATACATCACCCAGTGCTCATCACAACAAATATACTCCCGAATCTCCATCACCTATTTCACCCATTCCTCCACCTACCTCCCCCCTGGCAACCATCAGTTTGTTCTCTATAGTTAACTCTATTTCTTGGTTTGCCTCTCTCTTTTTTCTCCTATAACCATTTATTTCTTAAATTCCACAGATGAATGAAATCATATGGTATTTGTCTTTCTTTGATTGACTTATTTCACCTAGCATAATCCTTTTTATCTCCACCGATGTTGTTGCAAGGCAAGATTTCATTCTTTTTTATGGCTCAGTAGTATTCTATTGTGTATGTGTACACCACTTCTTCTTATCCATTCATCAGTCAATGGATACTTGGGCTGTTCCCATAATTTGGCTACTATAGTTAATGCTACTATAAACATCAGGGTGTATGTATCCCTTTGAATTAGTACTTTTGTATTCTTTGGGTAAATATCTAGTAGTGTGATTTCTGGGTTGTAGGGTAGCTCTATTTTTAACTTTTTGAGGAATCTCCGTACTGCTTTCCAGAGTGACTGCATCAGCTTGCATTCCTACCAATAGTGCAAGAGGGTTACCCTTTCTCCACAACCACACAAACACCTGTTGTTTCTTGTGTTGTTATTTTTGGCCATTCTGACAAGTATGATGTGGTATCTCACTGTAGTTTCGATTTGTATTTCCCTAGTGGTGAGTGATTTTGAACATCTTTTCATGTGTCTGTTAGCCATCCATATTTCTTCTTTGGAAAAATAGGTATTCATGTCTTCTGCCCATTTTTAATTGGATTATTCATTTTTGGGGTGTTGAGTTTTATAAGTTCTTTATATATTTTGGATACTAACCCTTTATCAGATGTCATTTGCAAATATCTTCTTCAGTCTTTGTTGATTGTTTCGTTTGCTATGCAGAAGCTTTTTATTTTGAAGTCCCAACAGTTTATTTTTGCTTTTGTTTCCCTTGCCTGAGGAGACATATCTAGAAAGAAGTCACTATAGCTGATGTCAAAGAGTCTTCTCCAGGACTTTCATAGTTTCAATCCTATCAAAATACCAATAGCATTTTTCACAGAGCTATAGCAAACAATCCTAAAATTTGTACAGAACCACCAAAGACCCAAAATAGACGAAGCAACAAAGACCCAAAATAGCCAAAGCAACCTTGAAAAAGAAAAGCAGAACTGGAGGCATTACAATTCCAGACTTCAAGTTATATTGCAAAACTGTAGTGATCAAAACAGCATGGTACTGGGGCGCCTGGGTGGCTCAGTGGTTAAAGCCTCTGCCTTCGGCTTGGGTCATGATCTCGGGGTCCTGGGATCGGGCCCCGTGTCGGGATCTCTGCTCAGTGGAGAGCCTGCTTTCCCCTCTCTCTGCTTGCCTTTCTGCCTACTTGTGATCTCTCTCTCTGTGTCAAATAAATAAATAAAATTTTTAAAAAACAAAAAACAAAACAAAACAGTATGGTACTGATACAAAAACAGACACATAGCTCAATAGAACAAAAGATTAAACCCCCCTACAACCCCTACAACTATATGGTCTTCAACAAGGCAGGAAATCATATTAAATGGAGAAAAGACAGTTTCTTCTGTCTTTTAATGGTGTTGGGAAAATTGGACAGTAACATGCAAGAGAATGAAACTGAACCACTTTCTTACACCATACACAAAAGCAAATTCAAAATGGATTAAAAACCTAAAAGTCTCAGCCCTTTAAATTTGGTTGAGTGGATAGAATACAAATGTGGAATATAATCAACCATTTATGCTAGCCTATTTTAGTCACTAATGAATGATACAGAATAGGAATAACTCTGAGGCCTGGAACAGTCGGAAAAGGTATCATGGAAAGGGGCACATGTGGCTCAGTGAGTTTAACAGCCTACTCATGATCTCATCTCAGGTCTTGATCTCATGGTTGTGAGTTCAAGCCCCACCTTGAGCTCCACACTGGGCATGGAGCAAAGGAAGGAAGGAAGGAAGAAATGAAGGAAGGAAGGAAGGAAGGAAGGAAGGAAGGAAGGAAGGAAGGAAGGAAGGAAGGAAGGAAGGAAGAAAAGGTATCACGAGGGACATAAGAGTTGAAAGCCTGGACTTTTAACACTTACTGCTATAATTCATTCATTCACTTATGCATTCATTCATTCATTCAATACTTATTAAGTTGAGCATCATACTTAATGCATGTAAGAGTAAATGAGCAATGGCATACAGTCTGGATAAGAGATATGGGAGACTCATAAGAGATATTATTCCACTATCAAAATAGTACAATTGAATCTCAAGCAGACTCCATGCTGAGCATGGAGCCAATGGGGATCAATCTCACAACTCTGAGATCATGACTTGAGCCAAAACCAAGAGTCACATATTTAACCAACTGCATCACCCAGGCGCCTCTAGATCCCTTTTTAATGAAGTAAAAGACAATCTGGTCACTGCCTACAAAGACACAGAAAACATTTAAACAATAAGTCTCTGTAAAAATAAATGTCTAAATAGCCCCTGTTGAGGACAACCAGGACTGTATCATAGAGTAGTCTCAAAGAAACAGCACAAGGAAAAGAGGATGTATCCAGTACCCCCAAGTTCTTACCATACAACTGCTTATGAGGAACATAGCTGGCCATACCATGGTTGTGCTCCAGAAAAAAGACATAGATCCTCTGCCACTCTGCATATTTATGGGAGCAATGAAAGGGTCAGGAAATACTCAACTGATTTGGGAAATTCAGCCTAGCTGGTATAAGAAACACTCTTTGCTGGCATGTTAACGTACATATCAGCAATAGTTTTAGGAAGAGGGCTTGAAATTTATATCTTCCCTACTCAGTCAACTTACTGCTAGGTGCCTGAGGGAGGGTTGCTGTCCTTATCCAATAGAGAAATAGTCTATCTTCTCAGAACTGTAGGGAATCAGAGTGAGGTGGGATGGGGAGATACGTCCACAGACAGGACTAGGCGGGAAGAAAGGGGGTTGGGGATTCTACACAAGGGGCCTGCACAGGTGAAGGTACAGAGGGAGAACAGGATGCCACATTCCCCATAGTAACTCAAGTGCTTAGTTCAGTGCCAAATAATAATAAGGTAAATATTTGTTTGCTGACTGAAAGATATTTAGGAAATCTGCATGCCCAGAATCTCACACTTGGTCCATAAAATAAGTGTCAATGCTTTGAGGCATATTCAAAGCCACAAGAAATAAATGACAACAATTTTACCAGATTTACTGATACATTAATTTAAATTAAATATATGCAGATATATTTGTTTTAATTTTCTACATTATATGTGTGTATATATAACTAGATTCTTCAAAAAAACATGAAATGAGATTTAAAAAAATGAAATCTAGCCTTTGGAATGAGCTAGAGAATATTATTATAAGAAAAAAGATCAATCAGAGAAAGACAAATACCATATGATGTCACTCATATGTGGAATTTAAGAAACAAACAAACAAACAAAAACAAAAATAAAAACAAGCAATGGGGGGAAAAAGAGAGAGGCAAACCAAAGAACAGACTCTTAAGTATAGAGAACAAACTGATGGCTACTGGAGGGCACGTGGAAGGGGGATGGGTGAAATAGGTGATGGGAATTAAGGAGGGCACTTGTCTTGTCGTGATGAGCACTGGGTAATGTTTGGAGGTGTGGAATCGCTGTATTGTACACCTGAAACTAATATTAAACTCCCTGTTAACTAATTGGAATTTAAATAAAAACTTCTAAAAAACATAAAATAAGAGAAATTTCTTCCTTGCAGTACCTTCAGGTACTATTTCAGACCCCTGGGAAGGATATGTTCACTCTTTTCCACTATTAGGAATACTGTGATGGAAAAGCTTCAAAAGCATGAGTAATGGGTTCTTGTTAAGCAAAAGTAAAAGAAAAAAGTGATGAAAATAGCAGCAAAGAGAGGAGTTGTAAGGTTCCTAACCATTTTTTGAAGAAAGAGTTGTTAAGACTAAAAAACCTTTTTCTTTAAATCAGTAGTAAACTGGATTATGTGGCCTCCACAATAAATATTATTATAATATGTATGTATATAATATATATCATATATAATATGTATTATTATCTAAATGTACATATAATACAACTAATTTAAATATATAATATATATCATTGTATTATTATATTTATATTATACGTAGTATATATAATATTTAAAATAAATGTTAAAAATAGAAATATTAGTTTATATCAATAGGCTTCCACAATAAAAAAAAGTGTCTAGCTTTATAAACCATCTTTGGGGAAAAATAAACAAATATAAAACCCTGCTAGATCTAAGAATTTGTATACACACACACACACACACACACACACACACATAATGTTTTTTATGGTCATGAGTGAAGACGACAATAGTACAGCTAATGTGATATATGATAATAGTTCATTATTAGAAATTTTAAGAATTAAATATAAATAGAAAGAAAACTGGATCACCAAGATTCGCTTTGGTATGTTTTTGCATAAAATTTTACTAGTCTTCAGTTGCAAAATTTGGTCTCACTTCCTTGCTTCGCTTCTTTCAGAAAATACACATCGGGGGCTCCCTGAGATTAACTAGTATGGTCAGTTTGGTGTGGCTCTGAACTTCAGATCTGGATATTGTCCCCCATTTGCTCTTTCCAAAGGCAGGGCACTTATTTCAGTATACCTGTCCTACTGTATTAGCTTAAAAAATGCTAGTGACAGTTTGGCTGAAAAGTCAAATGGAAAAGAATTTGAAAGGCTCAGCATCTTTCCTTCTGCTGATTTTTTTAGACTGCTTCTTGAGACGAATGTTCTTGTGCAGAATGACCAGGCTGTGGCTCCTCTAATCCCATCACCACAAGCCCCTTCATAATCAGTGGAGATGGCCATACGGTTCATTCACCCCATAGTGATGAGAATCAAACGTGAAAATGGCTGAAATAATTGGGTCAAATCTGCAGCGGGCCACATAAAAATGAGGGCATATTCAAAAATCATAACGGATCATACTTTCTGTGGGTAAAATAGGAGTGATGATAGGGAATTATCAGCCAGTTTCAGAAGGACACTAGCAAGTAAAATGATGTAAATCATTCATATTTATATAAGTATGGAATAAAAATAAACAATACTGTTTGTCATACAAATTTAGGCAGATTTATGTCCCAAACATCTAATTTCCAGCTCATTCCCTCTCATACTAAAAAAGTTAGCCAGCAATGGAAGCACTGGGGAGTCAGAATATTTTAAGCTTAAGTATTATTTTTAATACTGTTTCATTATGCTAGGTTGGATTTCTTCCATTTGTCATTCCAAATCCATCCACTGCCCTTCTCTGCTGTGTTCCGTGCCCTGGGAGGATGGTTTGTTTGGACTGTATCAATAGGCTTCCTTATCCTCTGACTTCCAGTTTGGCCAATAGAGGGCATGAAAGAAGATCAGAGAAAGGGAGGGGAGTAAGGTTGAGCATTGTTTCAGCTCAGCTGACCCCTTGATGAGGTCATCCCTCCACAGAAGGTCATGGTCCTTTCTAGATGGCATACTCCATATAGTCTGTCTTCAGATTCCTGCAGCTACTTCCTCCTCTTTACCCTGTTACTGCACCACTCCTAGTGGTTTCCATATTCCTCATCCAAACCTTTGTAAACAATGTCTCTAGTAAACTCTCAATACACCAACCTGTTTGACCACGTATGACCTTGGTTGAATCACATGACCAGCCAAAACCTCCACTGAAGGTTGGCGATTCGGTCAAAGTAATTGATAACAAAAGATGTGGCTATTTCCCCTCACCTTTTGCATGCTTTCCTTGATAAACCTGAAACAAGACTCATGGAATGCACCTTCTGTATTATCTCAGACTTTGTCAAGGGTATGTGACCTTGCCTTTATTAAAACAGCTCTAGGTCTAACAGCTATCTTGGAGATGTAAAACAAGTAATTCTGTCAGGTTGACTCAAGTCAGGCCTCTATTCACCGAATGTATAATTTTTTGGAAATACAAGTCAAGTAGGTCTGCTTATCTAGTTTAATCTTTATTGGGGGACAGTTCATTGTATTTCCTTGCTTTCTATCAGCTTTTGCTCTGAACTATCTTTTCAAGGATTTATTTGACAAACAACCTTGGAATGTAGAGATAATATCTCCTTCTAGAGCAAAGAGCACATTAGTTTCCTGACCAGAATAATAAGGATGAGTTCTCCCACCAGGGCAAAAGTTGGGCAGGTTTGCCTGCAGGTCATTCTAAAAGATTGGGGGTTTTCTAAATTTGGAATTCCTCAGCTGTGACGCAAACCCACTACATTCATAGCATACGCTGGGACCTTTTCACCTAACCCATGGAACTTGGAAGGCAAAGGAACCTGTGCAGACATGAAGCTCACACTTCCTGCTGTGCTAAGAGTAGAAAAGTCCTTTGTCTCTGACCAAGATGTCTATCTTCTATTGGCATTTACGAAACTATGGCAGGCTAATCTGTTAGTTTGCAAATGGGGTAAAAATCTCATATCCTTCACAGTTCTTAACAGTTCAAGGACTCCCACTGTAACTGAATTTACTTGAATTCACTCCTTGGTGAGTCACAGACAGAAACTACAGCAGGTGGAGTTATCGCACAAGTAAACTTTATTTGCAGCAAATAAGGAGATCATGAGGAATAACTTCCAAAGCCATGATTTCTCAAAAAAAGGTAAATGGGTAATTTTTATTTAGGGTTAGGAGGAATATTTAGATAGGAGAGCCCTGTCATTAAATATAGAGGTGGACATAGGGTGAGGCATGTGCTTAAGGAAACATGCCTATACATACAATGTATGTGAGGGTGGCTTATACTCCTTATACTCCTCCTTGGGCACAGATTTTAGTATTATAATGAGGTAAAGGTAACTGTTGGTCACTCCATGGTCACTCCATGGTCCATCTGTGCAGGTGTGAGTCGGGGTTAAGTTAAAACTTGTCTGATGCCAAGTGATATGAAGCATTTCTTCATATGTCTGTTGTCCATTTGCATGTCTTCTTTGGAAAACTGTCTGTTGATGTCTTCTGCCCATTTCTTTATTGTATTATTTGTTCTTTGGGTGTTGAGTTTGATAAGTTCTTTACAAATTTTGGGTACTAGTCCTCTATGTGATAAGACATTTGCAAATATATTCTCCCATGCTGTCAGTTGTCTTTTGATTTTGTCAACTGTTTCCTCTGCTATGCAAAAGATTTTATCTTGATGAAGTCTTAATAGTTCATTTTTGCTTTTGTTTCTCTGGCCTTTGGAGACGCATCTAGCAAGAAGTTGCTGTGGCCACAGTCAAAGACGCTGCTGCCTGTGTTCTCCTCAAATATTTTGATGGATTCCTCTCTCACATTGACGTCTTTCATCCATTTTGAGTCTATTTTTGTGTGTGATGTAAGGAAAGGGTCCAGTTTCATTCTGCTACATGTGGCTGTCCAATTTTCCCAACCCCATTTGTTGAAGAGACTCTCCTTTTTTCACTGGATATTTTTTCATGGTTTGTCAGACATCGTTGACCATAGAGTTGAGGGTCCATTTCTGGGTTCTCTATTCTGCTCCTTTGATCTATGTGTCTGTTTTTGTACCAGTACCATAGTGTCTTGATGATTACAGCTTTGTAATACAGCTTGAAGTCCAGAATTGTGATGCCTCCAGCTTTGGTTTTTTTTTTTTCAACATTCCTTTGGCTATTTGGGGTCTTTTCTGGTTCCATACAAATTTTAGGATTATTTTTTCCAGTTCTGTGAAAAATTTTGTTGGTGTTGTGATAGGGATTGCATTGAATGTGTAGATTGCTTTGAGTGGCATAGGTATTTTAACAATATTTGTTCTTTCAATCCATGAGCGTGGAATGTTTTCCCATTTTTTTGTGTATTCCTCAATTTCTTTTGTAAGTGTTCTATAGTCTTCAGAGTACAGACTCTGGTTAGAGTCTTTGGTTAGGTTTATTCCTTGGTATCTTTGGTTTTTGGTGCATTTGTAAATGGGATTGGTTCCTTGATTTCTCTTTCTTCTACCTTATTTTTAATGTACAAAAATGCAACTGACTTCTGTTGCATTTGCTGCATTGATTTTATTTTTTAACTTTTAATTTTTTAAAATTTTTAAAAAACATTTTATTTATTTGAGAGAGAGTGTGAGCAAGAAAGAGCATGAATGGTGGGGAGGGGCAGTGGAAGAGGGAGAAGTAGACTCCCTGCTGAGCAGGGAGCCCAATGTGGGGCTTGATCCCAGGACCCCAGTATCATAACCTGAGCTGAAAGCAGATGCTTAACTGAGCTACCAAGAAGCATTGATTTTATATCCTGCCACTTTGCTGAATTCCTTTATCAGTTTTAGCAATTTTTTTGCTGGAGGCTTTGGGTTTTCCACATAGAGTATTATGTCATCTGTGAAGAATGAAAGTTTGACTTCATTTTTGCAGATTTGGATGCCTTTTCTTTCTTTTTGTTATCTAATTGCTGAGGCTAGGAGTTCTAGTACTAAGTTGAACAACAGTGGTGAGAGTGGATATTCCTGTTGTGTTCAGAATGGCTAAAAGTAACACTTAGGAAATGACAGATGTTGGTGAGGATACAGAGAAAGGGGAATCCTCTTGCACTGTTGGTGGGAATGCAAACTGGTGCAGTCACTCTGGAAAACAGTATGCGGGTTCCTCAAAAAGTTAAAAATAGAACTGCCCTAAGACTCAGCAATTGTACAAGTAGGTATTTATCCAAAGGACACAAACAGTGATACGAAGGGGCACATGCACTCCAATGTTTATAAAAGCAATGTTCACAATTGCCAAAATATGAAAAGAACCCAGAATTCCATCAATAGATGAATGGATAAAGAAGATATGGTACATGATGTAGTTTTTATTTTATTTCATTTTTTAAAAGATTTTATTTATTCATTTGACAGAGTGAGAGAGATCACAAGTAGGCAGAAAGGCAGGCAGAGAGAGGGGGAAGCAGGCTCCCCGCTGAGCAGAGAGCCCAATGCGGGGCTCAATCCCAGGACCCTGAGATCATGACCTGAGCTGAAGACACAGGCTTTAACCCACTGAGCCACCCAGGCACCCCTGTAGTTTTTAAATGTTGGTGAAGTCCAGAGCCAACAGCCAAGAAAGAATTCTTGAGAAATCTTTGGTGCAAAAAAGGTGATTTTATTAAAGCATGGACATAGGACCCATGGACAGAAAGAGCTGCTGCCCCAGGATTGTGAGGGGCAACTGATGATATACTTTGGGGTTGGGGAAGTAAAGACAAGGGGAAGTTCCAGAAGGATTTTCATATGCTAAAGGAGACACACCGGATACTAGAGGCCTTGCTATTGTCAAACTAAGGCTGTTTTTCCCTCTAGCAAGGCATTAACATTAAGACAGTTGGGAGCTTTCTGGAGGAAGGTTATACTCTGCCTGCCTCAAGTATTTGTCAATAGGCTACAGGTTATAAGGACATTTAAATTTATCTACACTTTCTTCTGCCTTTGTTTCCCATTATCAGTGCGTGCGTGTGTGTGTGTGTGTGTGTGTGTGTGTGTGATGGAATATTACTCAGTCACCAAAAAGAATGAAATCTTGCCATTTGCAATTATGTGGATGGAACTAGAGGGTATTATGTTAAGTGAAATAAGCCATGTGATTTCACTCATTTGTGGAATTTAACAAAACAGATGAACATAGAGGAAGGGAAGGAAAAATAAAATAAGAGAAAAACAGAGAGGGAGGCAAACAAAAAGAGACTCTTAACTATAGTAAACTGAAGGTTGCTGGAGGGGAGGTTGGGGGATGGGGTAACTGGGTGATGGGAATTAAGAAGGGTACTTGAAGTAATAAGCACTAGGTGTTGTATGCAACTGATAAATCACTGAATTCTACTTCTGAAACTAATAATACAGAATATGTTAATTTAATTTAATAATTTAATTTAATTTAATTTAAAAAATTTTTTAAAAGATAAAGAAAAACTGGTCGGAATGGTCTGGGTCTGCCTGAGTGGAACTTCGTCCAGCCAATCCTCATTGCTTAAGGGGTAGTTTTAGTTTCTATTATGTTATGCATCTCAGGTCTTTTGTCTGAGTTAAGAGATAAACTGGAAAGAAATGCTTAAGGAAAAAGGTCAGTGGGTACAAACAGGTGAATAGGAAAGATCAGGTCTTGGGGTCTAGCTGCTGACACCATCTCAGTGATGAGGGAGCAGAAGGCAAGCTGAGGACAAAGCACAAGCTGACACCCTGCAACCTCACCACCACCTCCCTTCCATATGTGTGACATTCCTCCTGGAAAGTCCCAACTATCTTAATGCTTTGCTAGAGGAAAAAGCAACCTTGGCTTGACAATAGCAAGGCTTCCTGTATCCTGAGGGTCTTTTTTAGCATATGAAAGTCCTTTTGGACACCTCCCTTTCCCCTGACCTCCCCTAACTCCCAAGTATATAATCTGCCATTCCTCAGAAACCCAGTGCAGCACCTCTTTCTGCCCTTGGGTCCTGTCCCCTTGTTTTTTCTTTTCTTTTTCTTTTTCTTTTTTTTTAAAGATTTTATTTATTTGAGAGAGAGCAGAGTAAGAAAGAGAGAACATTAGTGAGTTGGGGAGGGTGCAGAGGGAGAGGGAGAAGCATTCTAATGTGAGGCTGGATCCTAGGACCCCAAGATCATGATCTGAGCCGAAGACAGCTGCTTAACAGACTGAGCCACATAGGCACCTCAAGAATGGCTTTTCTTTTTTTTTCATTAACATATAATGTATTATTTCCTTCAGGGGTACAGGTCTCTGATTCATCAGTCTTACATAATTCACAGCACTCACCAGTAGCATATACCCTTCCCAATGTCCATCACCCCGCCAGCCTCATCCCTTCCACCCGCCTCCATGCCATTAACCCTCAATTTGGTTCCTGAGAGTAAGAGTCTCTTATGGTTTGTCTCTCTCTGCTTTCCTCTTGTTTCATTTTTCCCTTCCTTCCCCTATGATCCTCTGTCTTGTTTTTAATCCTCCTATCAATGAGATCAAATGATAATTATCTTTCCCTGATAGACTTATTTCGCTTAGCATAATACCCTCTAGTTCCACCCACATTGTTGCAAATGGCAAGATTTCATTTTATTTGATGGCTGCATAGTATTCCATTGTGTATATATACCACTTCTTCATCCATTTCACTGTTGATGGACATCTAGGCTCTTTCCATAATTTGGCTATTGTGGACATTGCTACTATAAACATTCGGGTGCACATGACCTTTCTGATCACTACATTAGTATCTTTGGGGTAAGTACCCAGTAGTACAATCGCTGGATGATAGGGTAGCTCTATTTTCAACATTTATTTATTTATTTATTTATTTATTTATTTATTTATTTATTTTTCTATTTTCAACTTTTTGAGGAACCTCCATACTGTTTTCCAGAGTGGTTGCACTAGCTTGCATTCCCACCAACAGTGTAGAAGGGTTCCTCTTTCTCTACATCCTTGCCAACACCTGTCATTTACTGATTTGTTAATTTTAGCATTCTGACCTGTGTGAGGTGGTATCTCACTGAGGTTTTGATTTGTATTTCCCTGATGCTGAGTGATGTCGGGCACTTTTTCATGTGTCTGTTGGCCATCCGGATGTCTTCTTTGCAGAAATGTCTGTTCATATCTTCTGCTCATTTCTTGACTGGATTGTTTGTTCTTCAGGTGTTGAGTTTGAAAAGTTCTTTACAGATTTTGGATACTAGCCCTTTATCGGATATGTCATTTGCAAATATCTTTTCCCGTTCTGTCAGTTGTCTTTTGGTTTTGTTGATTGTTTCCTTTGCTGTGCAAAAGCTTTTTATCCTGATGAAGTCCTAATAGTTAATTTTTGCCCTTGCTTCCCTTGTCATTGGTGATGCTTCTAGGAAGAAGTTGCTGACACTAAGGTCAAAGAGGCTGCTGCCTGTGTTCTCCTCAAATATTTTGATGGATTCCTCTCTCACATTGATGTCTTTCATCCATTTTGAGTTTATTTTTGTGTGTGATATAAGGAAATGGTCCAGTTTCATTCTTTTGTATATGGCTGTCCTATTTTGCCAACACCATTTGTTGAAAAGACTCAATAAATGGACATTTTTTCTACTGGACATTCTTGACTGCTTTGTCGAAGATTAGTTGACCATAGAGTTGAGGGTCCATTCTTAGGTTCTCTATTCTTTTTCTTTGATCTATGTGTCTGTTTTTGTACCAGTACCATAGTGTCTTGATGATTACAGCTTTGTAATATAACTTGAAGTCCACAATTGTGATGCCTCCAGCTCTGGTTTTCTTTTTCAACATTCCTCCAGCTATTCAGGGTCTTTTCTGGTTCCATGTAAATTTTAAAATTACTTGTTCCATTTCTTTGAAAAAAATTGATGGTACTTTGATAGGGATTGCATTAAATGCATAGATTGTTCTAGGAAGCATAGACGTTTTCACAATATTTGTTCTTCCAATGCATGATCATGGAATGTTTTTCCATTTCTTTGTGCCATCCTCAATTTCTTTCATGAGCACTTTATAGTTTTCTGAGTATAGATTCTTTGCCTCTTTGGTTAGATTCATTCCTGGGTATCTCGTGGTTTTGGGTGCAATTGTAAATGGGATCGCCTCCTTAATTTCTTTTTCTTCTGTCTTGCTGTTGGTGTAGAGAAATGCAACTGATTTCTGTGCATGGTTTTATATCCTGATGCTTTACTGAATTCCTGTATGAGTTCTAGCACTTTTGGGGTGGAGTCTTTCGGGTTTTCCACATAAAGTATCATATCATCTGCAAAGAGTGAGAGTTTGACTTCTTCTTTGCCTATTTTGATGCCTTTTATTTCTTTTTGTTGTCTGATTGCTGAGGCTAGGACTTCTAGTACTATGTTGAATAGCAGTGGTGATAGTGGACATCCCTGCTCTGTTCCTGACCTTAGGGGAAAAGCTCTCAGTTTTTCCCCATTAAGAATGATATTTGCGGG
>CM053604.1:105259544-105316747 GCA_028646535.1 Procyon lotor | reverse complement strand
GGGGAGGGTATGTGCTGTTAAGTGCTGTGAAATGTGTAAGCCTGATGATTCACAGACATGTACCCTGGGGCAAATAATACATTATATGTTAATAAAAATTAATTTAAAAAAAAAAGAAAAAGAAAAAAAAGAAACACAGGTAGAAGACCCTAGGACTGCAATTCCCAAATTGTGTGCTCAAGAGCATAGGACACTGGAGTGAACTCATAAGGCACCATGGGATATTTTAAATTTTTGAGAGAAGCACAGAAACATCTGGAAGACATTATAAGAATGTCTATGGTTAAGCTGTTTGGACCTAATTACCTAATAAATGAAACTATGCAGTATTTCTTAGGTTCAAGGACACCATGAAAAAATTAGAGATTCCAGTGGTGGTGTTAAACAAAAAAGTTTGGGAATCTCTGTTTTAAGGACATACTAGGATTCAAAAGACATAGCTTGCCCACAGTAGAACGAGAAAAGTAGAGCAAAAGTAAAATGGACAGTGCCTCCAGCCTCTCTATGCTTAGTTATACCTAGTGGAACCTTTCTTTCACTCCATCCTGGCTCTAAAGAAAGGAACCTTTGTGCCCTATTACCTGAATTTACTGAGGATTCCTTCAAAATCAATGAATATTGTTTATAAATCAGTGAATCTTACTCTTAATAACAAAAACAAAACCATGATTTTTTTAATGTTGGTTTGGGGACCAAATAACTAGAGTTTCCTAAATATTTAGCATGAGAAGTCTACTAAAATTTAAATATTTCTCTAGTGAAGAAATGAATGAACTTTATGTTGAAATTCATTAAGCAATAATAGCCCATTATAGAAGTTTTAAAATTTACTCTAAATTAAAGGTTAGTAAACTTTTTCTGTAAAACTTTTTCTGTTATCTTTTTCAATAACTCTAAAAATGTAAAGGCCAATTGAAAGCAGTGGGTATATTCACATTGTTGTCAACCACTCTCCAAATCTCATTACACAGCTGAAACTCTATACCCACTGAACTAACAGTTCTCCATATCCCATTGTATACCAGCATACATAGCAGCACTAGACACCATTAGGCAATAGAAAGGAGGGCTCCGTGGTCAGGTTTAAAAGGTCAAAGTACACACACAAATGTTCACTGCAGCAACATTCACAATAGGCAAAAGATGGAAACCCAAATGCCCATTGACAGGTGAATGGATAAAGAGCACGTGGTATATACATACAATAGCATACTAGTCAGCCTTAAAAAAGAAAGAAATTCTGATATCCACTACAAATGGACATTAAAACAATATACCAAGTGAAATATGCCAGATGTAAAAAGGACAAATACTTCACGGCTCCACGTACATGAAGTACCTAGAATAAATTCACAGAGACAGAAAGTAGGATAGTGATTACCAGGAACTGGGGGGAAAGGGAAATGGGGAGTTAGTGTCAAATAGATACAGAATTTCAGTTTGGGACAATGAAAAAATCGCATATGGATTTGGTGGTGGCAGTTTCACAATATAAATGTACTTAATGCCACTGAACTGTACAAAATGGTTAAATGATAGATTTTATGTTATTTTACTACAAGAAAAAAAGATGTAAAAACAGCTCTTAGCTCATGAGCCATACAGAAATAGACTGCAGACCACAACTTGGTGGCAGCCCATAGTTTGCTCTGAATCCTAAGAGCCACTAAACAAAATGAACAAAATGACATGAAATACTTGAAAATTTTTTCCAAGCCATTATAATTCATTTGTCTTCTAACATCAACATGTTAAACAGATTTACATTTCATATATTTGTTACATCCCCAGAACTTACAAGTGCAGCCAAAAAGATGCTTGAGAGAAGTCTAAGATGAGGTCAAAATGTATATAAAGACATACAGATCTATATGTAGAAATCTGGTAATATATAAACGTATGTCCAGCTTTACCTATTACAGATGTAATAAATATGAATAAATAAACCATGGTGTCTTCAATGAAGCTTAAATGTAACCTGAACAATGTGGTAGGTAAAGCTGACACTTAATGGACTAAAATACTCACAAAGTTCAGATTTTAAAGTTTGATATTATAACTTGTTCCACTTTTATTTTCTTACCCTTTCATTTGGTACACAGTAGGCTATTTTCCCTCCTGTTTTGTGGGAGGAGGAAAAAATGACACATTACAGAATCAAGCATAATGTAAAGATCTACTCAAATCCCTTCCCTGCATTTGCAAGCTTTAAATCTAACACTCACTTAATTCTTTCATTGATTAGCACAATCTCAGACTCTGAAGGCAACATATTCCTAAAAGAAACCCTAGACACCTTTTCTAGGCTTAAAGTCAGCTCTAGGAAAAAATCACCCTAAGCAAGAAGCCTTTTTCAAATAGGTAGAATGTACACAATAAAAATGACATGGTTCCAGTTATCTATTCCCTGGCACAGACACATAACAAACAACCCTAAACAAAGAAGTAAAACAATCATTTTCATAATGCTTAAGGATTCTTTTTAAGACTTTATTGTTAGAGCAGTTTCAAATTTACAAAAGGCACAGAGAATTCATATGTAACCACTGTCCTCCCACACGCAAAGCCTCTCCCATTATCAGTATTGTTTACCAGAAGGGTACATTTTTTTTACAAAGAATGAATCTACATCAACACATCAAAACCACCCGAAGTCCACCATTTACCTTAAGGTTCATTTTTGGTGTTTTACACCTTATGGATTTGGACAAAAGCACAGTGACATACATTCATCATTATAATACACAGAATATTTTCGTTGCTCTAAAAATCCTCTATATTCTGCCTATTCATCTCTCCCTTGTCCCCATCTGGCAACAACTGATCTTTTTTATTGTCTCTGTATTTTGTCTTTCCCAGAATGGCATATAGTTGGAATCATAGTGTGTAGCTTTTTCAGATTGGCTTCTTTCACCCAGTAGTATTCATTTAAGTTTCCTCTATGTCTTTTTATAGCTTGATGGTTCAATTCTTTTTAGTGCTAAATACTATTCCATTTCTAAATGTACCAATGTTTATTAATCCATTTATCTACTGAAGGACATCTTGGTTGCTCCTAAGTTTTAGCAATTATGAGTAAAGGTGCTATAAACATCAATGTACAGGTTTCTTTGTGTACATAAGGTTTCACCTCCTTTAGGTAACTAGTAACAAGTGCAATTGCTGGAGCACATGGGAAAAGTATGTTTCATTTTATAAGAAACTTACAAACTATCTTCCAAAGTGGCTGTACCATTTTGCATTCCCACTAACAATGTATGAGAATCCTTTTGTTCCACATCTTTACCAGCGTCTGGTGTTGTCAGTGTTCTGGATTCTGGCCATTCTAATAGGTGTGTAGTGGTAAGTTATTTTGTTTTACTTTGCATTTCCATGATGATATGATGTGGAGCATCTTTGCATATACTTATTTGACATCTGTATTATCTTCTTTGATGATGTCTGTTAAGGTGTCTGGCCCATGAAATAAGTTTTTTATTTTCTTATTGTGGAGTTTTAGAAGTTCTTTATACATTTTGGGTAACAATCCTTTATCAGATGTATTTTTTGCAAATATTTCTCCCAGTCTGTGTCTTGTTTTCCAATTCTTTTAAGGCCACGGATTCTCCAAGTCAGGAATTAGGACAAGATAGAACAGGAATGCCTCGCTTCTGGTCCACAAGTCTATGGCCTCAGCTGGGAAGAGTGGGCTGAAGGGTGGCTCAAATGCCTGAGAGATGGAATCTGCTTCACCACTCACGTAACTGGTATCTGGGCTAACTGGATGGGTGGGCTCAGCTGCAATTGTCAGTGAGAGTACTTCAAGAGGTCTCCCTATTGTTCTGGACTTTTCACAGTACACCAGACTCAGGTAGTCAGACTTCTTACATGATGGCTGAGAGTTCCAAAAGCAAGTATTTCAACAGACAAGATGGAGTTGGTCTTTTGTGACCTCGCCTCTGACGTCACATGTGGTGATTATAATCACTTTCACTATAGTCTATTGTATAAATCAATCATGGGTCCATCACAAGGTATATCTTTTTATGGGAAAGACATCAAAGAAGTTGTACCATATTTTAAGACCACCAGGACATATTTATAGAGAAAAATGGAAATATATGCCAAAGAGTTAACAGTGCCCACCTCCCAGGATCCCTCAAAGTGAATTCTATTAACTTATTATTTTGTCAGACTAACACAAACATATCTCCATGGATGGCAAAATTCCATCTACATATTTTCATATAATACAGTAACAAACAGAAACTTCATTTTGTCTATATAAACTGCATTGAGAATGACTAATATCTTACTTTTGGCCCTAGTACCATCTGCCAGTTACTGTTCTTATTTTCTAAACACCATCAAGCTCAGATCCATCCTCAGACTTAGGCTAAGTCATATCCAGAATACAGAAAATACCTATAGCAAGTAAAGCAAGTAGATTAGGATCATGCCCAGCATTATGATTGCTGAAACTGGTGGTCATTCTCTATCTCAGTGATTGCTAGATTTTAGGACTTCATGAACCAAGAAAATTTTCAAAAATAAATGGGAGCAAATAAAGTTAGCAACATTTTATTTTCCAAGGAAAAAATATTTAGAAACAACTACTGCTATATAACTGTCATCACATACAAGAAATAGAATAGAAATTTAAAAATAAAGCACAATCCTTAAGAGTAAATTTGACTAAATGAAAACTCATATGTGTGTGTGTGTGTGTGTGTGTATATATATATATATATATTTTTTTTTTTTTTTTTTTCCTCATTTCTCCGCTGATCTGCAGAAACTTCACCATAGATGAACCCCGGTTCACAAACTGGCATGTGAAACCACTTGTGCATCTGACATTCTGGTCTCTTCCATCTCTTGCTTTATTCTAATAGTTCTAGAACTTTAGCTTGCTCCTAGGAACTTGGTCCAAAAGACATACAAATAGGTAATTACAATACAACACAAATGCTGTGAGGATACAGAGGGGGAAAAAAATCATGAAAGATTTCATACATTGGGTAAAATAGGTTCGCCCACAGCAGGAAGGAGGAAGACTATTCAAGGTGCCAGTGACTATGGCTGAAAGCACAGAGACAATCTGTGTGTGTGGTATATCCAAGGAAGAAATATTGTGTACCAAAAGTAAGTAGTGGTTATACTTGGTTGCACAGTAAGGGTTATTTTTCTTTATTCTTCTATTTTCTGAAATTTAACAATGGAATATGCATTAATTTAGTGGCCAGGAAATAACTATTTTAATTTTGTAGATTATCTTAGGAGGAACAAACAAAAGGCCTATTTTGCTTCAAGAAAGCAGTCTGTATTAAGAGAGGCCAGGATGGAAAATGGAGATGTGAAGGATTTGATAGATAGCTGCAGAGGACAGATGATACTGGGGAAGATAACAATCTCTCAATGCCTCTGTGAGAATTCTAGGCTAAGGGCACTCAATACCGAGGTCTTCTTGTCCACAGAGTTATTAGTCAGAAATTCTCATGTGGCAGGTGCTGTCTGACAGGTCAAATGCTTAGCAGTGCCTTTGGAGTCAAGAGACCAAGGTTAGAATTCCCACTCTACCACTAACTAGCTCAATGACCAAAGGCAAATTACTTAAACACTTGAACCTGTTTTCTCACCTATAACATGGAAAACTGCCTACCTTTCTGGATTTTTGTACAGGTCAACTGATATATTGTAGGTAAAGAATTCAGTACGATGCCTGCCCCTCAGGCATCGTATGAGAATTACCATACAGGAGGCTTCCGTATATCTAATTGAGAAGTTAGATATTTGTTTGCTTTATTGGTTTGGAAAGGCTTTAAGATCCTATTTGCCATTTGTTCTATAGGTTTAGCTAAAAGCTGTAAGCACATAAAAAGTCTGTCAGTTGGAATGTCAAAACCTTTTGAAACTTGAGAGTATGAGAGTTTCTAACACAAGTTCTAGATGTGGAAAGGATATTCATTATTTACAGCTGCTTCTAAAAATAAGCTACCTTCAGAATGTTCTGCAGGATCCAGAAATAACTAAGTAGCCCTCCCCTAGAGTCTAATGACTGATAGAAAACGAGGAGGACGTTTCCCATTCTTCACTGACTTATTCGGCTCCCCTATCCACTCCCAGAGAGAACCGGAGATCTTTGTGCAGATAAAAGGGCTCTACGGTCTTACCCAGGCTTTCTTAATACTGGAATACAGTGAGCAGAAGAATGTAGTAGGTATTCCTCAAGTCTTTTCAAACAATTCGACACAGCTTCCAGAATTCTGTTCACTGGTAACCGGGAACCCCTACCGATTCCAACAAACCCCAACTACCTCCTCTTTTCCAAAACCTCACCTTTCTACGCCTCTCTGCAGCCCCGCCCCCTAGAAATGACCAATCAGAGAGTGTAAAGCGAGCCGGATGGGGTGGGCCCAGTTTGGCTGTGTCGACGAATCAGCACCCTCAAACAGCGGGGGCGGAAGCGGAAGCCCTGGGTTGGCCTTGGGTTCCGCTGTGGGGCATGTCCCGTGGGAGTGAGTGAGGAAATCCTGTGCTCCGCGGGTTTTAGATCTTGCCTTTTATCTGCCAGCAGAATCGGGCCAAGAGACGCCTGCAGGCGCGGGAGAGAGGAAGCTCGACCGCCCAAGAAAAGAGCAAGTGGACAGGCAGCTGCGGGGAAGAACAGAACTGTGTGCAGGGTGTTTAGAAGTCGGTCCTGGTCGGCGCCGCTGTCCTCGAGGCCATGGTGCAGGCGGAGGTCTGGGCGATACCCAGGTGAGGACAGCGGCTCCGCCCGGGGATTCCACCGCGGAAGAACTGGGTAGATGAGGAGCAGGGAAGAAAGGATGCTGCCCGCACTGCTCCCTGGTAGCACCTTGAGCGGCCGCAGTTGCGGTAGCAGCAGCAGCAGCAGAAAGCACAGCGCGGGCCGAGGAGGCGGCTCGAGCTGCTGGTAAAGTCGCCCAACAGCTGTTTCTCTGTAGTATGCGAGTTGACAAAACAGTCAAAGAACAGGGCTCCCCGTTACAATCTCCTTCGAGCTCTTTTTCCTTGCTACTTGGAGCTGATTTATGCGGAAACATGCCTTGCACTTGTACCTGGAGGAATTGGAGACAGTGGATTCGACCTTTAGCCGTGGTCATCTACCTGGTGTCCATAGTGGTTGCGGTTCCTCTATGCGTGTGGGAATTACAGAAGCTGGAGGTAAGAGGGTCCTTCACCATCGGCCTCTACCCTTTTTCTACGGTCCTGCCCATCTAAGGTTGCCCATTTTTTACCCCAGATGCCCCAGACTTGATATCCTTAAAATTATGTCATGTAAGTGAGCCCAGTCTTAGTTGATAAACCTGTCTGGTTTCTTGTTCACGGTCTTTCAAAGCATGCTGCAGGTGGAAGGAGGACCAGGTCGAGAAAATAGTTAGACTATATTAAGATTGCTGCTTAGAAGAGCACTCTTTTGCAAGTATTCATCAATTCCCAGAAAGTAAGGTAATTTTATTCCTGAAATCTGATCTGTTCAAATATTGGACTTGACTAGATCAAATAAACTACCTTGAAAACCATGTATTGAATTTTATTAGCATTTAATTAGCTTCCTGGATTAAAGGATTCTAGTTGGTTTAACTTTGTAGTTTGTTTTTACTTAGGAATTAGCTCTTAACCCACAAAGATTTTGCAAAAAGTCCCTTGTATATTTTTTGATGTCATATTCTTATTGTGACATCAATAAAGTACTACAAGCTGGAAGACCTCAAGGTAAATATTCAACTTAGATGGGTACTTTATAAAAATTGTGTAGTGAATTTTAAATTCTAAGTTAGTAAATACCAGAAAGTACTTTTATTTAGCAACACCTATTTTACAAGAGCAATTGCAAGACCATGGCTATTTTAGGCTTTTTATTATGGAAATGATTCTTACATAATTAAACAAAATGCAGTTTAATATACATTTTGTTTTCTCTTTGTTCACTAAATTATATTTTGTTGACTCTCCCATATTGGCATAGCCTATGTAGTTATTTTCAATGTTGATATAATATTCCACTACATTAAATAATCCCCATTTTTTAGATGTTTAGATTATTCTCATAATTTGTTTACCAGAATTCAAGTATAGACATCTTAATACAACTATGATTCTCTTACTTGAGAGTATTTTTTTGGACTGTGGTATAGGAACTCTTTTTCAGGCTCATAGGTATAATATCAACCTAGTTTAAGATTTTGCTTAGTTATTGTGGTTTTTAAGTACCATCTTTTAAGGAAAATTTTAATCTGCAATCTCTACTGCAAACACCCTGAACCAAATTCTCTTCATGTCTTACTTGGACTATTCTCAATTCATCATCCAAAGTGTCTCATTAAAACCTAAGTCACATTATATGCCTCTTCTCTAAATTTTCCAATTACTTAGAGTTCCAAATTAAAAGCCGATACCCCTAACTATGGCCATTATGGCCCAGCATAATCTGATACCACCCCCACCTCATCCCCCTCTGACTTTCCCCAATTCTGGGCTTTTACCACAGTGATTTTGCTCAAACATTTGGGGTAGGCTATGGCCTTTGCATTAAATGTTCCCCCTTCGTGGCATGCTCTTATCCCAGATGATATTCTTATTCCTTTATGTCCTTCAGGTCTATACTCATATGTCACCCAGCTACCGTGTTTAAAAATTGCAAACTTTCCTTCATCCCAGTGATAAATCAGGCTTGTGTTCTGTATGGTGAGAGCTAAAAACTTGGCTCCCACTTGCATGGAACTTAGTGATGGAGACCACTACAACCAAAACACCCCCAAAAAACAAAACAAAACAAAAAAAACCCCACAATCAGTAAAATAAAATTGCACAAAATGCTATGGAAGAAACTTAAAAAGATCTAAGAAATGAACAAGTGGGCATCTTCAAAAGACCACTACCAACTATGGATAATTAAGTGGAAGTAAAGGAACATTAGAAAGCTCTTTATGGTAGTTAAGAAGTCATCAGTGCCTGAATTACAATGACTTATGGCCCAAATCAGGATAATAGAAATAGAGATGGACAACTGAATTTTAAGTATCCTTGGCAGTGAAGAAACAAGACTTGACAGGAGGTTGGTTTGGGGAGGAGAGACAATGAGAGAAAGTAATCAAGAACGACTGTGAGGTTTTTATCTTAAACAATATGGTAAATGGTGATGCCAGTTACTGAGATGGAAAATTGATAGGGACAGGTTTGAGAGAAATTTGAGTTCTGCTTTGGACATTCAGGTTGAGGTCTATGAGAGACAATCAGATGGGCATGTCAGATACACAGTTGGATATGCAAGTCTAGAATTCAGAAAGGTTTGAGCTGCATATATTAATATGAGAGTTGTCAGAACAGAGATGGTGTTAAAGTCATAGGATAGGGTGCCTGGGTGGCTCAGTTGGTTAAGTCCCTGCCTTGTGCTGGGGTGGAGCCCCGTGTCAGGCTACCTGCTCAAAGAGGAGCCTACTTCTCCCTCTCCCACTGCCCCTGCTTGTGCATTCTCTCTCTCTCTCTCTCTCTGTCAAATAAATAAATAAAATCTTTGGGGGGAAAAAGCCATAAGGATGGATAAGATTATAGAGACTAAGGACCTGGCACCAACATTTAGAAATCTGTTGGAGGAATAGGAACTTAACAAAAAAGAAGCATCAGCCAGTGAGGAAACAGAATGCCCAAAGAGTAGTGTCTGGAAGCTGGAACAGGAAAGTGTTTCAGGAGCTATTTAGTGAACAGTGTACAGTGCGACTGAGTCTAGGAGGGTCATTGGTGATCCTAGTAATGGTTTCTATGGAGTTGTAAGGGCCAAAACCGTTGGAAGAATGAATGTGAGGCAAAGAAGTGCTATCAGGATATGAAGACAAGTTTTTTTGGTTCATTTTTTTCCTCTCGTTATGTTTTTTTAAGGTTACATACAATAACCAGAGCATGTCCCCAAGATTTAGGTGTAATTTTATTTAATCTTCTTAAAACCTGTGAAGTAGAGGAATCATCTTCATTCCATAGAAACAAAAACTGAAATAGAGAGATAGTGGCTAACATGACATTGTGCTAAGTGCTTTTTATATACAATATATCATTCTCTTCATCATTATTCACTAAATGAGTTTGTGTATCTAAAATACTTAACATGGGGCCTGCCACATAGTAGGTGTTCAATAAGCCCTAATTATCACTGTTGTTTTTAAATTTTCACTATTGCTTTGGAGCAGCAATTCTTTTTCTTGTGGAATAACATCTTAGTTGGAATTAGGTTCTCAGTTGAACACCTAAAGCAGAGTCACATACATTTGCTTGAGCATTAAATGTTAAGGGACAGTTTTGCATGAAAGACATTTGTCTTTTAAACACTAGAATCCCTGTGCTTATACAGTGAGAAGTCAGTGGGAACTGAGATTGTAAAAATAAGTTCATAGAGCCCATCCTATGCCCATGGTGAGGCATATACTTATTTATTGGAATGGCAAGATGACCATCTGGACTACTTAAATTATTTCTGCCTCTTACTTGACTGAGCATGTATAATGGAAGTCCAGTAAGTTAAATGCACACATACTGTCAAACTGCTCTGCAGTCATTTTACCCTGCCCTATGTGTACTTATGCCCCAAGCAGCTACTTTTTTGTAAGTGCTCCTCTCTTCCCCCGAGGATTGGACCCAGACAGCACTCTCTTACTGCATTCTCCTTTCTGCTCTGACAGCATTTGGCCCGGGTTCACTTAACTGACTCCTGGATGTTTGTCCTTTGTTTTTTTTTTTTTTTTTATTTCTTCTCTACTTCAAGTTACCATGGGGAGGTGGGGGGAGTCTAAGCTATTTATCTTTGCTTATGGCTGATAAGTCTAATAATCTTAATGATATCCTCATATCAATGTGTCTTGTGTGAATAATTTATTTAAAAATAAATGTAAATTAAAATAAAGGTAATAATTATATTAATAATTTCTACAGATACCTAACATTTACTTAGTATATTTCTTAAATATCTGCACACACAAAACAGATTAAATTTCTTATGGATGTAGCTTTTATAGGTAGTTCAAAAGTCAAAGCAACTATAAAACCAGTGATTCAAATTAATGGCATTAATATGGACAGATGATGTGTTTCTGAAACTACCACCTGCAATGTAAAAATTGTACTAACTCTGTGATACAAGATTTTTTTTTTTAATTTGGCATCACTCTACTGAAATGACTTTAGTTCTGTAGTCACTTTTATGTTTTATGATCATTTGAAAAGAACTTTCTTTTTTATAGCACACTGAGGATGCTTGGCCTTAGTCACAAGCACATCATTTTTCTCTTAAGTCTACCACCAAGTTGGCACTAAGGAATTATAACAACAAACTTGGGCATTAAAATTACTTGACAGTACTCTTCTTAATTATCACCTTGTAACAGAGAAGATCTAGAATATGCTGCTATTATTATTTTAGGTCATCGTTAAAATGAACACAGGTCTTCCTTGACTTATAATGGGGTTATGTCCTGATAAGCCCATCATAAGTGGAAAATATTGTCTGTAAAAATGCATTTAATGCACTTAACCAGCCAAACATCATATAGCCTAGCCACATTAAATATGCTCGGAACACTTTATAAAAAAAAGTAGTTTTTCACTTTCAGTATAGTATTCATTAAATTACATGAGATAGGAGTTCTTGAACACTTTATTATAAAGTAGGCTGTGTGTTAGATGATTTTGCCCAACTGTAGGCTAATATAAGTGTTCTGAGCATGTTTAAGGTCGGCCAGACTAAGCTATTATGTATGGCAGGCTAAGTGCATTAAATGCAGTCAACTTAGGGTATTTCAACCACAATGGGCTGAAATCAGGATGGGTTTATCAGGATGTAACCCTATCACACGTGGAGGAAGTGGTAAGTGTATAGATTGTTTACCCTCATGATCCCACAGCTGACTGGGAGCTCCCTGCTCCTGCCCAGCATCAGGAGAAGAACATCATACCACAGTGAAAAACTCAAGAAAAGATAAAAATTTGAAGTATAGTTTCTGCTGAATGCATATCATTTTTGCACCACAATAAAGTCAAGAAATTGAAAGTTGAACCAGGTCTGGAACCACCAATATTAAATACTCAATATTAAATAAAATTGAGCCAAGCAAAAATCTCTGGAAAGTGATTGCACAGACATTCCTTTTAGAATCTTCACCTCCACATAGTTGCTTTTCACTTACTATTTTGATTATTCTCCAGCATTCAGAAAGACTTTTTGTGTAGTTAACCCTTGAACAGCATGGGTGTGAACTGTTACAGGTCCACTTATACACAGATATTTGTCAACAAATACAGTGTAGTACTGTAAATGTATTTTCTCTTAAAATTTTTAATAGCATTTTCTTTTCTCTAGCTTACTTGCTTACTTTAAGAAAACAGTATATAATATATGAAACATACAAAATATCTGTTAAAGGACTATGTTATAGGTAAGGCTTCTGGTCAGTAGTGGGCTATTAGTAGTCTTTGGGGAATCAAAAATTATATATAGATTTTCAACTGTGCAGGAGTTGGGGTGCTAACTTTCAAATTGTTAAAGGGCTCATATATTTGCTTTTAAAGTTTTCCATACTTTGTGGTGTAGAAGTTCATTGTTGTAAAAATACATTTGTTCTCTCTATACTTTGTTTTTTTTATATCCCTGTTGAAAAAAAATATCTTGTTCAAAACAGTAAAACTAAAAGTTGTGGGCTTCAGCTCTTTTAATTAACTGTTCAAATCCCAAAGTACCAAAATTAAATGCCCACTTTTTTCCTTTAAAGCATTAGCATTAACTTGTACTCGTGCCTTGAAGAGTGAATTCACAAATATAAAATTCATTCCCTAGGGCTCCACAGATAGAACAGATATTCAAATTTATTTTATTTATTTACTTATTTATTTGTGTGTGCATGCCAGGAAGTGAGTGAATTACTTCAACTCTACCTTAAGATGGGATAGCTCAGGGGTTCCTGGGTTGGCTAAGCATCTGCCTTCAGCTCAGGTCATGATCCCAGGGTCCTCCGGATCTAGCCCTGCATCCAGCTCCCTGCTCAGCGTGGAGTTTGCTCCTCTCTCTTCCTACTGCTCCTTCCCCTGGCTCTTGTGCTTTCTCTCTCAAATAAATAAAATCTTTTAAAAAAAAGAGAGAGATCATTCAAAGTATATTTTTAGAAATTGAGCTTTTAAAGGATAAAATATTGATCAGATACTGACCTAAAAAAGGAAACTAGAGCTTTTTAAAATGTGATATCCTAAGTTGATATTGTTGTATATAAGAGGGGTAGCACAAATTAATACTGTTTGGACAGTAGTTCTGGCAGTACTTATCATGTGGGACAGTTAAAACACATAATGCATATAAAAAACTTAGCAAAGTATTAGGCAGTACTCAGTACATGTTCTATTAACATGTTAGGTAACAATAAAATGCACAGAAAATGTAGGTAGGATTTTAACTCTCCAAACATAAAAGCAAAGGAGTAGACCATAAAAGATTTTTTGGGGTGCCTGGGTGGCTCAATTGGTTAAGTGTCTGATTCTTATTTCAGCTCAGGTCACAATCTCAGTATCATGAGATCAAGCCCTATGCATGGAGCCTGCTTAAGATTCTCTCTCTTTCTCCCCCAGCCTCTTCCTCCCATGTGTGCACACTCTCTCTCGAAAAATAAAATAATAAAATAAATTAAAAAAATAAACATTTTTTTAAAGATTTATTTATTTGACAGAGAGGAGAGAGATCACAAGTAGGCAGAGAGGCAGGCAGAGGGGGGGGGGGAAGCAGGCTCCCTGCCGAGCAGAGAGCCCGATGTGGGGCTCGATCCCAGAACTCTGAGATCATGACCTGAGCTGAAGGCAGAGGCTTTAACCCACTGAGCCACCCAGGCGCCCCAAATAAACATTTTTTAAAAAAAGATTTTTAGACTTGCAGAAAATTCTAAAACTTCTATACATTCCTACACACAGTAATCAAATATAAAAGACAAGAAGCTGAGGAGAAATTATATGATGTTAATATTCTTAAGTTATACAGTGGTGTTACAAAAGGCTTCACAAGGAAAAATGCTCAACCCCATGAGGAAAAATCCTTCCCCTCCCTCTGCAAAAGCACAAATAGGCTGTTTTTTGAAAAAGAAATAAAATAGCCACTAGTCATTTGGAAATGTTGGGCCTCCTTAATAATCAAATAAATATAAATTTAAGAAATAAAAATATTTAGCTTTTTAGTTTTAATATAAGAATTAATTTTTTTTTTAAAGGTTGGAATACATACCAAGGCTTGGTTTATTGCTGGAATCTTTTTGCTGTTGACTATACCTATATCGCTTTGGGTGATATTGCAACATTTAGTACATTATACACAACCGGAACTACAGAAACCAATAATAAGGTAAGTATTAATATAATTGAATTCTTCTAGTGTTATGTTCACTTATTTCATAACTATGATGTAAAATGTTTTTAATTTATGCTTTGCTTTCCAACTAGGATTCTTTGGATGGTACCTATATACAGTTTAGATAGTGTAAGTATATTTAATTTTATCTCACTAGCTAAGAACTTGCTTGATGATATAACTATATTTACAGAATGCTTAAAGTATTGAGAATTTATTATTTGGCAATAAGAAGTCAGATTAATAAGAAAAGTGAAAAGATTCACTTGTTTTTAATATCAGTAAAAAAGATGAAGTATTACAATAGAAAAGACAGGTATTCTAAATTTTAAAAAATCTATAGCTATTTTCTTTGCATAATCTTTTAAAATTTCCAAATTCTAGTTCTTAGTCCTTTAAAGAATGTAATATTTAAAATAACATTATCATCCTTTTCATGTAGTAAATCTTTTGTTTGAAAAACCCTTCCCTGATGGATTCAAACATGCAGTTGTCATAGATCACTGCTTTAATTTGGTTAAATATAAAGGAAATGTCTTTAATTGAATTTTCTATGATCATCTCAAGAAAAATTTCAGATTATATTTAAGAACCCAATTACAAAATAATTTAGCTTCTTTCTTCATATTTAGTATTTGCCCCCCAACACGAATGTTTTTGCCAGTAACCAGTACCTTTTGCTTTTGAAAATTCATTTCACAGATTGTCTGGTAGCTCTCATAAATTTTAGAAAGTTTGATGTAAATGTCAAGTTTAAAAATTAGCATTGTGATAACCAGGAATTGGAATGGGAATTCATTTTAGCTTCAACTATTTTTAACATCTGTGCTTTTTCATAGTGGATAGCTTTGAAATACCCCAGCATTGCAATATATGTGGATACCTGCAGGGAATGTTATGAAGCTTATGTCATTTACAACTTTATGGTATTCCTTACCAATTATCTAACGAACCGGTATCCAAATCTGGTATTAATCCTTGAAGCCAAAGATCAGCAGAAACATTTCCCTCCTTTATGTTGCTGTCCACCATGGACTATGGGAGAGTAAGTATGTTTGGTTTTAATCTTATGTATTTAAACAGAATTTTTAAGCACCAGTCATTTCTTTATAAAAGCAGCATGTTAAGTACTAGGAGCAGGACAGAAAGTTTAAGAAGAGTTCCTACCTGCAAGTAGTTCATAGTCAAGTTTAAAGAAAACACATTTTTATAATCCACACATACAAAGAACTCTCTTGTACATTATTTATCCTAAATAGACAACTTCTAGGGAAAAAAAACTTTATAAATCATTTAATGAACATCCTTTTACTATTGAGACCCAGGATCTACAGAGATTAACTTACTCAAGATTACATAGCTAGTTAATGACACAATCAGGTGTGAGACCCAGGGATAAGATAGTCTAAGTGGGTAAGTGGGGAAACAGCATATGATATGAAGGACCAACCAATAGTGTTTATTCTAGTACTATATAATGGTCTCTTGGCCTTACTATATATCCATAGAGGACAGTAAAAAATAAAGCCTGAAAATTTCAGTTGAAGCTAAGATTGCATTTTTTATATGAATGAGCCATTGGATATTTTTCATCAAGGAAATGTTTGAAGGTATCATTTTAGAAATGTTAATTTTGCAATACTATACAGAATGCATTAGAGGGAGGAAGATTCCAGAGATAATTAAATAAATTAGGAGGTTGTTATTCTAGTCCATTTGTGAGATAAGCTGAAAAGGAGATGAAATTGGAATGAAAGGAAAGAGACTGCAACTGAAGAACTGGTAGGACTTGATCACTGATAATGGGGACGAAGGTGAAAGTTGCAAGTCAAGATAACTGGAATGATTTGGAGTTACAGTAATCAGTATAGATATACAACCTAGGGAGACAGGCAATACAGAACCATTTGTATAACATTGAGACTAAATATGTCTCTACTTTACACACTTGAAATGAAATATAGATATACAACCTAGGGAGACAGGCAATACAGAACCATTTGTATAACATTGAGACTAAATATGTCTCTACTTTACACACTTGAAATGACAGGGAGCTAGCTATTTTAAATAACAGGCTCTTAATGTGTTCATTAACACACTTGATATGTATTGAGCACTTAGTATGTGCCAATATACAGATATAGCCTAGTGTATATAACAGATGTAGAACTTATGGAACCTACATTTTGGTTCGGACGTTTGGAATTAAATGAAGACACTATTATAGAGTTACTTATATCAGGAAATGCTATGAAGGTAAAGGAAAAGGAGAATATGAAAGAGGAATAGTAAGGGAAAACTATTGTAAGTTGGGAATGGGGGAGAGAAACTATGCTTAGCAACAAATACAATATGGATAGAGAGATTTATAGCTAATGAGCAGATTGAGGTGATCACTGGATGGAAAATTACTGAGAGGAGACATCAAGGGAAGGGGAATTCTCTCTTAAATAGCATAATAGAATTCTTGCTAAGGGCAGACCAAGCACTTATATGTCAAGACTCGGGGATGAGGAGCTTATCAAATATCAAGGGTAATCAGGTATCATGGGTAAGAGGATGACTTAGCAGTATTCTTGTTCAGTTTGACTTAGGCCAAGGCCAAGGCCTGAGAATGATGCCTAATTGAAAAGACAACTCAGAGGAGATCTGTCTAAAGTTTGGTCAGGATAATGAGAAGCCATTATAGGATGTTGAATAGAGGACTAGTGCCCAAATTTCATTTTCAGAGGTTAGTGTGCTCTTTGTAGACTGAATTGCAAATGGACAAGGATAGAAGAGATTGCAGTGGTCCAGTCAGTATAATGATGATGGCTTGGCTTTGATTAGGACTCTCCTCCAAATTCTACAGAACCTAAAATGAGGCTCTAGCTGTATCTTCAGAATGGCTCATCACAATTAGCTAGTGGTCCACTAAAACCCCAAACCTTTTCCATGTGATGCTGCTGGCCAAAATCTCCCTACTCTGTGGTTGTGCAATTGAATTGTTCCTCACTACACAATTACATTTGTTCTTATTAAATCTCTTTGTGTTGGTTTCATTTTTTCCTGAGACTCTTAAATTTTGACAGCTGCTGCCTGAATAATGTCAGCAGTGCATCCATGGTTATGATAACTCAGGTATTTTTTCCTTTGAAACAACATTAAGTGTTTACCTGTGTTAATGCAATTTAAAAGTATGGTTTTAGTAATAATAAGACGTCTCTTGTGTATAAATACATTGTAGGTTACCAGTCTCCCTCTAGTAGGTAACTGGTGTTACAAATCTGATAATTAATCAGGCTATTGCTGTTTAGGATAATTCAGTATAGTGCTTTGGTCATAAAATGTAAATAGCATGGCAAGTTTGCAGTTGTTAATTAACTAAAGAACTAGGTCTGTTTTTTATCCTCTTGCCGTAATATGAACAGTGAGCACAATGAGTTTTCTTTCAATGAACCTTAAATTTTGTGTCAAGGAGGGGAAACAGTTTACTGACAAATTTAGTATACTGGTGAAACAAATGGTTTCATGAAGTGGTACTAATCCTTACTCTATATTCCCTTCCTTTCTCTTGTTTTTAAAATTCAGGTCATGGCCTAATAAGTTGAATTTGACAGTTTGAAAAAAAATGCTCTAGGGTATATACCTTGTAGTGGCATGCTGGGTCTTTTAAGTTTTGTTCAGCTTTGTTAGTGGCAAATTGTTTTCTGAAGTGGCAGTACCGTATTCCTCTCCCACCAACGGTATAAAACACTTATACTTGAACCACATCCTCACCTACATTTGGAATTACCCAGACTTCTTTTTGTTTGCCTGTCAAGGGAATGTAAAATGGTATATTGCTGTGGTCTTAATTTGGATTTCCTTGATTAGCAGTGAGGTTGAGCAACTTTTTATATGTTTATTAACCGTTCGTGTTTCCTTTCCCGAGGAATGCTTGTTTTTGTTTCTTTTCTTTTTTTTTTTTTTTTAAGATTTTATTTATTAGAGAGCGAGAGAGAGCATGAGGGGGGAGAAGGTCAGAGGGAGAAGCAGACTCCCCGCGGAACCGGGTGTGAGTTAGGAATGCAGTTTCATTTTATTCCATTAGCTAATAGTCCTAGCACCATTCTCTCCCTTCTACTTCACTGATCTTGTCATTTCTGTTATATGTCAGGTTTCAACATGTAATGGGTCTGTTTGTGGCTTTTTGTTTTAGGTTTTTTCTGTTTTGTTGGTTAACTTTTCTATTCCTGGATTAATTCCCTACATTAACTACTACAGCTTATTAATAAGCCTTAAAGTGAGGGGCAGGGGCCTTACCCTATTATCTTGGCTATTTTTGGGTCTTTGCTCTTACATATAAACTTTAGGAACAGTTGGCAAGTTGTTAGAAAAACCTGTAGGGATTTTTTTATTATAATTGAATTCAGTCTTTGGTTTATTGGCATCTTTATGGTTTTTAGAGTCTTACCTATGAATATGGTCTACCTTTCTACTTACTTAGCTCTTCATTTACCTTTCAGTAAAGTACATTTTTCTCAAATGTACTTTCAAAAGTCTTCTGTATCTTTGTTGATTTTTATAAATGTATTTTATTGCTATTATAAATGGCATCTATTTTAAAAATCATTTTAATTGCTTCCAGTTTGTAGAAAGGCAGTTGGTTTTGGCATATTGGTCTTTTATTCAAAAATCCTGTTACATTTTCTTAGTCTGTAGGTCTTCGTAAGTTCTCTGTGAAGATAGTCCTCTTCAAGTGATCTCTTTGCTTTCCAGTCTGTACTATATATTTCTCTTTCTTCTCACTGTGCTGGTGAGTAGCCCTAAATATTCTTAGATTATTCCTGATTTTAAAGGGAATTTTTATAAAATGTAATTGAATTTTATGTTTCCTAAAGGTGTTTTGTAGGCATCCTTTATCAAGTTAAATGAGCTAGCTCTCTTTTACTCCTAGCTTGTTTGAATTTTTAATCATGAGTAAATGATTAAATTTCATCAAATGCTTTTTCTGTATCTTTTGAGATGGTTGGTTTTGCCTTAAACCTGTTAATTTAGTGAATTAGATTAATAGCTTTTCTAATGTTAAAACCCCCTGCATTTGGAGGATAAATTCAAAGTGATTAAGATATATCATCTGCTTTTCTGCTTTTCTGCATCACAAGATTTGGTTTGCTAATATTTTGTTTAGAATTTTTACATCTATGTTCATGAGTAAGATTAGAGTATAATTTTCCTTTTTTATCTTGTTCCTGTCTGATTTTCATATCCAAGTTATACTGCCTGAATAGGCATTATCGCCTTTTATTTATGTGTCACAGGAAGAGATTATAACTAAAGCATGAAAGATGAGACCTGAACTTTGTGGGAGGACAGGTATAGAACTATTTAGGCTTCCTGTTGTTTCTGAAATCATTTTTTTTTTTAATTAATTTTTATTAACATATAATGTATTATTTGCCCCGGGGTACATGTCTGTGAATCATCAGGCTTACACATTTCACAGCACTTAACAGCACATATCCTCCCCAATGTCCACAGCCCAGCCACCCTATCCCTACCCCTCCCCCCCCACCTCCCAGCCACCCTCAGTTCGTTTCGTGAGTCTAGCAGTCTCTTATGGTTTGTCTCCCTCCCCATCCCTTCCTGTTTCATTTCTCTCCCCCACCCCCCCAAACTCCCTCCTTGCCTCTCAAATTCTTCATATCAGAGAGATCATGTGATAATTGTCTTTCTCTGACTGACTTATGAAATCATTTTTTAAAAAGTAAAATTTTTAGGAATTAAGCAGAATAAAGTTTTAAAACATATAGGCAGGGGCACCTGGGTGGCTCAGTTAGGTAAGCATCCTCCTGAATTTCAGTTCAGGTCATGATCTTGGGGTCTTGAGGTGGAGCCCCAATTTGGGCTCCAAGCTCCACAGAGAGCATGCTTGGGATTCTCTCTCCCTTCTTGCTCCCCCTTCTGCCCCCACTCATGCAGGCACACACACACTCAAATAAATAAATCTTGATGTGCATATATTTATATCTTCTCAGTCTCTTCTGGATCTGTTGTTATGATTTGTTTTCCATTTGTAATGCTATTAGTATCTTTATTTTTTTCCTTGAACAATCTTGTCAGAAGTTTGCCTGTTTTTACTAGCCTTTTCAAGAACTGGTTTTGGGGGTGCCTGGGTGGCTCAGTTAAGTGTCTGCCTTTAGCTCAGGTCATGATCTCAGGGTCTTGGGATTGAGTCCCACATCAGGTTCCCTGCTCAGTGGGGAGTCTGCTTCTCCCTCTGCTCCCCCCTCCCCAACTGCTCTCTCTCACTCTCCTCACTCTCTCAACCAAATAAAATCTTAAAAAATAATAATAATAATAAATTTTTTTTAAAGAACTGATTTTTGGCTTTGTTGATTCTCCGTGTAATATATTGTTTTTCTTTATCATTAATTTCTGCCCTATTTTTACTTCCTTTTCCCATTTCTTTTGGTTTACTGTCTTTTCCTAACATGTTAGAGCCTTAGCTCACTAATTTACAGTCTTTCTTCTTTCTTTTTTTTTTTAAGAGTTTTTAGATTTTTTAAGTAATGTTTATACCTAATGTGGGGCTTGAACTTAACAACCCCAAGATCAAGTCACTTGGGTCTTCTGAATGAGCCAGCCAGCTACTCCCTTCCTTTTTTAATACTACATTGAAAACTGTATATTTCCCTTCAAGTTCTACATTCACTGAATTCAGTTTTTTTATTGAAATGTAACTGACATACATTAATTTCAAATGTACAACATAATTACTCAGTATTTATATGTATTGCAAAATAGTCACCACAGTAAGTCTAGTTAATATCCCAGATATAACTGGGATTATCCCACCACATAAATCCCAGAATTTATATTTTATAATTTCATTATTGTCATATTTTAAATTCCAGTTGGGATTTTTTTTTTCTTTATGGAGTTATTCTGGAATATTTTTAAATTTCCAAACAGGATTTGGGGTGGGAGGTGGATTTTTATTTTATTCTTTTCATTGCAGTCAGAGAATATACTGTCTCTGAGACAGTCTTTGGAATTGGTTAAGATTTGTTTAATGTCCCTTAGTACATGATCAGTTTTTATAAAGGCTCCCTGTATGCTTGAAGAGAATATATATTTTATATTAATCAATGGATGTGTTTATTTTCATGGGATTAAGCTTATATGTTATTCAACTTCTCTATTTCTGTTGATTTTGACTACTTGCACTGTTACTGAAAAAGATATTTAAATTCTGCCAGATTGTCACTTTCTTTCTGTACTTTTTTTTTTTTTTTTAAAGATTTTATTTATTTGACAGAAACACAGTGAGAGAGGGAACACAAGCAGGGGGAGTAGGAGAGAGAGAAGCAGGCTTCTCGCTGAGCAGGAAGCTTGATGCGGGGCTCGATCCCAGGACCCTGGGATCATGACCCGAGCCGAAGGCAGACGCTTAACGACTGAGCCACCCAGGCGCCCCCTTTCTGTACTTTTTTAATATATTTTGATGCTATTACAAATAATCTTTTTTGTCTTGGGTGCCTGAGTGGTTTAGTCAGCTAAGCGTCCAACTGTTGATTTTGGCTCCAGTCATGACCTCAGGGTCATGAGATCAAGCCCCACATTGGGCTCCATGCCGCGCATGGAGTCTACTTAAGTCTCTCTCCCTCTTCCTTCTTCTTCCACCCCTCCCCCTTCACTCACAGGCATGCTAATTTAAAAAAAAGTTTTTGTCTTAAAGATATTTTGTCTGATATTAACAGGTTTCCCATCTTTCGTTTAGTATTTGCCTGGCATATCTTTCTTTACCTTTGACTTTCATCCTTTCTATTTCCTTATGTTTTAGATATATTACTTTTTTTTAAGTTTAGTATTTTTTGAATTCTAATCTGACAATTCATCACTTAAATTAGGCCATTTACATTGATATAGTCATTTAAAAGCATGCGTTTTCTTTTTGCCTCATTTCTATCCTTTTATCACTGACTGACTCCATTTTTTAAGTAAGCCTTTATTCTAGAATAATTTTAAATTTACAGAAAAGATGCAAAAACAAGACAGATTTCTAATACACTTTTAGCCAGCTTCCCCTAATGTTTAATATCTTATGTAATCATGTCAAAACTAGAAAATAACATTGGTGGGTTGCCTGAGTGGCTCACTCAGATAAGTGTCAGACTCTTGATTTCAGCTTAGGTCGTGATCTCAGGGTCCTGAGATCAAGCCCATTGTGGGGCTCTGTACTCAGTGTGCTTAAAATTCTCTTTCTCTTCCTCTGCCCCTCCCCCCACTCATGCGTGTGTGCACATGCTCTCTCTAAAATAAGTAAATCTTAAAAAAAGAAAAGAACATTGGTATAATAATTTTAACTGAAGACTCTTCAGATTTCCCAAGTTTTTCCACTAATGTCCTTTTTCTGTTCTAGGATCCAGTGCAGGAATCTACATTTTTTTTAAAGATTTTATTTATTTGACAGAGAGAAAGACATCACAGGTAGGCAGAGAGGCAGGCAGAGAGGGGGAAGCAGGCTCCTGAAGAGCAGAGACTGCCATGCAGGTTTGGATCCCTGGATCCTGAGAACATGGCCTGAGCCGAAGGGGGAGGCTTTATCCCACTGAGCCACCCAGGCGCCCCTAAAGCTTCTAAACTTTACTGTGATTACTTAAAATCTAACTTTAATCTTAAAAATTAGACAATTTTTTGGATAGATTTTTTAAAAAGTCTTTTGTAGATTTAACCACAGATACTAACAATTTACTTTGCACTCCTTGCATTTCAGCTCTGTGTGGGATCATTTCCTTTTTCTAAAGTCTGGCGCTTAACAGTTCCCTTTAGTGTCAATGTATCAGTGTCAAATTTTCTCAGATATACTTATCCAAAAGTATCTTTATTTTGCCCTCATTCTTGAAAGATAGTTTTGCTGGATGTAATTCTATGTTGGCAGGAATTTTCTCCAAGCACTTTGAAGATTTTATTCTACCTAATTCTGTCTTCGATTATTATTGTTAAGCTTCTCTTGTCAGTCTGTTATTCCATTATAGATGATCTGTCTCCACCTGCATTTAAGACCCAGTCTTTGATACTTTGCAGATTCATCATGAAGTACTTAGGTTGTTTTGTTTCTGCTTTTGCCCTGCTTAATTTACAGGGTGCCTCAACCTGTAGATTCATAACTTCATCAGTTATACAAAGTTCCTAGCCATAACCTCTTCTGATTTTGCCCTTCCTCTACTGCCTTCTGTAACTAAAAATATATGTTAGATCTTCTGATTCTGTCCAGTTCTTTAATTGTCTTTCACATTTTTCTCTTTGTCTCAGCCTTTGCTACATTCTGAGCAATTTCTTCAAACACATCTTCCAGTTCATTAATTCTCTACAGCTTTCAAAGGTAGCTAATCGACTTCACCCCATTTATAAAGAGTATGGGGCAGGAAGCAGAGCATATATAGCCATGGCATTCTCTCAGGAGGTCTTGCAGCAAGCCCAGATACACCCCTGAAGCCCCCACAGGGGCACACTTAGCTGGAAGTGGGAGTGAATACCTCAGCAGGGAGAAGGCTCTCAGCACACAGAACTCCGACAGTTTCTTAATTCAATTTTATTAACATAACACATCAAGGCTTGAATGCCAGATTCTCAATCTTATCAGTTTAGATGTAATTTTCTTTTTTTTTAAGATTTATTTATTCATTTGAGAAAGAGAGAGTGCACACAGGGAGAGGAGCAGAGGGAGAGAGAGAGACTCCTCACACTCCCTGCTGACTGCAGAGGGAAACAAGAGGCTCGATCCCAGGACCCTGAGATTATGACCTGAGCTGAAGTCAAGAATCAGCCACTTAACTGACTGAGCCAATCAGGTGCCCCTAGATGTAATTCTTAAAATTAGGGGATTCATAATACTTAACACTGATAATCAGTTCTCCTGATAGTAGTTAAAGCTTTTGCTCTCGGAGCAACTTGGTCTTTTAAGAAGGCTTGCACAAGGCTGTCAGGTAGAGAGGCTTTTTTGTTTGGGGACTTTTGTTTTGTTTTTGTTACTCCTTGTGAATTTTCCCCTATGTTGAGTGAGCCTAGCAATAGGATAAAAATTATTTATGCAGGATCTTTGTCCTTTCATAATATCTAATCAGTGATACTCTCTGGAATGATATTTAAATTCCAAACTTGAAACTGAACCTTAAATGTAAGTAATACCTTCTGAATACGCTTTCACATTTACATGCACACAGTTCATTTGTTACTCACTCTTTCTTCCAGAAATATACAGGGACACACTTTCATTCTTTCTATGCTGTAGTAATCAGGAATTTGAGACTGAACACAGAAAGGGAAATCTTTCAGAAGATGTAGTTGTCAAATAATTTTAAAAACAGCATTAAAACAGTGCTTGCTACCATCTACATTCTTTCCCAGTTGTCATTTAGAATGACAAAATTAAAAGAATTAAATGTAAATATGGCATCATTTTGAAAGTGATTTTAATTTGGGAGGCTTTGGAGAAAATCTGATACTCTTTAAATGAGTAGTTGGAATGGTAAGGTTTTTTTTTTCTCCCCTTTGGCAGAGTATTGCTGTTTAGGTGCAAACTGGGTGTTTTGCAGTATACTGTGGTCAGACCATTCACCACCATTGTTGCTTTGTAAGTACAAATAATTTATATATTGTTTTTTAAAATCATGCTCTGACTTCAGTGAGAACTGATACACAAAGAGCATTAATTTACTTGTTTATGATATATATCTAGTCTGTTATAAAAAACAGTATATAGAAACTCTATTATATTAAAATAAATAAGGTGAATATTTATAAGCAAACAATCACCACAGAATTCTTCTAAATAACATTCTCCATAGCTTTCTGGAAAACATTTTAAAAATGCTTTTTTTCCCCCTAAATATTAGTGTTCACACAGCTTTACAAAAACATCTGTTACCTGAAGTTAAAGTATGCTACCTTAGGTTCATTATATGGTTTTATTTTCTATATGGTTAACTTAGAATAGGAGTACTATATTTCAAGGATGAATCATTTTTCTTTTGTAAGAATTCTGAAGAGGCTTAGAAGATGAGGTAAAATGGTGTATCATTAAGCTATCTGGTAAAACTATTCTCTAAAAATTTAAGAATATCAGATAAAGAGTAGATAGCATGTTTTATCTGCTAATCATAATTAAATTTTGCATGTTCAGAGAAAGGGAAGAGAGGTGAAAGAAGCATTCATTTCTTTATTCTACCTTTGAGCTAGCAGTTCTTTAGTAACATTTACCTTAGAATTAAACTAATTTATTTATGAAGGCATGCTTTATTTGTCTGCAGTTTAGAAACTGGGGAATCGTGTAAGTTAATTCTTAGATCTAGGTGTTCATAAAATTTACCTCCCAAGATAATTTGGGGAAAAAATTAGTTGTATTTATTGACTTGCATTACATGCCTATAACAATCAAGGTTTTCAAAATGAGGTGAATTAATTTTTCTTAATCTAATACTTAACCTCTCTAATTCAATGTATGTGTCTTATTTTGGATTTAAGATGGAATAATCATATGGTAGCATTACTGGAAATTTTTTTAAATCTTAAACCACCTCTGTGACCAAAAATCAAGTGATTATCTATGGGGGTTCTTTTAAATAAACTGACTTCTTAATTTAAGTATTACTGTCAGTGCTGTGTTTTTAAAATATATTTTGATTTAGTTAATCATAAATGTCATTTTTACCATTTTTAAGAATCTGTGAGCTGCTTGGTATATATGATGAAGGGAACTTTAGCTTTTCAAATGCTTGGACTTACTTGGTTATAATAAACAACATGTCACAATTGGTAAGTAAATATTAATTTTAATTGCATTAAATTAGTATCTATGACTAAATTTTCTTAGAAGTTTCTTTGGGAATAAAGTTTTTTTTAATTTTGAAATTCAATTTATAGGAAAGAACTTGAAGAAACTTTAACATGTCTTTATACATATATAAAGATACGGTATCTTTGTAAATTATCTGGTGACTTTTACCTTGATGTGTTGTTCATGTTTGTTCACTTGGTAGTCATTACATAGTTGTGTGGATGTCATAAATAAAAGCACAGTGTTCTCCTTAAAAAACACCTAACTTAGGCATATTCAAAAAGAGAAAATGTCTATGTCTAAAAAAAAAAAAGAAAATGTCTAATTGGTATAGGACAGTACCTGGTTTGTTTGGGTTTTTTTAAACCTTTGTTTGGGTTGTTTTTTTTTTTTTTTCAACATTTTATATATATCTGAGAGAGAGCATATGAGTGTGCACCACAAGCAGGAGGTGAAGCAGGCTCTCCACTGAGCAGGGAGCCAGATGCAGGGCTCCATCCCAGGAGTCTTGGATTATGACCTGAGCCAAAGGCAGACACTTAACCAACTGACCCGTCACCTCAGGTGCTCCAGTACCAGGTTTGAATAAAAATGGAGGAATAATTTCTCTCATATATTTGGAGTAAAGGAAAATTGCGAATGCCAAGTTTTAAAAAAAAATGATCTTCTAGAAACTGAAATGCTCTACAAAATAACTGTCTAGGGCGCCTGGGCAGCTCAGTTATGGTTAAGTGTCTGCCTTCAGCTCAGGTCATGATCCTATAGTCCTGGGATTGAGCCCTGTGTTGGGGTGGTGAGGTGGTCTCTGCTCAGCAGGGGGCTTGCTGCTTCCTCTCCCTCTGCCCTCCCCGCTTGTGTGGTCTCTCAAATAAATAAATAAATAAATAAATGTGTGATCCTTTCAGCTTAACATGTACTTTAAAATTTTCAGTTAATGAGTGCTCGCTTCGGCAGCACATATACTAAAATTTTCAGTTAATGTTTTCAACAAAATAATAGGTGCAGTGACATGTATGTGTGATATTAGGTGTTTATAATAATAATTAAATGCCTGTGCATTCAAAGCTTTTGCATATAGGTTCATATTCTTTGGAACCAGTAATTCCATTTCTGGGAATGTACCCTCAAGAAATGGTTTATTTTTGTTTTTAATATCTTTGTGTATACAGCCTATCATTTGTAATAGCAAAAATCTGGAAACCATGCAAAGCCCAGTGATAGGGACTGTTTAAATGTACTGTGATTCTTCCAGTGGCCAGAATATTAAGCAGTTATTAAAATAATCCTTATAGGGATGCCTGGGTGATGAAGTCAGTTAAGTGTTTGAGCATTGGTTTCTGCTCAGGTTGCGATCTTAGTTTCATGGGATTGAGCCCTCAGCAGGGAGTCTGCTTGAGATTCTCTCTCCCTCTCCCCCACCCCGTGCACTCTCCCTCAAGTAAAATCTTTTAAAAAAAATAATATTCCTCATGAATCATATAAAAAAGTAACGTACTTTAAGTGGGGGAAAAGTCAGACAACAAAATTTAATATTTAGTTGATGATATCTATTTAAAAGCACCTTCTGTGTAGAAGGGAATGATTGGATAATGGGACTATGGACAAATTTGTATTTTTCTTTATTGCCTTCATAGTCTAAAATATTTTAAATGAACATTATGTATACTTGTAATGGGAAAAACTAAACTTTCAGGGAAATGTTCATTTGTACGTACAATGCATTAGATTGTTAAAACCTATTTCTAAAAATAAATAATTAGTCTTGAAAACTTATTTTTAAAAGTAAATACAGCTGGATTAACACACTGTCCTCAAGAAAAATTGTTTCCCTGATTCCTTATTTTCATATTTCATGGTTATAATTTTATTCAAGTAGAACTTATTTACTGTGTTGTCTAATAAGCAGATATATTTTTATTTGGGCTGAATGAGAGCATTTTCCTCCATTCATGACAATATTTGTTCATTATTTTAACACTGAAAACCATTTTCAGGGAAGACATTACATCTCTTCTGAGAAATTTCACGTCCTTCATTTTCACCCACAGTAAACTCTAAAAGCTCATTATTAATCTAAAAATAACAGAATAGGAAGCGTAGAAAAAATTGCCTAAAACATTACTCTGTACCAGATCTCTGGTTTATAACTGTGTTATTTCTGTTACTGTATTTATTCTTATTGAAGTTTAACTGTTAATTTTATTTCTAGTTTGCCATGTATTGTCTGCTTCTATTTTATAAAGTACTGAAGGAAGAACTGAGTCCAATCCAACCTGTTGGCAAATTTCTTTGTGTAAAACTGGTGGTTTTTGTTTCTTTTTGGTAAGTGTTGCTTTCTCTTAAATGTAAATGTTCTCATTTTCTACAGGGCAATAACACTATTGATTAGGGAGGATTTTCAAAATAGTCTTAATATAGGAAATGAATTAAAATGTCTCTACTTACCTTTTAAAACGTTCCTCTGTTTAGCCCTTCTTGGTTTTTCATAAAGAAATAATCAGATGGTTACCATAACATTTATAAGAAGAAAATAATTTGAGACATACTGTCTCAACATTAGAGGAGTCATTAAAGAATATATGGTGGTCTTTTCATATAAGAGAATAGTCTACAGTTTAGAAGATAAACATAAGAATATTTAATAATGTGAGATAATGTTCATTTACTTAGTAAAATATATTTTTTAAAGCAGAAGGCAAACTGTACATGGTCCCAATTTAGTAAAAGGGTGGGTGATAGGGGACATAGAAACAAATACACCAAATTTAACAGTATACAAATACAAAAAGGGGAAAAAGAATAATTCTTGAAATCCTGTCACCCAGAAAGAAGGATTAATATTGTGGTGCAGATAATGTCACATATAAAATGCCACAGAAAGAGTCTGATACCATAAAAACTTGCAAAACTCAAGGATACATTCAGTATGTTGTGGATATAGTTCTCTACCAATAAAGTGAGGATATATGGGGTGCCTGGGTGGTTCAGTGGTTTGGGCCTCTGCCTTCGGCTCAGGTCATGATCTCAGGGTCCTGGGATCGAGCCCCACATCGGGCTCTCTGCTCAGCAGGGAGCCTGCTTCCCCCTCTCTCTGCCTGCCTCTCTGCCTGATTGTGATCTCTCTCTCTGTCAAATAAATAAATAAAATCTTTAAAAAAAAAAAAAGTGAGGATATAATTTTCTCATCATTTGTGGTTTTTTTGGTTTTACTAAGTATTCTGTGGATCTAACATTTAAACTACTCTCCTGTTGACATTTAGGTTGTTCCTAATTCTTTCACCATTACAAACAATATTGAAGTAAAATTCTTAAATACAGAACTATATAAACTTGTCTCATTACTGGCTGTTTACTAGTAATTTAACCTTAGGGTCGTAGCCACAGATGTGCTTGAAACATTCATTGTGACTCCTGTCTCAGGAGTCCAATGCCTTTTGAGTTTGTCTCTAGTCCAGGACTTCTAACAAGACTGGTTTAAAAATGTTTTTAAAAATAATCTGAATAATTAATTAATCCATGTGTAAGTAACACTTAAGTGTCCTTTACTTTAAATGTCTATTGTTCAAGGTTGTGGGCATTGTCTGTGTATAGGAAGAACTTAGTATCTAATTACTTGAATATACTTTCAAAACAAAGACATATAAACCAAGTTTTGAAGTTCCATGTGTATAAGAATGCATAATCAAAATTCATATGATGAAACCGTACTAGAATAAACTTTTAAAGCAAATAAATGTGTTTAGTATAGATTTGCAGTATCTTCAGGAGTATGCTATGAAGGCAGGGTGGTGGTGGTGGTGGTGGTGGTCCACAAGTTGTGCTGGGGTTTAAGTTTTTAAAATGGCATATTTTTAAAACAACTGCTCATTTTATGCTTGATATAGATATGGCGTTTACCTTTTCCTAACATATAGGCAAGCAGTAGTTATTGCTTTGTTGGTAAAAGTTGGCGTTATTTCTGAAAAGCATACATGGGAATGGCAAACTGTAGAAGCTGTGGCTACAGGACTCCAGGTGAGTGCTCTCTGTGAACTTAATAAAACTTTACTGTTTACCTATTTTACATATTATCTCCCAAACCTGACAACATGCAGGCTGTGGCCTACTACTTTCCTCACTCTGCAGAGGAGGAAATGGAGGAACCCTAGAAAGACTAGCCATCATCACTAATTTGTGGTGGAACCAGGAATAGAACCTAGATTTGGTTTTTCCTAGTCAGTTTCTCTTTGTGCATTTCTCTTAGTCTTTGGGCAGTGGATTGAGAATGCATTGTGTTTTGCTAAAACGTACTTGACTGAGGTAGTATAAAATAGATTTAAATTTTTGCCATTTTGTCCTTTTTTTAAAAGATCAAAAATAGTTATTTTGGAAAATGAAAAAATGAATATAACCTTATGGGGGAAAAAAAGAGCTGTTGATACTGAAATACTTTTTGAAAAGAGAAAGATAGTGCTTTTCCTTTATCTACAAAACCAGATTTAAGCTCAAAGATAGCTGTTTTTGTTTTTGTTATTTTAGGACTTTATCATCTGTATTGAGATGTTCCTTGCTGCTATTGCTCATCACTACACTTTCTCATATAAACCCTATGTCCAAGAAGCAGAAGAGGGCTCATGCTTTGATTCCTTTCTTGCCATGTGGGATGTTTCAGATATTAGGGATGATATTTCTGAACAAGTAAGACATGTTGGTAAGTACCAGCCATTTCATTCACCCAAATAGATAGGTTCTTGTAGTTCTCCTACTTAGGGAAATTTAGTAGCTATTTAAGAGATGAAAAGATTTTGTTTAAAAGCAGTATCAGTAAGGTTCTTCAAATTGAGAGACGGGAGGGGGAACATATTCTTAGCATGGTAAGTTTATAGCAGTAAAAATAACTTTTGGCTAACTTGGAACCCTTTTTATTACTTTAAAGGAAGGACAGTCATGGGACATCCTAGGAAAAAGTTTTTTCCTGAGGATCAAGATCAAAATGAACATACAAGCTTGCTATCCTCATCCTCACAAGATGCAATTTCTGTTGCTTCTTCTGTACCACCTTCACCCATGGGCCACTACCAAGGGTTTGGACACACTGTGACTCCCCAGACTACACCTACTACAGCTAATATATCTGATGAAATATATAATGATACTACAGAAGAGAAAAAAGAACTTATAGATAAATCTGTGGCCTCCTGAACAGTGTGCAAAAGCAGATTGCTCCTGCTACCATGTTATTTCATTACCTGGTATCCCATTGCTCAGGATTTTGTGCTTGGGACAAGCCATAAATGATGGAAAATTTCAACACAAAGAAGGTGAAAGCCAGGTAGAACTACTGGATTTATATAACTGACTGAGTTTTGTACATCACAAATAATCAGTCTAAATATCCTAGACTTAGACTTGATTTCTTCTTAACATTAGAGTATCACACACTCAAATGGTAGAAAATGACTCTACTAAATGTTCCTGATATTACATTGCTTTATCAAGAGGATGGACATTTAAAAAAAAAAAAAATCAAAGCTTCCTACCATTGCTGCATGAATATAATGCTCTGGATTTAGCAGAAAGTATAATTTGGAAATATGAATTAGTGGAACTTAAATCATAATCATGTGCCATATATGCCTACCTAACAATTATTTCTCTATTTCTCAACTGGATGTCTTTCAATAAATAAGAATTTATCATTTATTTTCTGCAATTTTTTGTCTCTCATTCTTTAAACATAAACTCTTTATGAAAAAGTTCTTGATTAGAGGCACAGCAAAAAAGTAGTCCAGAAAGATTAAAGGTTAGAAATTACATACCTACAATGAAAAGACACCTTTATCTTCTATTCCTTTTAGGAGAAATAGCTAGGACCTAATATTAATCTTTAAAACAACTACTATCTAAAACTCCTATTTGCAACACTGGTAATAGATTAATAGATTATCCATGACTTTCAGATGAAAAGAATAAGCTGGATAAAAAACTAAGAGAATAAATAAGAACTTTGTAATAGAAATGGAATCTAGGGACACCTGGGTGGCTAAGTTGGTTGAGTGTCTGCCTTCGGCTCAGGTCATGATCCCAGGGTCCTGGGATGGCGTCCTGCATCGGGCTCCTTGCTTGGTAGGGAGCCTGCTTCTTCCTCTGCCTGCTCTGCCTGCTCTGCCTGCTGGCCTCTGTGCTTGTGCTCTCTCTCTCTCTCTCCCCTCTGACAAATAAATGAATAAAATCTTAAGAAAAAAAAAAAAAAGAAACGGAGTCTACTTTTCCTCAGTCCTATTAAGTGTGTCAGCAAACATAAAGCTAGGCTGAGTATTCTTAATTATTCATTAAACCACAGTCAGAAGACATAGAGGTGCTCTTTCGGAGACATTTATTACGTAGGATGGAGTTTCTCTATTGCTAATCACAACCCACTGGGTAATGTTTAACATTATATACTGAAATCTCGAAAGTGCCAATGTAGGATGTTATGAATAGCAAGAATAAATATTTTCTCAAATCTTTGCTTAATTATTTATACACACATTCACATTTATGTACTGGTTCACAGTTATTAGATGCAAAGTCTTTATTCTTTCCACTATTATAAACACTTCTATTAAAAGTAAAGCTGGGTTAGTTTAATACTAGAGGCAGTGAGAATAGGCAATGTAGAAAGAAGGTGCATCTTACTTTCTTTGTGGCTTACATACAAAGAGTACACAGTACATACAAGGCACGATAATCTTCCCTATTAATCTCCCTGTTGCAAGTCTTTAAAAATTGGGCCAATTATTCTATGCATCCAGACCAAAATTTTAAAAAGTACCGGTTTAGGTTTAGCTCTTTCTTCAATTTATAAGTTTTTAAAATTTTCTTTGCCAAAAGTAAACCAGGAAAAATGCTGCCTCCTACAGATTTTACTTCATCCCTAACTTTTACTCTCTTACATTTAGCATATAGCTTAAATTCTTAATTGAAGTCTGCATTCTCAAAACACAAAACCCAAGGAGTTTCAGAAGAAGAGTGAGTATTTAAAAGAAGCCAGCTTCAAATTTACAGGTAAACATAACTCTCGGTTTTTAGTAGAAGCCAACTTCCAGATGTATCCCAATTAAGAAGTTTTGACTTACAGAAAGCCAAGATGCCTTAAAAATTAAAAAGTTGCTTTACTTAACTGGCACAGGACAATGAAGATGGGACTCAAATCCCTTATCTTTATAGCTTTAGAGTGTAGACTAAAGTATTCAGCAGAATTGAAGCCACTGTTAAATACAACCAAGTGATAAAAACAAACTTTGCTAATTTGAAAAATTAATGACAGCCTTTTTGAGAAAGGAAGTCCGCTCCGCAGCAATATCACTATAATAATGCTCCTCTTTAAGATCCTTTAAATATACTTTATTAATGAATTTAAAAAAATACTTGACCATTACAAGGAATTAAATCTTTATACCCCCATTTTATCATTACAATTCCACTACTAATTCAGACCAGAATTGTGTACTTGCTGCTCTACCTGGACAGGTTTTCATTGGAAAACTGCTCTTCATTGCTTTACTGTGATGCTGACACTGCTTTTGTGGTGCTGGACATTGAGTACTAATTCCTCTCCCATTTCCACCTGGATAGGATTATCTAAAACAACTGCAGCTTGTTTCCAGTGGGAAGCTTCACTTGAAGTATCCAACCTAATCTCGTCATCAAGGTACATATGATACCAAAAGGGAATGGCAGTCACTTGTCCAGATTTACAAATGTGTACCTATGAAAATTAAGAAATCATGAAAATTTCATCAGAGTAAATAAAGTAGAGTTGGGAAGTAAGTCTTGGTTTTTTTAGTCAATTTTAGCTCCAAATTTTATAAAGATTTAATCACCCAATTCAAATTAATACCAATCTATTGCATTCAGTAGTATTTATCCAAGCTCATTTTTGGATTGTTTAGAAAAAATTTAACATTTAAATTTTCAAAAAAAGTGGCTAATACTATTTTGTGTACATGAAGTATTACCTAGCTTAAGATAATTCTGAATATGAAAAAAAATAGTCATTTTGTATTACCTTCACTTCTCTGTTAGAGGTGTTCAAATATGGAGTCATTAAATCTAGTCTTAAGAGTTCCACTGGCTTGCTTAAAGGTATACAGGGCAATGAGGACAGATCCAAAAATACGCGTATAGGTACCTAAAGGAAGTAAAAATTTTTCACTTTTACTCAATTCTTTTTGTGGCCACGTACCCTCAAGTGCTGACTTCATACTTCCATCAGTAGGATACAATGTTTTTTACATCTAATACCTCATTTAATTCCCTTATCAACCTTAAGGCATAAGCACTTTCATGATTCCAGTTTTGTAAGGATGAACAAACCAAAGTTTAGGCAGGTTAAATAATTTGCTATGGTTTCGATTATCTACAGATTCTTTTCTGGAATGAACACAAATTTTTACTCAAGCTAAATAGCTCCAAAAATTTTAAACCCAGGATGTGCTTGTGTGTGAAAGACAGTACAACATTAATTATTGTACTGTTTAAGAAAATATGCCAAATTCAACCAAATAATTAATAATGGATGGATTTCACTTGGAAAACAAAGTTTATTTCTAGAAAGCAATGGTTCTCAGCTTTGGCTGCCAAGTTAAAATCACCTAAAGAGGTTTTTAAAAGTCCCAAAGGCTCAGGCCACACCTCAGATGGATCTGGAGTTGGGATCCAGGTATCAGTAGTTCTGAAAGTTCAGTCAAGGTTGAGAGCCGCCTCTATAATATGTTCCATCAATTTTAATATCAATGGAACATTCCTACTAGCAACTTTTAGCCTCTTCATTTGAAACAAAAAAGGAAACTTGTTTTGAAAGTGCCCTCTTTCCTTTGAGTAAAATATTAGAGCAACTGTGCATGGTGAAACAGTGGACACAGATCCATCAACCTCTCTCCCTGGGCATCCTTGAAGGCATCCAACCTTTCCTGCCATAACAACACAACAGTTCCATGCCATTTCCAGGACTCATTGCCCTTTATCCTCATTTATATCAGTCACCAGAAGAAGGTCTAGATTCCTGTTACCTCTCATCACATGCCCTCTAATCCCTCATAGTCTGTCCTCACTCCTGTTGCTCAACCTAGCCTCCTGGCCACTCCTGACCCCTGTGCTAATTCTTACATTTCCCATCTAGAGCTCAGCATTTTATGAATTCTACAGAGTTGAGTTGTTTCCTTATATAACCCCCAAGATGATTTCACTCGGGCTTTAAATATCATCTACCAAATTTAAGTAGCAAATTTTACTTCTAGCTTCAATCTTGCTCTGAATTCTTATCCTACTGTTCAATGATCCCACAAACATAAACACATCCTGATACTCCTGCTATTTTCCCCATTTCAGTAGATGGTAACTATCCTTTCAGGTGTCTTGTACCCCACATCCAAGCTACCACAATCTGCCTTCCTATGTCTGTACAATCAGAACACCTGGCACCAGCTCCACACTGCTCCCACTCAATCTAGTCTAAGTCACTACCACCTCTCAGCTGGATTACTGAGAGGTAATGCCTTTGCCGACTCTCACAAGTGGTTTACTAACACAGCAACCATAGTAACTTTCAAAACAACAAGATACACGGTGTCATTCCTCTGTTCAATACATGCCATGTGTCTTCCACCCTTTTCAGAGTAAAAGTCTTCATAGGACCAAAAGCCTCTATAAGATCTGGCACCTCATACTTTTCTGACTGTATCTTTCATCTGACCTGCTATTTCTGAACACTCCAGTCATACTCTTGCCTCGGGCCACTGCACTTTTTGGTCTTTTGACTTGTTTATGGTTTGCTTCCTTATTCCTTCAGTGCCCTGCTTAAATATCATTTACCTATGAGTCCTTTCCTTAGTCATCACCTATATAAAATAGTATATCATATACCCCCAATTCCCTATCTACCTCATAACCTGTTACGTTCATAACACTTCTAACCCCCATCATTCTAATCTTCTTACTTGTTTATTATCTAACTCTCGTTTGTCAATTTGAATCCTAGCTCATGAGTGCAGGAACTTACCTCTTATATATTCCCTATAGTCCCAAAATCTAAAGTAGCACATTATATGATAGACATTTGTTGAATGAATAAATTTCTATTATTTTCTGTACAGTCCCCTTTATCTGTGATTTCCCTTTCCATGGTCTCAGTTACCAGCAGTCAACCAAGGTCTAGAAGCAGAGGATCCTCCTCCTGACAAACTGTCAAGTCGATAGTAACCTAACACTTATACTATTCCCTTCACATGATCTCATTAGGTAGGCATTTTATCATCTCACGTCATCTCAGAAGGGTGAATATAGTACAATAAGCTATTCTGAAAGAGAGACCACATCCCTGTAAGTTTTATTACAGTACATTATAATTATTCTATTTTTAGTTATTATTATCTCTTACTCTACCTAATTTATAAACTAAACTATATCATAGGTGTGTTTAGGAAAAAAGCAGTATAGATAGGTTCGGTACTATCTAGTGGTTTTCACTGTCGGTCTTGGAAAGTATCCCCCATAGATAAGGGAGGACTACTGTGTAGTTTATCTTTTTTAACACCTCTCATTTGTTTCATTGGTTTGCTCAGTTATCTATGTAACAGAGAATTACCATATTAGATGAAAGGAGACAATATCATCTAAGAAAATGGGTAAGTGGACCAGGAAATGGAAAACTACCTGGCAACCTGCCTCTTGAGAGGAGTAGTCACAAGCTGAAGAGAGACCAAAGTCTGCAATCAGCTGTAGGGGTACTGGTGTAGAGAAGGCAGAGAGCTGGATTTAACCAAGGTAGTATTTTCCTAGACCAGTAGAAAAACTGAAGAGAAGGGATATATGAAAAGTATATGGACCATGGAATACACACTCTTAAGGAAGGGAGGGATATAAAATGTGAAATACAGTGAAAAGATGGCAGGATCAACATATCATAGATTCTGATGGAATCAAAGAATTGTAGATGCCAAAATCAAGAGGGAATAAGCTAGAAAGGAGACGGTGGTATTTTTGAACCACACAAACAACTAAAACTTCTGTCTTCTTTTTTTTAAGTTGATTTATTTTTTAGTATTCTCTATACCCAACATGTAGACTCTGAGATTAAGAGTCACACACTCCTCCAACCGAAATAGCCAGGTGCCCCTAAACTTCTGTCTTCTGATAAGTGTATTCTCCTTATTAACTCTCCAAAAGTCTGAGATTAAACAAACTCTAAAATCTCGGTTAGCCAGCCCATAAAAAAAGCATTTTCTCAAAAAACTTATATTTGCTGAGCAAGTACTATTCACAGATCTTACTGCATATTCAAGGGCTTACTATGTGCAGGCGTTAGATAAAAGTTTTAGATATCACTTTAAATCCGTACCCAAATCCTACTTCCCAAAATTCTGCTTTGGCTTACACATTAGTATTCCACCTACATCCTACCTCTGTCTTCAACCCCAAATCTCTTCCCTTAGACACTCCATCTACTCACACAATTTTAACTCACAAATTTGTATTCTGCTGCCAATGTAATGCCAGCACTAAATCTCAAATTCTTGTTTCCCAAATAATAACTAACCCCTTTGCCTTGAGCTCCAGTTTCCTAGGCTCCTGCATTCCTACTCACAGCAGTCTGATTGTCTAGACATTAGCTGCTTACACCCATCACCTGCTAGCCTGAGGTTTCAATGTAATTAAAAACATTCAAGTTTAGAATGCAAATCTTTCTCTAGTTGCTTCTGTTTTAGACAACAAGAACTCTTTTTCCTAAGACTAAATCTAGGGCCCTATTTTTCACTTGTAACAATAGTTCAGAGGACTATCTATAGCCTTTTGTTAGTAGGAACAAGAGACTTCCTTGGCTATACTAATCCCTAGGTTGATTTTCACTCATAAATTCCTTTGCTCTAGGAACAGATTACCATTCTAATCCATCTAAACACAGTGAGTCGATAAAACTGCAGAGAAAGATAAAGTAGATGCTGGGTAACAGCACCTGGCTGAATTTCTAAACACTTACCTGAAACTGATTAATAAAAGGTGCTATATTTAATCCAAGAGTGCGTTCTGTTCCTTGAACAGCACTCTCTTCTACCAGTGTCTGTGATTCCACAAGCAACCCAAACATCAGCACATACTGAGGAAAGATCTTGCCTCCAGATTGTAGCAAACACCTAGAAAAGTTTTAAAAATGTTTTAAAAAGCATCTTGATTCCCTACATTTTATAAATTTTATAAATACCAATAACTAAATCGTAATGAATCAGTGAGCAACAGATTGTACATAATCTAATAGACTTTATGTTATTGGCTGGTAGTTCAGAGTGGTAAACCACTGGAAATAATTACCCAAAAAGTCAAAGTGGCCGCTAACCCACGAAAGAGAAAACCAACCGACTAGATGGATGTCTTTAGATTTAGGGAGATCATCAACTGATATTAAAACTAGTGAGTCAAAGTTTTATTAGGAAAAAGATATTACAAAGTCTCAAAGTATTCCCCCCCCCCATGATGTACTCATTACAAAGGGAAACATAACAATTTATTGTGGAAAAACCTGGTGGATACAACTTAAACCAATTGATCTAAATTAACATCAACGATAATGGGATAAAGCAATACTATGTCCTTCCTAATGTGACAAAACTTCAGTAAGATTCCTCTCTAAAATGGATAATCCAAATCTAATTAAAAACAAAACAAAACATGAACATTCTACAAAATAAATGGCCTACACTCTTCAAAACTGTCTATGTCACAAAAAACTTAGAAAGTGTTCCAGAATTAAGGAGACTAAAGAGACAGGACAGCTAAATGCAATGTGTGATCCTCAACTAGATTTTGAACCAGAAACAAACCAAAAAAAGCTATAATGGCTACTATTGGCAACAAACAGTGAAATCCGAGTAAGACTATACACAAGATACAGGTATTATGGCCATCCTTCCCGATTTTGACAACTGTATGATGGTTATGTAAATGAATATCCTTGTTCTTAGAAATATACATTAAAGTATTTAGGGGTAAAAAGAATATGATATCTGTAACTTTTCTGAAAAGTTCAAAGAGAATAGTAAAGCAAATGTGGCAAAATAGTAACAATTTATGCATCTGGGTATAAGGTATATGTTAAAAGTTCTTTGTTGTTGTTGTCCTTGTTGTTAAAAGTTCTTTGTACTATTCTTTAACTTCTCTGTAAGCCTAAAATTATTTCAAAATAAAAAGTTAAACACTGAAGAAAAAAATGTAATTAAAAATCCAAATGTTCTAATAAAGAACATGAGGAGGAGTGTGAGTAAAGGTTGAGTAAATGGGTTTCACAAAACCCATTCTCCTCCTACAACTGATCTTGGGTTCACCTTTTGATTCCCTGGAAATCCCATAAAGGTGGAATATCAGCCGTCTTAATATGATCAGCAACACCGGTTAGGATGAAGATTTTTTTTTTAATTGCCTCTTAATAGGTAGAACGCATCTAGACTGAGGGAATCATGAACAAACTATAAGCACCTGATGGGAAGCTATATCATCTTTGGGCTTCCCTGAGGGTGGCTGTCTTGCAACCAAGTGTTCCTATTGCTACACCCATGGGAGGTATTAGTTCCTATGTGAAATTTAGGGCTCTAAAGCCAAGGCAGCTCCCATGTCCACCTATACAGTCTTACTTCCTCACACCTCAGCTGTGAGAAGCATGAGGGGATGAGTGGGTCTTCTACTACCATCAAATGAAACAGTTGGGAGGATACTTTAAAGGACTTTAAACCAAGTCATTATTTCCATTCCCACATTTATAGGCATACATTAAATCCCTCATTTTTATTGAATATTCTAAGCCGGCTTCCAACTGAACTTCTAGGACAAGCTATTTATAGACAAGTGGACTTCATATTATCATATATATCTTTCATAGTAAATTTTTCCTCTTAAATACATAGAATTAGGATCTATTTATAATAACACAAGGCTAAGGTCTAGTTTTGCCAAGACATTTATGTGTGTCTTAAAAAATACTTCCTACAAGTTACTAAAATTTTATGCTGTGTAGTTTCCCTGAATAGGTCATTAAAATCTTGACAAACTATAAAACACTCATTCCTCAAAACCACTTTGGCATTTCTGCTCTTAAATTAATTTCAAATCATTAATTCTTCTGGCTTTTACTAAACTTATTCTCTCAACCATTTAAAAATACAGTATATAAAACCAGAATGACAAACTATAACAAGACATGACAACTAAATGCAACGCAGGACCCTTGATTAGAACCTAGACTGGGGAGAAAAAAAGGGATACAGGATATTACTGGGACAGCAGGGGAAATTTTAATATACACTATATATTAAATAATAGTATTTTATCAATGCTAGGTTTCCTGAGTGTGATTTTATTGTGATACATAGGAGGGAAAGCTTTGTTCTAAGGAGACACACATTAAATGTTAAAGTAAGAGTGAAGATTATAAAAACAAAACAACAGTCTTGTTTTCACTGTTAGTATTCTCACAATTTTTCTTAAGTTTGAAATTTTGAAATATTTCAAAATAAAAAGTTGATGGAAAAGTTTATAATAAGTAAACAGACTGTTCTTGGAACAGCTCTTCCTAAAGATTAGCTAGCTAATCAGAAGCCATGTCATAACCAGGTCATTTGAAGAATACTGAATCAGCAAGGAAAGTTAGAGATGATTCCTAAATATGAGACAAGTCATGATCCTACACCAGGATAACCTCTCTTCAGTAAGTATAAGTACATGATCATTTACATTGTAATAAGTCCTATATATTACAGACTAGCCTAAAAAAGGACTCCATCCTGACCCCTGACAAGTAATGCTTTGCTTATTTTCATTACTGCTTCCCTATCAACTTCTAATATTTTAGGTAAATTCTAGTAGAAATTAATCTCTACAATTAGTAAAATTAACAAAATTCCTATGTCTTTAGCAAACCAGGTAAAAATTTATCTTCCAAAAAACTGAAGAAACCTGTTTTCTTCAAATGGATCAGGTTTAATTCTGAAAACTCATGTTACTAAATTGTTCTGAAGTTTCTGCTGTGATGCATTTAAATGGAACCAGATCTAATTTTTCTTTCAAGAGCACAAGATCTCAAATGACAGATAGCCACAGAGCTTTATGCTGCTTGACTAATTCCCTCCACCCCCAAAAAAACCATAAGAGGGTACTGTACTATGAAATCTGTAAGATGAAAACAGCACACAAGTTAAAAGTAAACCTTCTAACCATAAAGATCTATGGGAAAGAGGAACGGAGGGCAATACATCAAATCATTTCAGAAAATCAGACCAAACAAAATATCAAAATTTTATCTGCTGAACCTTAAAAAGTCAGAAAAGGCTGAATCAAGTACTAATGACCATGCCAGAGATAAATACTACACAAAGGCAATAAATGAAAGTTATTTTAAAAAGCGGTGGTCCTACTATTTTAATCTAAAATCTTGTAGGAATCCCTAACTCAATATTACTGTCACAAACAGGAATGCTTTCTAGTTATGTTTAGATAAAATAGTAATCTCCTGCAACTCTGCTTAGCTTTATGAACACTGTTTTGTTGTCACTTATAACTGGAGCTGCCAGACTCCTCAATGGAATCCTCTTCAAAGCCAAATAACACTTCTAAACCATCTGTGCCTTTAGGAGTGAAAAAATACATTCCAACTCAAAAGTTTAACCATAAATGGCAAAAATTCTGAAAAGAAGAAATTCTTCAGTTTCCTTGTGACCCAACACAAGATGCTTTTAAATGGGTTTAAATTTAAAAAAGAAAAAAAAGTATCTAGCTTTTAAACTTTCTCCTGTGTTTTAATTTAGTATGACTAAACATTTTAAAACAATGACTACAAAAGTAATTAGAAACAACTACTTAAGTCTGCGAAATGACTTGTTTTCCCTCGCTTTGGGGGGGGGGGTGTCTGGGAAAAGGAGTTCCAGTGAGAGAGATTTCCTTATCCCAGATATCATCTATTCTCTCAATCACTAATTTCATCCTCTTTCACCAGTCATGAGACCTCCCCTCTGTTAGAGGCTAACGTAATAACAATAGGCCTGTGTGAGAATATCTGCATACCTCTGTCCCCAGAATCAAGATAAGCCAGGTAGGGAGGTTGTACAAGAGCTTGGGCTAAAGGAAAGAACCACTGTTTTCCCACTGTTACTCGGGAGGTATTTGGAGGACAGGAAAGAATACTGGTTAAAACAATGATTATAGGTGCTACTAGCATTTAGTGCCCAGAGATGCCAAACATCTTTAAGACAGTCCTATATAAGAACTGCAAAAAAAAAAAAAAAAAAAAAAGAAAAAGAAAAGAAAACAAAAACAAAAAACCTGCCCCACTCAAATTGCTAATAGGACTCCTCTAACTCCTTTCCCTACTAAGAAACACAGGAAAGAGGAGTTGGTAGCTTTACATAAGTCGTTTCCCACTATTAAAACACAGAACACATTGTCTGCTAAATTGTTTTTATAACCAAAAATGCTTTTAAAAAATATTTTAGGGGTTCCATTTAAATAAAATGTGACTGACTGAAAGCTTTTCCACTAACATCAGAAATAAGACAAGGATACCCACTTTCACCACCTCCATTCAGCATAGTCTCTGGAACCCCTAAAGGAAGGAATCAGGCAAGAAAAACGAAGGACATCAAAACTAGAAATGAAGAAGTAAAATTATCTCTGCTCACAGACAACATCATCATATATTTAGAAGCTCCTAAAGATTCCACGCAAAAATGTTACAACTAATAAATTCAGCAAAGTTGCAGGATATAAAACCCCCACACACAAATTAGTTCTATTTCTAAAACTAACATGAACAAGCCAAAAAGGAAATTAAGAAAACAATCCCACTTAAAATAGCATCAATTCAGGAATAAACTTAACCAAGCAGGTTAAAGACTTGCAAACTGGGGCACCTGGGTGGCTCAGTGGGTTAAGCCTCTACCTTCGGCTCAGGTCATGATCTCGGGGTCCTGGGATCGAGCCCCACATCGGGCTCTCTGCTCAGCGGGGAGCCTGCTTCCCCCTCTCTCTCTGCCTGCCTCTCTGCCTACTTGTGATCTCTCTCTCTGTCAGATAAATAAAATCTTAAAAAAAAAAAAGACTTGCAAACTGAAAACTACAAACATTGCTGGAAAGACACAAATAGGAGCAACTGCATGTCTTAGTCAGTTAAGCATCTGCCTTCAGCTCAGGTCATGATTCTGGGGTCCTGGGATTGAGCCCTGTGTCAGGCTCCATGCTCAATCAGGAGTCTGCTTGTCCCTCTCCCTCTGTGCCCCCCACCTCACCTCCCCACTCCTACACATGCATGCACTTTCTCTATCTTACATAATTTTTTTTTAAAGTCACAAATAAACTGGAAGACATCCCACATTCATGGACTAGAAGAAAATATTGTTAAAATGTAAATCCTACCCAAAGTGAGCAAATCCCAACAGCATTTTTTTACCAAAATAGAAAAATCGCCATCCTAAAATTCATATGGAATTTCAAGGGATCCAGAATAGCCAAAAAAACCCTGAAAAAAACAAAAACAGGGACAACTGGGTGGCTCAATCGGTTAAGCGGCTACCTTTGGTTCATGTCATGATCCCAGGGTCCTGGGATGGAGTCCCACATCGGGCTTCCTGCTCAATGGGGAGCCTACTTCTCTCTCTCCCTCTGCCCCTCCCCCTGCTCATGCTCTTTCTCACATTCTGTCTCAAATAAATAAATAAAATCTTAAAAAAAAAGAAAAAAGAAAAAAGAAAAAACAAAAACAAATTTGGAGGTTTTTATACTTACCAATTTCAAAACTTATTAAAAAGTAAAGGGAAAATGACCATATAAGCAAAATGGTGAATAGGAAGCCTTCGAATCACCTCTCCCCAGAGACACTTAACAAAAGACACACAGACTAAACTGTTTCTGTGAGATATCTAGAAACCAGTTAAGAGGTTCCTATACCCCAGGCCAGTGCACAGCCAGAAAGAACTATATGGAAGATGATAGGAAAAACGTTTCATATTTACTTGCCATAGTCCCTTCCCCAGGCACATACAGCACAGTACAATCAAGAGAGAACTCCCAATTCCCTGCTTCTTGTTGGGGAGAAAAAGAGAAGAATGGAGCGTACATCCAACATTCTGACTTTGGGTTGGGGGCTGCCCAAGGGACTGGTTTCTCTCTTGCATAAACCTAAGCAGTGACAAAAAAATGGGAGTCAGGTTGGGGATCTCTGATAGATAAAGGAGATCACTTGGCTTTGTTAAGCATAGAGTATGCAGTACCATAGAGAGACATTAGGGTGAGCTCTAGTACCATGACTTGCCATAGCACCAAGAAAGCTGTAGTACTGAAGTCAGAATTATCATGACTCAATTGCACCTCTAGATACATATGAAAAGAATTGAAAGCAAACTCTCAGATGTATGAACACTCATTTTCACTGTACCATTATTCACAGTAGCTAAAAGTCAGAATGACTCAAATGTCCATCAACAGATGAATGGCTAATAAAACTGGCATCTTTACACTAGGGAATATTAGGCAGTTTAAAAAAAGAAGGAAATCCTGTTACATGTTACAACATGGATGAACCTCAAGGATATTACGGTAAGTGAAATATATCAGTCACATAAGACAAATACCATATGATTCTACATATGAAATATCTCAAGTACTCAAAATAATGGAAACAGAAATCGGAAAGGTGGTTGCCAAGGGCTTGGGAGCAAGGGGAATTAGCGTTTTATGCTTATAGTTTTAGTTTTCCAAGATGAGAAAGTTCTAGCGATCTGCTATACAACAATGTGAATACACTTTAGTACACTAAATTGTATGCTTAAAAATGGTTAAGATGAGGAATGCCTGGGTGGCTCAGTCAGTTAAGCATCTGCCTTTGGCTCAGGTCATGATCCCAGGGTCTGGGATTAATCCCCCTGCATCTAGTTCCCTGCTCAGTGGGGAGTCTGCTTCTCCCACTCCCTCTGCCCCCCTACCTTGCTCTCTCTGTTGAATAAATATTTTTAAAAATGGTTAAGATGATAAATTTAATGTTGTTTTTTACAACAAAAGAAGACTTAGCTGCTTAAAAACATGATTATAAAGCTATAGTAATCAAAATAGGATTGTAGTGGCATAAAGACCAGATACATAGATCAATGAAATGGAACTAAAGACTTCAGAAGTAAATCTTGACATATATGGTGAAGTGATTTTTGCCAAGGGTGTCAAGACCATTCAATGTGGAATGGATGTCTTTTTTTTTACTGATACCATATTCAAAAGACTGAAGCTGGGCCCTAATTGTATGCCATATACAAAAATGAAATCAAAATGGATCAAAGATCTAAATGTAAGACCTAAAACATAAGAGAATAACTTAGAAAACATAAGAGAATAGCTTTGGGCCACTGCATTTGACAATGATTTCTTGGAAATGACACCAAAAACAGGCAACAAAAGTAAAACAGGGGCGCCTGGGTGGCTCAGTCGTTAAGTGTCTGCCTTCGGCTCAGGTCATGATCCCAGGGTCCTGGGATCGAGCCCCACATCGGGCTCCCTGCTCGGCAGGAAGCCTGCTTCTCCTGCTACCACTCCTTCTGCTTGTGTTCCCTCTCTCGCTGTGTTTCTCTCTGTCAAATAAATAAAATCTTTAAAAAAAAAAAAAAAAGTATAACAAACAAAAAACAAGGTGGACTGTATCAAAAATTCAAATTTTTGCATATCGAAAGATACTTTCAATAAAGTAAAAAGGCAACCAACCCACAGAATGGTAGAAATATTTGTCAATTATCTGATAAGGGATTAATATCCAGGTACAGAGAGAATTCCTAAAACTCAATAAAAAAAAAAATCTGACTAAAAAATTGACAAAGAACTTGGAAGAGACATTTTTCTACAGAAGATATACAAATGGCCAATATGCACTCAGATCTCAGCAGCACAACAAAAGGACTTTGAAGCTTAGTCAAATTTGCTTTTGATATTAAATATTAGGGTCAGTTTTTGCCTCCAGGAACCAACACTGAAAGGAAAATACCTTGGAGAGAGAACTGTATTATAAAATAAAGATTTTAAGGCCTAAAAGGACTGGGACTTGTTTTTAAGAAGCACTTTGCTCTCCCAATATACCATCAAATGTGTACTATATGTTTCTTAAAGGTATTTTTCAAGATTTTATTTATTTATTTGAGAGAGAGAAAGAGAGAGAGAACATGAGATGGGAGAAGAGGGAGAAGCTGGCTTCCCACGGAGCGGGGAGCCCCACTCAAGGCTCAATCCCAGAACCCCGGGATCATGACCTGAGCCAAAGAGAGATACTTAACTGACTGAGCCCCCCAGGTTCCCCATTTAAGGTATTTCTTATATCATAAAGATGAGATTTGATTTTTCCTTATTTACCCTGAATATCTTTTTCTGTTCTTATAAACCTCTACTTAATTCTCTATACTATATATATGCAGTCCAATCCCAAAGCAGGCTCTCTTCTTCACACCTATAGAGAAGGTGTTCCTTTAGATGAAAAAAATGAATAATGACATATACACAAAGAGAAAGGGATAAAGTCACATATCCTGAAAAGCAATGTTTAAGGAACATACATGATCATGACTCATTTGTACAGTCACACCATTAAAGAATAAAAGAATTTATACCAATTTAAGCTCAAAAACTGAAAGTTGTATTTTGTGTTTTACCTGGATATTGCTGCTTTTTCCATTATTTCCTGCTGAATGAGCCCAGATGGCTCAATGACATCCAATATAATTATACTCCACAACTTGTCTGATTTTGGCCTTTGCAACACAGCAGATTCATCTTCCACATGTCTCAACCAAAACTCAAGTGTTTCTTTAGGAAAATGATTGGCTTCAGATATGAGGTCCAGAGTGATACGATGCTGGTCTTTTTCCACAGAACTGTAAGGTTTAACCTTCCCAAGTGTGCCAGCAATTATGGGCAGAATAGAAAAGCCTTCAGACACATCTAACACATAAAAAGGTTCAGGGATGCTCTCTTCAGAATTACTCTCTTCACTTCCATAGCTCATCTCATTCTGACACTGAGTATCCATGGCCTGACATAGTTTCTCTGGAATCAACGAAGACAATACTTTTCTCATTGCCATTTTAAAGCCTTCATGATAGAGGCTGTTATTAAGCAAAGCAATTTCTGTCGATTCCAAAATACATGTCTGCTCCACAGCATCTGGTTTACTGGTCTGAAGGTTAGCCAGGGCACTACAGAGTTCAGCCTCACTTCCTAAAGTGAGCAAGTCTTTATTTTTGGTAAAATTTTTTCCAGTATCCACTTCACATTCCAGACCGAAAACACTGATATTCTGGATTCTTAAGTAACAATCTTGACAAGACACTTCCATCATCACGTGGTCCCCAGGTTTTATACGGTAGTCTCCATAAAATAGTAAGAAAGAAAAAGTGTAATTGATGAATATAGATCTAGAGAGTGCAAGGTTTTATTCTTTTTTATGACTGAGTAATATTCTATCTATATGCGACAGCTTTAAAAATTTTTTTAAATTTATTTAAGGGGCGCCTGGGTGGCTCAGTCGTTAAGCGTCTGCCTTCGGCCCAGGTCAGATCCCAGGGCCCTGGGATCGAGCCCCGCATCGGGCTCTCTGCTCTGCAGGAGGCCTGCTTCTCCCGCTACCATTCCCTCTGCTTGTGTTCCCTCTGTCCCTGTGTTTCTCTCTGTCAAATAAATAAATAAAATCCTAAATTTATTTAAAACTACTTTTTTAAAAAGTAGGAAGTTCTAGGGCGCCTGGGTGGTTCAACCTGTTAAGTGTCTGCCTTCCACTCAGGTCATGATCCCAATGTCCTGGGATCAACCCCTGCATAGGCTCCCTGCTCAGCAGGTTATTCATTCCAAGATTTAACGACCTTACCAAATTAGATGCTTGACTAGGAAACTACAGAAATAGAAACTTATTACCTGCCCTCACTTAAAAAAGGTAGAATTTTTCTATGTAATACAACTTATGTGAACTATATTGAAATCCATCAAACTGCTGGTAAAAAATTTCTATACAAAAAATACCTTTAACACAGAACTTCTCTAGGGAAGTCCATGAATTTATAAATCCTCTAAAACTGCAAAAGTTTATTTTATATGTGTGTGTATGCACTTTTATGTTTTATGACCTGGGGCTCCACAGATTCTACAAGCAGCAAGAACTCCTACACTGGTACTTTTCCACTCTTCTATAATAAATAGACTAGCATTTCTCTTATCTATGGATAACTAATCAGAGCTGAAGAAATTACATTTTTAAAACATTTATTTATTTATTTGAGAGACTGTGCATGTGAGGGGAGAAGGACAGAATCCCAAGCAGACTCCTTGCTAAGTGCAGAGCCCTACACAGGGCTCAATCTCAGGACCCAAGACCATGACCCCAGCTAAAATGAAGAGTCAGACACTAAACCAACTAAACTTCCCAGGCACCCCAATGATAGATATTTTTGAGTGGCATGCAGCAATTGTGTTTTACTTTCTCTTCTTAATAACTGTATGTTAATTATTTCAAACTACTTTTTTAAAAAGTAAGAAGTTCTGGGGCGACTGGGTGGCTCAACCTGTTAAGTGTCTGCCTTCCGCTCAGGTCATGATCCCAATGTCCTGGGATCGAGCCCTGCACGGTCCTGGGATCAGCCCTGCTGAGCAGGGAGCCTGCTTCTCCCTCTGGCCCTGGCCCTGCTTATGCTTGCATGCTCTCTTCTCTCTCAAATAAATAAACTCTTTTTCAAAAAAATAAAAAGTCCTGAAAAATTTAACCAATATCTCTTGACTGGAAACTTCTTTTTTTTTTTGACTGGAAACTTCTTATTCAAAATAAATTTTTTCACACTAATTCAAATGTTTAGAGGATTAAAGCAACAGATTTAAAAAAACAAACAACAATCAGCTAAGATATACCTGCAAGGTCATGTACGGGGTAGACAGCTTGTTCCCAACATGTTTCCTCATTAGGACTTGTGGATAAACTGTGTTCATCATCAAGCTGGAGTACAAACCAAACCACAACAGCATCTAGTATGCCTTCTCTAGTAACAGGAATACCAATTTTACCAGGTTTTTTAGTTGCAAGACTTTTTAATTCCTGACAAAAATGTAAAAGGAATGAAAACATTTTATATATTTAATATATACATACCCCAATATCACATCACTTTCCATTCCTATAAATTATCAGATCTGCCCAGCATCCTTAGGAAAATCAATATCCTCACACACCTATAGCCATTTAAGACATACTGGATGAGAAGCTCTCATCTATCATAGTGGAATACTGTGCAACTATAAAAAACAATGAGGCAGATACAAAATACTGATGCAGAAAGAAGTCCATGATAAAAAAGAAAAAAGAAAGAAGTCCATGATGTACTGTTGAATAAAGGCAGCAAGTGGCAAACAAATAGGGATTTTGTTTTTAAAAAGCGTGTGTGTGTGTGTGTATGTGTATGTGTGTGTGTAGAAGAATAGAAAAGCAAGTCTGAAAAGATGTACATCAAATTGGTGATCTGGGGAAAGTAGGACCTAGATTTTAAAAAGGAAGACATACACTTTTTCTTTTCTTCTTTATTACTTGAAAGTGTTAAACAAGTAAATATTACTTCCAAATTAAAGCCTTACTAAGGTGGGTTTTTTTTTTTTTTTTTTACTGTGGCAAAGAAAAATTAACATAAGAAAAGCTCAAAGTAAGAAAAGGACAGCTTTAGGGTATTTATTTAACAGCTGTAACTATGCTGTCCCCTACTGTACCATTATATCAGAAATGAAACACTCTTGAAGCTCAGCCTCAGTTAAGTAATGTCAAAGTGTTAATGTAGCTCTAAACCACCTCAAGAAGAACCTAGTAACAATTAATAGGGGATGAAATTGTATTAAATTTATGAATTATAAAGATCATAGGCTAAAATGACCCTTACAAAGTCTTCTGTCCTCAGGCATGTCTCATCTAATCTTAAAGATCTTCAGAGAAGGACTCTGTGTAACCTTTCTCAATTTCCTTGGGCACTTTATGCAGCACATCCGCCCACCACCCACCAACACACACACAGATAGATATGTAGGGCAACCAACTTGTCCTGGTTTGCCCAAGGCTGTCCTAGTCTTAAACTGAAAGTCCAATGTCTTGGGAACCTCTCGTTTCTGGGCAAACTGATTTGGGTGATCACCCTAATACAGATACAATCTAGATATTTGGATTACTGTTCATTTTAAGGAATACTGTTAACCTGAAATGGCAGCATGACACTGAGAAAGTGAGAATGCTCTCAGTTAAAATTCTTGCATTCACACCTGCATAATTTGGGGAAATTTAATGTAAGCAACAGTTCCCTCATCTGTATAGCACAAGGATAATTTTAACTATAATTATAATTGCAACACTGTTGTAAAAACAACACATGTGAAATCACCTGTCACATTAAACATTCCCAACAAACCTTAGGGATTTTTTTTCCTATGTATTAAAGTAAGTACACAATTTCAGGAGAAAATACTGATTATTATTTCATCATTTTCCTTATAGATAGTAAGTAGAATCTCATGCAAATTCATAAAATAAGACTGTCCTATGTATTACTTTAAACAATACTTGAAATTTAAAGCTCAAAAATTATAAATGAACTTTTTTTTTTTACCTGAAGATTGTTGAAATCTACTGTCATAATTTCGAAGCACTCGGTCAAAGCCAAATACCCGCCAGGAACTCGACTCATCTTTTCTGTTGTATATGGTTCAATTGTCTCTTCAGTATCTACAGAAGAACAAGCTGGACTCTGAAATTTCACATTTGTTGGTAAACAGATCCCAGCAACATTCTTAGTACCCACCCTGGTAGAAGGGAAAATGAGAAGGGGAAGGGAGAAAGATGCTTTGTTTTTTGTTGTTGTAGTTGTTGTTTTTTTAATCAAGTAACACCATCTAATATTGAGTCCAGAAAAAATAAACATAAAAATGAAATGACACTTCACTGACAGAAATTTAAACACAACTACATTCACAATCACTAACTATAAAGGAAAACAAATGACAAATAGGTCTATAATAAAATTAAAAACTTTTCATCAAAAGATCCTCAGCTTTAAAAAAAGTACAAAGTCACATTGAGTAGAAGCAATTTATAATACCTCTATTCAAAAAATGACTCATATCCAAAATATATCTTTAAATTTCTACAAATTAAAAAAAAATGGGCAAAAGACACCAACAGACACTTCACAAAAGAACATATGGCCAATAAGCATACAGTCACTAGGGAAATGAAAACACCTACACAACCACCAGAACTAGGAAAATGATATAGTCAATACCAAGTGTTGGTGATGATACCATCTCATACACTATTGGAAGGAGCATATAATTAATAAGACCACTTTGGAAGACTTTTCACAGTACCTACTCAAGCTGAACATAACTGTTCTAGATTCACTCTTAATACAGGAACCTCAAGGTATTTGGCTTTTCTACTTCTGGGAATATAACCAACAAAAATTCGTATATACAATTACCAAAAGAATGCTCAAGAATATCTACAGATGTACTATTTCCAATAACCAAAGAACTGGATATAACCTAAATATCCATCATCAGTAAAAGCAAATGCAGAAGTATATTCATCCACTGGTAGACTATACATTAATGAGAACGAGCAAACTATATACCAGTGAACAGGGATGTTGAAAAAAAGAAGCCAGGCATAAAAAAACTTATTCTGTATCATTCCACTTGTACAAAATTCAAAACAGTCAAAATAATCTACAGTGTCAGAAGTCAGGATGGTGGCTACTCTTATGGGGGACAGGGTACCTATAACTGGAAGGGGTTTCTTCCTGGGGTGGCTTTCTGGGGTGGTGGTAACGTTCTGGACCTTGATCTGACCATTGGTTACATAAGACTATCAACATCATGAAAATTCATCAAACCATAAATTTATGGTTTATGCACTTGCTATAAGTGCTCTGATGTCAATAAAAATTTACAGTGGGGAAAAAAAACCACTTCATGAACATTCTAGCAGCACCATTTCACAAGAAATAAATACTCCAGGGATGCCTGAGTATTGCTCAGTCTGACTGATGATGCTCAGTCAGTTAAGTGTCTGCCTTCGGCTCAGGTCATGATCCCAGGATCCTGGGACTGAGCCCCGAGTCCAGCTCCCCGCTCAGCAGGGAGTCTGCTCCTCCCTCTCCCTCTACAGGAGGAACAGCACATAGAAGTTTTTTTTCACAATTACATATGTTTTATACATTTGGGGTATAATATTATATAAGTGATATCTCCTCAAAGTATCGGATTTGGAGAAATCTTACTGGTGATGTTAATTTTGATCACTTGGTTAACATGCTATGTGGTTTCTTCTCTGTAATTAACATTTTTCCTTTTGTAATAAATAATTTAGGAGAAGATACTTTTAAACTTAGAAATATCCTGACCTTCATTAAATTTCCCCTCTTCGATTTGATCCATTCATAATTTTTGTTCCCATCTTTACATGGGGACTGTAAACAATAATTTTATAATATTTGTTTTATTATGTCAACACTCTACTACTGGAAAGAATTATCCTTTTGTCCCCATTTATGAATTTATTAATCCACCTTTTTTTAAAATTTTTTTTTCAGTATTACAAGATTTATTGTTCATGAACTACACCCAGTGCTCCATGCAGTACGTGCCCTCCTTAATACCCACCACCAGGCTTGCCCAACCCCCACCCCCCTCCCCTCCAAAACCGTCAGTTTGTTGCTCATAGTCCACAGTCTCTCATGGTTCATCTCCCCCTCTGGTTTCCCCCCATTCACCCCCCCTTCCTTCTCACAATGCCCTCCACGTTTTTCTTTACTCTCAGCACGTGAGTCCACTTATTATAAGAAGGAGTTCATGGATTCTTATTTTATTCAATGAGTTTTAATTTATAAATGCCCTTATGGGGGCGCCTGGGTGGTTCAGTGGTTTAAGCTTCTACCTTCAGCTCAGGTCATGATCTCAGGGTCCTGGGATCGAGCCCCGCATCAGGCTCTCTGCTCAGCAGGGGGCCTGCTTCCTCCTCTCCCTCAGCCTGCCTCTCTGCCTACTTGTGATCTGTCAAATAAATAAATAAAATCTTAAAAAAAAAAAAGTTTAAAAATGAATGAATGAATGAATGAATGAATGCCCTTATGTATGTATGTTTTTGGTGCTTAAATTGTCTCAGATTTGGCCAGTGGGAAACCCTTCCAAATATGCTTCTATGGTGCTTTTAATGGCCTATAATTTTTTTTGAGTACTTCCTTAATTTCTGACGCAAAATGTTTCAGAGTCATCCTGAATCTGTCCTACCCTAATCCTAGAAGCAGCCATTTGTCCAAGGAGTTATAGTTCTTTCTAGCAAGGAATGGAATTTAGAAACCAAGACCTAGCTATTGCCAGGTATGCTCACTGCTCCTAGGATTATACCTGTCTTTTTCACTTAATAGTATATCATGAACTTCTTTCCATGTCTGTACATGTACCTTTTTTCTTTTAAAGATTTTATTTATTTATTTGACAGAGAGAGAGAGACATCACAAGTAGGCAGAGAGGCAGGCAGAGAGAGAGGGAAGCAGGCTCCCTGTTGAGCAGAGAGCCCAATGCGGGGCTCGATCCCAGGACCCTGAGATCATGACCTGAGCCGAAGGCAGAGGCTTTAACCCACTGAGCCACCGAGGCGCCCCACATAATTTTTTCACACTTAGACAGTACTGCACTGGGTGAATGTTTTATCAAAAATTAGTGAAATATTTTCTTATTAATAAGCCTTCAGTTTTTTTCCCCCAATTACAGCATTACAGTAAGCATCCCTGTACACATATCACAGGACAGCTTACCAGAAGTGGAAATACTAGGTCAAGGACTATACAGATCTTTAGTTTTGTTAGATAATGCCAATTGAGCTATTAAAATGTTGTATTAATAGTGTATAAATTTTCTCCACACCTGTGAGAAAATAGGATATTATCATTTTTAATGCTAATATATTTCTAAAAATGCTATATTGACTTAATTTCCATTTCTCTGATTAACGATTTTAAGTATATTGCTTTGCTGTAAAAGTTGCAAATTTTTATCTCAGTCTGTCAACTGTCTTTTAACTTTATACTATCCTTCACTAGATATATTAAAATTTTTTTAATGTAGTCAAAGCTGTCAATCTTTTATAACTTCTAGACTCTATCCTGTGTTTTCCTTTGGAAAGCTTTCATCACTCAATGGATTTTCTACACTTAGATATTTAATTCATCTTGAATTAAAGAATCTAACGTTTTTCCCCCAAATGAAAAATTTCATCTCTATCTCCATTCATCCTTTCTCTGCTGTTCTGATATATCACATCTGTATCATTATTAAATCCCTATAAATTCCAAGGTCTGTATCTGTATTTATTGTGTTCCACTGATCTATTTTTTGATTTCTGCATCAGTGTTTTTTATTTCTAGAGGTTTATATCTAATAAGGCAAATTTCTCACTTTTCTTGGCTATTCTTAAATCATTTGCTTGTTCAGATATTCAACTAATCAACTAATTTGGTTCCAAACAGTAATTTTTATAAGAATGGTTAAAATTGTTTCTACCAGGGGTGCCTAGGTGGCTGAGTTGGTTGAACATCCAATTCTTGGTTTCAGCTCTGGTCATGATCTCAAGCCTTTGGGATCAAGCCCCACAAGGGGCTCTACTCTCAGTGTGGAGTCTGCTTGGGATTCTCTTTCTCTCTCCCTCTGCCCCTCCCTCTCCTCATTCTCACTCTCATACTCTCTCTTGCTCTCTCTCAGATGAATAAATAAATAAAATCTTTTAAGAAAATTGTTTCTACCAAATAAAATAGTAGCACTCATCTATATCTTTCAGCACCTTTCTTCATGGTCCTCAACCCACAGGGCTGAACTTCGTGAAAAATAAATACCAGGTCTCACTCACCCAGACCTACTCAAACAAAACGTATGGCATTTTTATTTTTACAAAAACTGTTCCGGTGCTTATGTTGTATAGTCAGACCCTTATTTGCTATATAAACAAATCAACAATAAAGGGATCCTTTTTCAAAATGGTAGATATCAGTCAATTTCTATTTTGCTCAGGCAAACAATTTTAGTGACTTAAATATAAAATATAAAGAGAAACTATTTATGGCAAAGAATCTAGAATTATGTTATAGCAAGAAATCTCAACAACACACAACCTAGCCTTTCTGGTGGGCAATTCAGCAATGTTTCTCCAAAAACTGAAAAATGTACATACCTTTTAACTCAATTCTTTTTTTTTTTTAAGATTTTATTTAACTTAATTCTTTGTTAAGTAATTTATCCCAAGAAAATAATAAAGACAAATCCTAACTATGAAGATATTTACCCTTGTTCTTAAATGCAGTAGACTCCCCTAAACATTCTAAACTCTGAGAACAAATAGTAATTGGTTTTAAAAAATCATGAAGCATATCAATTAACATGAAGTGGCTCACAAAGAAAAGCAAATATATTTACTGATACTTTTGAAACAAAATTAAATTTATACACACACACATTTACTTACACAGAGCTGACACTCAACCAGCACACTAATTCAGCCAATCTATTAATTAAGGCCACTGTCTGATTGGTTCCCTATGCCCTACCAATAACTAAATACTTTTACTTACTTATCACCCTGTAACATGCATAGAAAAGTAAAGAGTATACAACAAAGATGAACAGTAGCTATCTAATGGTGAAGAGTTTAGGATAATTTTTATGTTCTTCTTTTACTCATCACTATGTCTTAAAATATTTATATGTTGGGGCACCTGGGTGGCTCAGTGGGTTAAAAGCCTCTGCCTTCAGCTCAGGTCATGATCTCAGGGTCCTGGGATCAAGCTCCACAATGGGCTCTCTGCTCAGCAGGGAGCCTGCTTCCCCTCTCTCTCTGCCTGCCTACCTGTGATCTTTCTGTCAAATAAATAAATAAAAATATTTATTTTTTTTTATTTACTACCATTAAGTTACTGAAAGGGGCCTCTATCACAAGTTTAAAAAAATACTTAATTTTCCACTAAAATACTGAAAGCTAGTTTTAATTCTAGAGTTCTACTTTATCTTCATTAAAGATTTTTTAAATTTATTTGAAAGAGAGTGAGCATGTGTGCACAAGCAGGGGGAACAGCAGGCAGAGGGAGAAGCAGACTCCCCACGGAGTGGGGCTCAATCTCAGGACCCTGGGATCATGACCTGAGCTGAAGGCAGACGCTTAACCACCCAGGCGTCCGCAGAGTTGCACTTTAAAAGAAAGTAAGAAAAAGGCAAAAAGGTAATTAAGACTGGAATAAACATCATGAATTTAAAGGTCACAAAACTACAAATTCTCATCCAAAATATTCACTAAATCAACTTTCATATACAGTTTAGTCTTTAGAATTAATGTTTTTTAGTATTTACTATTTAAATGATCACTTACCTATGATGTCTTCTTATCTCTGCACATTCTACTGCCATCCCAAATATCACAGCACTTGCTGGTATAACTTTCCCATATTTTTCACAATTACCATTTTCACCTCTGGTCTAAAATATAACAACAAAAATTATATTCAGTTATATTCATATATGTAAAAATATGTGTGCATGATGAGAAAGAAAATTAGTAAGAAAAAAACTTTAAAAGCAGCAGGTAAGGATAAACAAGTTAAGGTATTTTTTTCTTTCAAAGTTTTTTTAAGGGTACCTAGGTGGCTCAGTTGGTTAAGCAACTGTCTTTGGCTTAGGTCTCCTGGTATCGAGCCCCTAATCGGGCTCTCTGCTTAGCTGGGGCCTGCTTCTTCCTCTCCCTCTGCCTACTGCTCCCCTTGCCTGTGCTCTCCTGCTCTCTCTCCATCAAACAAATAAATAAAATCTTTAAAAAAATAAAATAAAATAAAAATAAATAGATAAACAAAATAAAAAGGTTTTTTGGTGGGGATATCTGGGTGGCTCAGTGGGTTAAGCGTCTGACTCTTGGTTTTAGCTCAGGTTATATAATCTCAAAAAAAA
>CM053604.1:105227052-105259444 GCA_028646535.1 Procyon lotor | reverse complement strand
AATAGGGCGAGATTGGGTTTGATTTCTTTGGTAATGTCTAAGTCAAACATAATTTAGTCTCTCTCTAGAATAAAACAAGATTCAAATTAAAAAAAAAAAGGTTATATAATCTCTGGGTCATGACATCAGGCCTTGTGTCAGACTCCACGCAATTCTCTCCTTCTCCCTCTGCCCCTCCCCCTACTCGCACATGCTCTCCTTGTCTCTCAAATAAATGAATAAACAAATAAAATCTTTAAAACGTTTCTTTTGGGGTGCCTGGGTGGCTCAGTCAGTTACATGTCTGACTCTTGGTTTCAGCTCAGGTCATGATCTCAGGGTCATGAGATAAAGCCCTGCACTGGGCTCCACAATGAGCTCAAAGTCTACTTGACATTCTCTCTCTCCTTCTCCCTCTGCTTGCGTCCCTGCCCAAAATAAAATAAATAAAATCTTATAAAAAAATTTTTTTAATTAAAAAGTTTATCTTGGGGGGTGCCTTGCTGGCTTAGTTGGTAAAGCATGCAATTCTTGATCTCGGGGTTGTGAGTTCGAGCCTCACATTAGGTGTAGAGATTGCTTAAAAATGAAATCTTAAAAAAAAATTGCAATTGAAAAGCTTCTTTTGTTAACCAGCCTTATTGTGGTGATCATTTCACAAGATAAACAAATCTCGAATCATTACATTCTATACCTGAAACGAATACAACGTTTTATGTCAATCGTACCTCAATAAAAAAGCTTGAATATTACTTAGCTATAAAAGAATGAAATTCTGCCATTAGCAAAAACACTAATCTAGATTAGTGGATCTAGAGGACATAATGCTAAGTGAAATAAGTCTGAGAAAGATAAATACCATATGATCTCACTCATATGTGGAATTTAAGAAACAAATGAACAGCAACAAAAAAGAGATAAACAAAAAACCACTTAAATACAGAGAACAAACTGGTGATTACCAGAAGGGAGGTGGGGGTGATGGGTGAAATAGGTGACGTGGATTAAGAGTACACTTATCAGTGTACTCAGTGATGAACACTGAGTAATGTACAGAATTGTTGAATTAGTGTGTTGTACACCTGAAACTAATATAACATTGTATGTTCATTATACTTAAATTAAAACATAGTAAATTAAAAAAATGAAAAACAATGAATGTGATGCCATGTTAATACTAATTTTATTTTTTAAAAAGTTTATTTTCACTTTCATTGTTATGTGTGTGTGTGTATGTACACATACTTTTTTCAACAGTATAAATAGGAAGAGGAGGGTAGCTATAAATCAATATACAACAAAAAACTGCTGGGTATGACTCTAAGAAGCCAAAATCACTACTACCTACTTGAAAGACAAACTGCTCTTCTCTTCAACCTTTAATTAGGTATTTTAAGTTCAAATCATTTTCTGTAAATAGTAAATTCTCATGATATGTTAAAAGACTTTCATTCACATTATGTATTATAAATACCAAATCTACAATTCATGGGTCACCTTAGAGAATTTCATTGCAAAACACAATTTGGCAATTTTAAGAGTTAGTCCTGTCCAATCAGTTGGTAACTTAAAACCATACCAAATCAGTTATTACTACACTCCCCTTTGACAGTTTGCCAAAAATCCAAGCAGTGAGGGCTACTGAGACTGAAAGTACTTCCCTTTCTCAACCCTACTCAAGAATTCCACATTATCTGTCCCACAGTGTAACCTCAATTACTATGAATTCCTTCTTGGAGTCTTTTTTTGCCTATCTACCCCATGGGGGTACACAAGTATATATTACATTATTAAATTGTTTTTTGCATGGATTTCTTTCCAACTGCACAGTATATGCCTTGAGAGGAGGATGTATTGCATACTGCTTTGCAAGTACAGAAAGGGGCTCAATTAATACCTGTTGAAATAATGAATTCTTAATCAAATTTAAGTGTTTTCATGCCGCTTACCTTTGGCTGCAAAAGTAAATGTTCCCATGCATGAATTAAACTCTCCACAATTCCTTCTCCAAATAAACCTGCATCGACAGTTTCTGTTACAACTAGGGACACTCTATAGAACGATTTTTTAAAGATATATGTAAGTAAAATATCATGCTATTTAAGTAAAGATGTCAAAGCTGAGAGAACAAAGGAAAAGTATATTATAGAAACAGTCCACATATAAAATTTTCTAATACATTTCACTTTTTTAATATCTACCCTCAAATCTTAAGGAACTTGACTCTACTCTTCCTACTTGGCTCCTCTGTTCTCTACTGGCACCCTCTGGAGGCAGGGAGACACATAACCTTCACATGACCCTGGGGCCTCTTCAGGTGATTCTTTCACTGCCTAAAATTCTTAAGAGTGCTTCATACCCATTATCTTTTTTTTTTTTTTTTTTAGGGGAACCCAAGCTGAGACAGGCCTTATCTGTTCCAGGTTCGAGCGGGGCGGTGTAGGGGGTGGTCGTGTGGGTTTTTTTTTTTTTTTCTCTATTACAAAGCTGTAATCACCAAGACAGTGTGGTACTGGCATAAAAACAAAAATGCTGAGTAAATGGATTCCTATCTCCAATGCTCTATAAAAATATTCTCTATCATAAGTAACTTCCTTATTTATCAAGATCAATAATCTTTCTCAGTTCTCATTTTCCTTAATCTACAAATAACATGTAATGTATCCGAGAAGACCTCCCTCTCAAAATCTTTTCTCTCCCTTCATTATCCACGTTTACCTCTTACACATTCATTGTAGCTCTCTTGTTGCTTCTTTTGCTTTACCTACTATCTGTGAGTTTTCACAAAAGCTTAAGTCCACAGAGTTGGGATCTTCTGACCATTCTTTCTAAAAAATTTCACCCAAAGATGTATCAAAATAATTTCTCCCTTCTCTAAACTTCTTTAGCACTTATTGCCAGTAAATTTATTTATGTAATTAGAAGATAAAGAAAAGTTTCATGAATATTCCTTATCTTCCTCTCTAGATTATAGGTGCCTTGAGAACAGAAACAACTTTGGTATCCCCCAAAGTGCCTAAACCCAGCACTATTTAATTACACAAAATTTTCAATATTTGTGGTTGCATACATTTAGAATGTGGAAGGTATCTCAGTCATCTAATTCAATATCTTGAAATCTCTAGATTTGCTCAAGGTCAAAATAAATTAAAAACAGTGTTAGTATTGGAATCCCTATCTCCTAATTCAAAACCCATTGGTCCTTCTATAACACTATCTGTGAGAGAAATGAAGGTTAAATTAAGGGAACTGATTCATGCCATGGACTGAATTGTGTATCACCAAAATTCATAAATTGAAGCCCTAACCCCCAAAGTGACTATATTTGGACTTGGGGTCTTTAAGAGGTAAAGTTAAATGAGGTCATAAGGGTAGGGCCCTAATGTGACAGGGCTGGTATCCTCATAAAAGTGCAGTAGACACAGGTGATCTCTCTTTCTCCTCACATGCACAGAGAAAAAGGCAATAATGTAGCTATCTGTAAACTAGGAAGAGAGCTCTCACTAGAAACCAAATTTGCCAGCACCCTTGATCATGGACTTCTAGCTTCCAGAACTGTGAGAAAATGTTTGTTGTTTAAGCTACCTAGTTTGTGGTTATTTTGTAATGGCAGCCTGAGTGCAGTATGATACTTCAGGACACTGTTTATTTCTATAAAATGTCTCTCTGCCTCAACAATCTAATAAGACTTTCTTCATGAAAAGCAATGTTGAGCCCATTGAAAAGCATGTATTAAGTAAACAAGTTATTATTATACATATGGAAGAAGACTTTTAAAAATCACAGTCCTAATGACAACAGAGTACAGAAGTCCTCTTTCAATACAAATTGAATTTAAGTAAGATGAGAAGACAGACCACTCAGGAGAGGTAGTAAAGAAAGTGCTATATTAAGAAAATTGTCTCAAAAATGATAGTGTTGGACCAGATGATTTGTAAATCCATTCTAGGTCTAAAATTCCATCACCCTTGTGATACAGATTAAAGTGAGATGATATACTAAAAAGCCAAGACTTACGAGATAATATTCAAAGCATTTGAAGAACCCTGGCCAAAATACTTTGACGGCTTTCATTTTAGCCAAGAAAAACACAAAATATGACAAGTCCATCAAGCCGGATCGACTCACGTATTATTTTTAAGCACAATTTTTAAACAGTGACCACATGGGAGATAGTATCCATTTTCAAAACCGGAATACTAAAATTAAGAGAAGTAAAGTAACTTGCTAAAGGTCAAGTTTAGTTAGTAAATCTCTTGGCACAAGTTTTTTTCAAGATCTGTCTAAATATTTTTTATCAAGAATATGACCTTATTATGACAACCAATCTTATGCTAAATGATCCTATTTTCCTATCTTTACAATATAAGGGTTTTAGCATTTTTATTTGGGCTAGAAGCTCTAAACAGAAATATCTTAATTTTTTTTAAATTATAAAAACTAAAATTATGTAAATATTATATAATACCTTTCAGGAATGTGTTTTGGAATTTCTATGTCAAGTGACTTCATATGTAAGAGTTTGATTCCTGCTTCCATCTTGTTTGCTGCCACTACATCACAGGCAAGTTCATACATGGTCTTGGATAACTCGCAAGCATATACCGAATGTGCTCCAGCTTTTTTAGCAAACATGCTGCAAGGGGTAAAAGTGCTCCATCAAGAAAAAATAATCCACTGTAGTTTTTCAAATTTTAGTGGAATTATTAGGCTTAGACATCGGTTTTTCCTTTTATTCTTTAACTAACACAACCATTATTCATTTCATATAAAAAAAAATGAACCAATATGCTTATCAAGAAACAAATCATACAATAAATCACGATACTCATGTTTTTAAGAAGACATAATTGATGTGAAAAATGTTGACAGGCTTTAACTTAGACAATTAGATTCAATGTTAATGCAAAAAGTACTCTTAAAAGGCATTATTCAAAATTTCAATAGTAACCCCAAATTCTTAGTAGTTATGTCCGGTTCTTGATAAAATAAAGTTATACTAAAAAATACAATAGTAGCTTACATGAATAATCATAAGATTATGAGAAATAAATTGAACTCTATTTTTAATTTACACTGTTAAATTTTCCATATTTGGTAAACTTTAATTTACTTTAGTATATATATATATATATATATATAATTAAAACACAATTACAACAAACCTTAGTATTCCAGTTCCTGCTCCAATGTCCAAAACACTCTTGGACCCCAAGCAAACCGCATTTTGGACTGCTGCATTATAAACTGTATTCCTTTTGGTGTCATTAAGCATGATAAAGTGCCAGCGTTCCACCAACCAGTTTGCAACACGATAAAAATTCTCCTTCGCATCATTGAAATCAGGGTTTAGTTTTACTGCTTTACGAAAATACCCAGCTGCTTCATCTCTAAAGCCCATTCTACAGTAAAAAATGACAGACAAAATTAGACTACACTAATTAATTACACTAGAAAACCAGTGCTTTCCAAAAATTATTCCTGTGTAAAACATACTATGCCTAAAGCTAGTAGAGGTGTGACTGTGTACCTTTTCTCTCAGCAACTGAGTGAGTTATCAAGAGTCAGTTGTGTCTGCTGCCAGACCAGCTTTTATCAGTTGTACCTGTTATTATAATTACATATTTTAATTAAATGTACTTAATATATAACAAATATATAAAATATCATATATTACATAAAGGTAATAAATATGTATTATAGAAACTAAATAAACATAACTGCAAAGAAAGAGCCATTGTCTCTGAGGACATTAAGCTAAAGGCTTTGGAAAAAATCAAAGGCGAGTCACCCAAAAATTCCTACTGAATTAGATGTGAGCAAATCAACAATAAAAGGGGAGAAAACTACCAAACTATCTAGAATAGGGCTTCTTGACCTTTCTGTGGTAAAGAAATCATCTCCCCTTTTTTAGATATGTAAATATTTGTAGACCAATACAGTTCTACTACATGTGATTAGCATGCAACTCACACATCAGATTTCAGCAGCAACCAAACTGGCCCACATTCTCTTCCACAAATGAGTTCCCTGATCACATGCTTGGATTTAAAGCAGTGTCAAACTGCTATGTACATTTCTAAACACTCACACTCAATTTCTATACTTACCTGTCACTGACTGATAATTTGTGGACCTGCCCCAGTGTGTGTTCCACAAATTGAAGAGACATGAGCTAGTAAAACGCTTTTACACTCATACTTCTTCACAAGAACCTTTAAGCATTTGAAACTAAATCAGACTATTCATTCTAGGTATGGTTTATGTAAAAAACAAAAACAAAAACACGTTCTGAAACTCCAAACAGAGAACTACACTCTAACGAAAGGTAATGGCCCTGTGTCAAATGACAGGCACTCATGTTTAAGGTTAAAATAAAAATGTTAAAGGTTAGTATCTGTTATTTTTAAGTATTTTGAAGACAGGGTTATCTTACCCTTATTCTGCAACTGACAATGCACACAATACAAAACATATTTTACATAATCATTACTTGGTGAGACAAACATAGCAATGGATATTTTAAAATGTTTAAATATCAACAATCTGCTGAATCAATGCCAGACCTGCCCCTAATAATTTCCTGGGATCTGTGCTTCCCTTAAGTTTGATTCTTAATATATCATTCAGTTTTCTTTTCTTTTTTTTTTTAAAGGTTTTATTTATTTATTTGACAGACAGAGACACAGCGAGAGAAGGAACACAAGCAGGGGGAGTGGGAGCGGGAGAAGCAGGCTTCCCACTGACCAGGGAGCCCAATGTGGGACTCAAGCCCAGGACTCTGGGATCATGACCTGAGCCAAGGCAGATGCTTAACAACTGAGCCACCCAGGCGCCCATCATTCAGTTTTCTTAAATTACAATGATAATCTAAAAGATATATGGTCCACTCAATTAAAGTTTATCTCATATTTTTTTTTAAAGATTTTATTTATTTATTTGACAGAGAGAGAGAGATCACAAGTAGGCAGAAAGGCAGGCAGAGAGAGAAGGGGAAGCAGGCTCCCCGCTGAGCAGAGGGCCCGATGCGGGGCTCCATCCCAGGACCCTGAGATCATGACCTGAGTTGAAGACAGAGGCTTTAACCCACTGAGCCACCCAGGCACCCCTAAAGTTTATCTCATATTGACAGACTCAACATGTGTGTCAGTATCAACAAACTGTAAAACTACCTTTCTTCTAACTAGAAAAAAAAAAAATACTTTCCTAATTAATAAATATTTTGTTTAAATCTGCTACTGGACAAGGTTGTAAAGTTGAGACTTTCCAGACATATACTGTATTTCACAAATAAAAGGAAAGATGAAAGGGAAGCTATCGCTTACTCTGGAAATTTTTTTCTCCTGGAGCAGTGATTCTTTTAGTGGGGAGTGAGTGACCCACTGTTTCGGATGAGGAAAGTAGAGAGGACAAAAGCTAAGAACCACTGTTGTAGAGAACTAAGACAAACTGTATAGCAAAAGCCACAATCACACTCTCACAAGTCCCAAATTCTCAATGTCTAAATTAGAAATTTTGCATAATTATATCTCCTGAAGTAAACAAGCATTTTTTTGTCTCAGTAACTGGTAACTGCTCAGACTAATATCTTACAATAATAGGTCACCAAATTACAATCTGTCAAAAGTATCTAGAGCTCCAATTTTCTATTGAATTGAGTTTATCCTTAAACATAAGTTTTAAATTGTTATGATCATTACATGCATATTATCTGGAAATATAACTGAATCCTACAGACTAACTCCCCTTATATGGACTGAAGAACTAAAGAAAATTTTGAAATTAAAACATACATTTTTAACTAATGTGACAAGCTATTTAAAAATCTTCTTAAGCTTAATTTCATGTAAAGGGCAAACAGCTGCTAATTAGTAGAGATGGAATCTGTCTATCAGGATCAGGTTGGCTGTTAGTGTGAGCAAACAAGCCTCAGTTGACCATCTGCCTCATATTCCCAGTTATTATCATACTGTACAATTAGAAACTATCAAATACGGGCACGTGGGTGGCTCAGTGGGCTAAAGCCTCTGCCTTCGGCTCAGGTCATGATCCCAGGGTCCTGGGATGGAACCCGTCATCAGAGTCTCTGCTCAGCAGCGAGCCTGCTTCCCCCCCCCCCTCTGCCTGCCTCTCTGCCACCTGTGATGTCTCTTTCTCTCTGTCAAATAAATAAATAAAATGGAAAAAAAAAAACCCTATCAAATATTTGTCTCTTAAAGGAGTACTTATTTCACTCCCTGGGCCATGCTGATTAAGACTATCAAACTGTAGGGGCGCCTGGGTGGCTCAGTGGGCTAAAGCCTCTGCCTTCGGCTCAGGTCATGATCTCAGGGTCCTGAGATCAAATCTGTCAAATAAATAAATAAAATCTTTAAAAAAAAAAAAAGACTATCAAACTGTACACAGCTACATCACTGAGACAAAATGTAATACATTTTGATAAAGGTACTTCCTTTATAGAACTTTTCATTGAATAAAACTTAATATGACTAGGTGAACAAAGCAGTAATACTAGAGGACAACTGTTATAACATGTAAAATGATCTCACTATATAAAATAGGACATTATCATGGTGTTTCTTAAACAAGAAGTCTCCTGCTACTTTGTGCAAAGTGAAATCAAATTTAATAAAACAAATCCAAAACAAAAATTGGGGGTTTTCATGTTTTCCTAACTACATAGTTTAAATGGAGAATGGACAGAATTTCTAATGGCAAGTTTCCAGCCAGATTCAGAGAACAGATTCACCAGTTCCCTGGCAAGGTACCACAGTGACTTACTTCACTGCCATCCTATAACACACACCTAAGTCCTCTCCAACAAGGTCTCAATCGTAGCCTAATGAAGGGAACTCTTCCTTAGCTACTCTATCTCAGCCCTCGGGGCAGCGGCTATTATGTACTATAAATAAAATACTAAAATTAATCTGTTATTATTATATTTCCTATTCTTGTATTCTTTTGAGTTCTCTTTACTTCTTACTAGCCAATCCTTCATTACTCTGATCCCTGATCACAGTTAGTAATTCTTTATATTAAACTTTCCTTTTCAAATTACTGTGTGATTTATCCCTGATCAAGACTGATACAGAATAATTCTTAACAAGTAATACTAAAATCACTACAAACCTGAAGAGATGCTCCCCCATACTATTACAAATCACTTCATCATCAGGAAACAGTTCCAAAGCTTGCTCATAACAACCAAGTAAGTCTTGTGTTCGATTGAGAGCATCAAGCTCTTCAGCCCATCTGAACAGTGTATACTGAAAAGTTTCCTATGTGAAAGAGAAAACGGTAATTTAGCAATAACATAAATGAAGAACATACAATGTTTGATGATTCCACAGAGAACAGAACTTAACTACTATTAACTGATCACCTTAAATTTTATTTAATTTTAGTAGACAGTTTGATAAATAAATGCATAAATGAATTTTACCACCTATCTAGCAATAACATGCAGAAGTAGACAGTTTGACCACTCTAAACTCTCTCCATTCTTAGCTACCATACCACACTCTTAACCGACCTCTCTTTTGTGGGCTCCTATGTTTTAGGAGTTGTTTTGGCTGCCTTCTCCTTTATCACCCATCTCCAATGCATTAACTATCACCTATGAATTGAAGCATGAAGCCACATCTATGTCTCTCATCAAGACTCTCTCCTCTTCTGAACCTGACTCATAGACACAACTTCCTATCAGTCATCTCAACAAGGATCTGCACCCTCATCCATCTCAAATTCAGCTCAACTCAAGTATTTCCTGAGCAATCAGTGTGCAAAGAACTGGAGCTAAAACACAGCAATGAACAACATAAATCCTGTTCCAATCCTCACAGAAGACTTGTCAGGAGAAATTTAACATGCAATTTTGAAAAAATTCAAAATGCTCTAAAGTGAACCTATTACATTCCTCTCACACAGGATATAAGGTTAATGTACCATCCAACCTCAAATCACTGAGTCATCTTTTTTTTTTAAACCACTGAGTCATCTTATAACACTATCTTAACTCCAATGCAATCAGTTTCAAATCCAGCCAATTATATAGCTCAACATTTTAAAATCTGTCACAGTCTCTCCGTCCCCACTGTTAAAACGTGGTCTGGCCCTTCTAATACTTGTTGGACCACAAAGACAGTATCCCACTGTCCCTAGCTCCAATTTCACCTCCCTCCAGGTATTCTCCACATCACAACAACATAGAAAGAGGGAAGGCTTTAGTCATTCCAGTTTTATCGTGAACACATTTTACATCATCTTCACAGATTTACAGAGTTGATACTTGTAACTGAATTCTGATGGAGTTTACTAGAGAGAAAAGGATATGGAAGAAGATTCTATAGTATCAGGGGGTAAAAAGCACAGATGATATGAACTGGGTCAGGGAATCTATAGGTAACTAGCTTGGTGTGGCTGAAGAGTGGGCAAGGAGAATCGAGTAAGTAGTAGAAAATAAAACTAAGGAGATCTTTTGCTAAGACCCGCATGAAGAAATATGGACTTTGTTCTGCAGGAAACAGAAGTAGTTTCTGAACCTTACTGAACATGAGGCATTCACATATAGACTTTAGATATACTTTTGATGTACACTAAACATGTATTAAAAAAGGTATTGTCGGGGCGCCTGGGTGGCTCAGTCGTTAAGCGTCTGCCTTCGGCTCAGGTCATGATCCCAGGATCCTGGGATCGAGCCCCGCATCGGGCTCCTTGCTCGGCAGGAAGCCTGCTTCTCTCGCTACCGTTCCCTCTGCTTGTGTTCCCTCTCTCGCTGTGTTTCTCTCTGTCTAATAAATAAAATCTTTAAAAAAAAAAAAAAGGTATTGTCATCGTTTACAAAGGAGAAACCTAAGGAACAAAGAAAGAAATCACACTTGGGTTATCCATTATTCTACTGCTGCCTACCTGTAAGAGCAAACTGTATCTCAACATAGCACCTTTTCCTTCTTGGGGCCAGCTGCTTGTGAAATTTGCACTAAATTTATGTTAACCACAAACCTCTAGAAATTACTGACATCTAGCAGGTAGAGGGGATCAACGATACTGCTAAACATTCTACAATGCACAGGACAGCCCTCCAAAACAAAGAATCATTCCATCCAAAAAGTCAGTAATGCTAATGTTGAGAAAGGCTGGGTGAAATAAAGCAAGTAGCTTGAGACGAAAGTTGAATGCAAAATTAAGTGAAATAATTTATTTTTGTGAAATAATTTTTTTAATTTAGATTCTAAAATAACTTGAAAAAGTTTACAGCACTGAAACAATAAGCATCACAATCCAGTAGTTGAAGGTTAAGGAATGCATCATCAAATGATTACTTTAGGCTACTTCCAAACTTTATTCAACTGCAGATACCCACAACATTCCTTCTGCATACAGTTGGGACACGGTAAAAGGTCCTGAGGCAGGGACATGCTAGAATTAGATATGGGGGGAGGGAGAGGATCACTTGCGGCCTTATTTGCAATACAGCCTTCATATTAAGATGGAAGTTTTGAAAAAGAGAAGTGACATCGTTTGACCTGTTATGAAATGCTCACGCAGGCTGTGTTGAGACAGCCTTCAAGGGAAAGCCTAGTTACGAGCCTACTGCAACAGCCAACAGACGACTGAGGCTTCGACCAGGACGGTAAGGGAGAACGTGGTGAGAAATGGTAAGATTTTGGTTATATTTCAAAGATGGAGCCGACAGGATTTTCTGATAAGCTGACTGCGGGTGTGAACAAAAGAGAAGTCAAGGATGAGCAGTAAATATTAATAGCAACCACTAGCCACCCATCTCTGCCACCCACCTCCCCAAACTTATTTTACGTGAAGAACACAAATCTGCCAACAAGTGAAAGAGGGACCTCCGTCTCACCTTCACGTCATCTTTTAGCTCCGGTGCCAGGCTGAGTACGAGGAGGTAGTGGGCATAGGCGGTGCCGAAGTCCTGGGCGCCTAGGCAGTGCTCTGCGCTCTGCAAGGACCGAGACACCAGCTCGTCTCGCCCGGCTGCCCCGGCGCCACTCCGGCCACTCCGGCCACCCCGACGGAGTCTGGGCCGCGAGTTCGGCATGACAGAGCCACTGCCCTGAAACCGCCGCTTATATAACCAAAGGCAAGATATATTACTAAACGGTACGACAAAACTGTCCCGATGGCCACACTTCCAAGTGACTTAAAAAGATCTCGAGAGCCGTACAGTTATCCTTCCGCGGCGTGTATGCGCGCCCACCTCCGCCAGACAGAAGCCCCGCCTCCCCCCAGCCAGGGGAGCTACACCGACCGCGACTCCCAGTCCCTCAACTACAGACACCAGCCGCCGGCGCGCCCCAAGCGTGCGTCAGTGCGCCCGACGTGGGCACGTCGCGGCCCGCCCCCTCCCGCAGGAAGGGTGGGGTCGGGCGGCCAGGGCGCATGCGCGAAGCGCACCTTCTTTGACGGTCTCCTGTATTCTCGCCTTCCTCTCCCCTTCCTTTCTTTTTTCTTTCCCTCTTCTCCCGCGGTGAAACCGAACTCTCCTGGCGGTCAGGAGTGTGTGACTTCGACTGCTAGACCTCACAATGCAGAGCCATCAGCGCGAAGCAGCACCCGACCGTGAGGGACCTGGGTGGCTATGAGAGGTCAGGCGTTTGTGGTGATGCTTAAGACTTTTGGATCCTGATTGATCAGATCTCAAAATGGCGAGACCGCAAAGAACCCCGAGATAACAAGTGTACCTCAGATGTGGTAGAGCAAATGCTTCCACAGGCATTATTTTAAATCACCCTCACAAAACCCCGGGAGGTGGGCCTTTAAATCGCAATCTTAAAGACGGAAAAGAGGGCACCCAGAGAAGTTACTTGCCTAGTATCACACAGCGGGTTGGTCGCAGAGGCCTGGCTCAAATCCAAGTTCCTTGACTTATTTTAAAACGAGTCTAGGGTTTATTTCACTGTTTGATGTATCACCGCTGTATAGTGATTATATTAATACATAGAAAAAGTTTTTCTACAAGTGTGGCCCCTAAGAGATGGATTCAAAACTTTAAAGGGGAGGAGCATAAGAATTACACATGAAAGCAGTCATTTTTTTCTTCATTTTCAAACATGCTTGTGGTGAGTAGTTTACTTAGCAAAAAACAACAAATAGAGCATCTGCATATCAAACAGGTTGCGGGCTCCTCCAAGTCTCTGCCTTCTCTATGGATCTGATTATCTGAACCACCTTTCCTATAGGCACCTACCAAAGTAAATACTAATCAATTTTTCAGAGTTCCCGTCACTAGATTGTAACCTGCTCTCCTAGTCAGAAAGTCCCTCAAAGACAGTAACTATTCTTAACCATTTTTGTAACCTTTGGCCCTAGCAAAGTCTAGCTCAAAGTAAGGGCTAAATTTTTTTTTAATGGAAAGTACCTACCCTACTACCAGGTTTTGTAGATTTTCCCAACCATTGACGTCCTTCTTTCTCTCCCCTTCTGATTTGCTACTTTCTGTACTGAACAATTTAGGATATAACTATATATTTCCCTAACAAAATTGAAATGCTAGTCCCTGTAGAATATAGTAGAACAGGAAAAGACCACAGAACTTAAAAAATTAAAAAAAAAAAAAGTGTTCTAGTCCAAACTTGACCCTTTCTATCCATCCAATTACTTTTCCTTAAGAAACATTTGTTAAAAAAAAAAAAAAAAAAAGCTTAAACAAAGCTGTATTTCCTACTTTGGGCATAAGATTGTTATAACCATCAAGTGAGATAATGAGATGTATAAAAGCATTTTATATATAAGATATATTTAATGCTATGCATTGTTACTATTATCTAGAGTTATTTAAAATTTATCAGGATTATTAAAATAAAAATTAGGTCACAAACACCTTCAAACACTCAATCAGAAATGTATATAACTCATATCATTTAATAGTCTAAAGTAATTGACTGGGTTCTCCCTTTAGAATGCAGAAGAAAACCTACCAAACTTTCTCTGCAGAGATTTGGGTTAATGGGGAATCACTTAGAAGTCATCATTCTAGTCACTTCTATGAGTCCCTGCTTCAGATGAATTACTTCACTTCATAGCTTATCTTGTAGTCCAGGGCATCCTTTCCCATTCCAGGGTCAGGTTTCTCTTGTCTTGTTTTATTTTGTTTTGTTATTTTGATCTGTTGGTTTATTGAGATAACCTACATCCCTCAAACACGTAGGCCACATGAAGCTGAATGTGGACGAATATATGTGGACATATATTACCAATACAAGCTGAGATGAAGGAGGGACTTGGCAGGAAATAGAGAGAAGGCAGAGAAGAAAAGAAAGGAGCCAATTTGCCTTGTTTCATTATCATCTACAACATCATCCTGTGGACAGTGACTACTGCTAAAAAAGTGCAAGGAGTGTTTCCTGCCATTCATGAAATACTTCAGGTACCTCTGTGAGCTACTAAGTCTCACTGAGTTAAAATGTGATTAGTCTTTGTAGAGAAAGCACAAGTGACTAGCATTTCTTTGTAGTTCGTAGCTTGGACACTATGTAGGGTGATGTGTGAAACAGAGGCAGAAAAAAATTTTAATTTAATTTAAAATTAAATTAAATTTCCTTACTACCTACAGCCCATTGACAAGTCCTTGAAATAGGCAGAGTGACCTTCCTCTAGGGACTCAACTGCCTAAATGTTAATAACTTTGCTAAGGACAAAAGGGAATCCTAGTCTGACCAACCCTCTCCCCCAACCCACACCAGGTTCCTCTAAGTCTACTTTAATGTATAAAAATTCCTTTGGAAACTTCCTTTATCTCTAAACCCCCCAAGATATGTGTTGGCAATCAACCCCCAAGCATATGGCCTGCCAATATATATCTGAAGGATCTCATGACTAAGGTTTTATTAGTCTGTAGGTAATAACTGACCTTTTCCCAAAAATAGCTAGCCAGCTCAAGGTCCTAGCAACCTTGCTTCCAAAATTCCTTAGAGACTTAACGCTATCCCTAACCACTTCCTAACTTGAAAGTATGACTTTCATGACTCCATTGTAGCTCTTTCTGCCTACAGGTCCTATTCCCATGCTTTAATAAAATCACCTTTTTGCACCAAAATCCTTAAGAATTCTTTCTTGGCTGTTGGCTTTGAACCCTAATGTCGTCTTTCCTACGTCAAAGGGTAAGCCATTTGAGAAAAATAGAACTGATACAAATAACATGGAACATATGGTTACCTTAACAAAATGGAATAAAGAATATATTTTGGCTATTTTCCTTTATTACCTCATTCCTAATTAAGACTTAGCATTACTCAGATTGTTCATATTTATTGAAGGTTAACTGTATTTATTGTAATTCTTTTTCAGTCCTTTTTGAAAGAGTATTATATTTCATTACAAAGAACCCAAAAAGCATGTTGCAAAACAAATGCAGAATGTAGATTTTACTTTTTGATTTTTTTTCTTTTTTTTTTTTTTTAGATTTTATTTATTTATTTGTCAGAAAGAGAGCACAAGCAGGCAGAGTGGCAGGCAGAGGCAGAGGGAGAATCAGGCTCCCTGCTGAACAAGGAGCCTGATGCGGGACTCAATCCCAGGACCCTGGGATCAACACCTGAGCCAAAGGCACCCGCTTAACCAACTGAGCCATGCAGGTATCCCTTACTTCTTGATCCTTAACCAAAGTTTTCTTTAGAAATATTGAAGGCATCACTTCATTGTTCCCAATTGCCTTCTTCCCACTCCCACCTCACAACCAAAACTATAATCTTTAATTACCTTTGAGAGTCTATTTGAGTCCTTCACTTCTGTGTTCTAGTTCACCATCTTTTAGGGTTCCAAGAAAAACCCCACCAATTAGAAAACCACTGCTGACTCAGAGGCAAGTTTAATGAAGTTATCTTTTACCACATTCTAGGCAGCTTGTCAACAAACCACACAGGCCAGACAAGGAAGCAAAACCAACAGAAAAGCTCTCAATCAACTTTCCAATGTGCAAAAGTTGAAGGTTAACAGTAAAAAAAGGGGGGTGCTCATAGGAAGTTCATTAACAAGGAATAAATAGCTTGCTGGGCACAGGTATCTTGTGTTTATACTTTCTGTGGAGATTCATACTTTTTTTTATGATTTAGTTTGTTTTCTTTTGTGGTTTGGAGACTTGTTCTGAACTCTGTGCATTTGAGGACCATCTGGGGAGCTTTTAAATAATATCAATGTCTAGCCTTGTACCTAGAGATATGGGTTTAATTGGCCTGGGGGGAGGGGCAGGAGGAGAGTCTGGACCTGAGTCTTTTTTTTTTTAAAGATTTTAGTTACTTACTTGACAGAGAGAGAGTGAGAGAGCACAAGCAGGGGGGAGTAGCAGGCAGAGGGAGAGAGAGAAGTAGGTTCCCTGAAGAGCCGGAAGCCCAAAGTGGGGCTGTATCCCAGGACTCTGGGATCATGACCTGAGCCAAAGGCAGATGCTCAACCACCCGAGCTACCCAGGTACCCCTGGACATGAGTACTGTTAAAAAGCTCTCTGAGTGAGTCTAAAGTATGTGGTAGGGGTGGGGAGTATGGTGCGGACTTCTATTACATCTGATATATTTGAAGTATTTAAGGTATTGCAGTATAAAATGTAAGATCAATGTAAGGAGTAGAAATATAATTTGTTTATGGCTTAACAAGCATTGTAAAGATTCTCTAAATTCTTTTGACGTGATTGCTATGTGATGAAGAATAGAATTTTCATCATATCGAATTACTAAGTTGTTGGAGAAAAAAATTTATGACTAGTTCAACAAAACACTACCACCATTGACCAACTGCTTGGGCGCTAAAATTTGCATTGATACATTCCCAATGCTTAATTTTCCCAGTTTCTTCAATCTTTTTTATTTTGCTAAAGTTGGGATTAATTTGTTGTTGTTTTATAGTAGCCCCTTTCTATTGCTCAGTGTGCATTTCAAAATATAAAACTCTAATAATAGCTAGACCAGTGTTAAATTCAGGATCTGTATGTATAAGGACCTATAATAACGTAACAAGAGTTTCAGAGTTTCAGAGACAAGGTAAGAGCAGATTCACTTATTGAATGTTACCATGTACCTTAAAGTCACACCCTCCAGAGCACAGAACAGAGCAAACTGATAAGGACATAGCCCCAATTTCTTTTGTAGCAACCTTGGAGGAACTGGACCATCAAGGTACAGGCTTTCCTTTCAAAGGTAGGAGATGAGCAAATTGACTTTAAGAAATATAAGCCATGGTCATAGGCTAGGCTTTTTGGAATTGGCCTTTTACATCCTCTGCCTTAAAGGATTCTCTTTAAGACCCACTTAAAAACACACTATAGCTCGGCGATTGTAAGATTAAATACTGGAGCCAGACAGTCTGGATTTAAATTCTAGTCCTGCCACTTACCATACAGGTATCTTGAATGAGTTAAATTCCTTAACTTCTGTACCTGAATTTCCTCATCCATAAAATGAGAATCACACAGTACTTGTATCTTAGCTTTGTTGTGAAGAGTAAATGAGTTAACGCACTTAAAGTGCCTGAAACATACGAAGCCCTCACGTAAATATTAATTATTGCTGTTACCAGTCCAGCTTTCCCTGGAGGAAGACTGCAGTTGCTCCCATAGGAGCCAGGCTTCCACCCAAGAGGAGCCAGTGACTATCTTTTGGCCAATCACGTAAGTCTTAACACAGCGCTTGTATCTAGAGAACTTTAATGAGGGTGAGAAGACAAGTCCTTCCTCCTCTGCCTACTGCCTCCCAAATAAACTGACATCTGTCTCAGAACTGAACAATACATGCTTAATTTGGTTTTCTCCCACAGTTAAGAAAGGGAGCAAAAACAGTGTTTTTCATGGTAAAGTAGACCTTGAAGGATAGATCTTAAGCTATGATAACAAGTCCTCTGAAGGTTCTTTGAACTTGATGGAAAACAAGTGTTCACAGTAGATTCCTATGACCTATTTTTTGTGCAGAGTACTGTTTGGATGTGAACCATGAAAAAGCCATAAAACCATGCAGAAATAATAACATTGTCTCATTCTGTGCTTTGTCTTCAGAGTAGAATTCTTAAACTGTTCCTGTCCTCATGCTTTCCAAGCCAAAGAGATCTTCTTTCTCTTATCTACCCTGTTTATTTGCATTGTTTTGATAAGCACCCAACCCCTTTAGGTAAGGGAAATATTTGCAAGCGATGGTTTGAAAGTTAGCTGAGCTGCTCCAATTAAAGTATCTGAACCAGAGCCATAAAGCGCAGTTTGCCTACTGCCCATTTCCCCTCGAATTCTGAGGGGCTTCGTTTATCCCAGTTTGAAACTGCAATCTTACAAGATTAAGTTCCTTAAGTAAGTCCAGATACGTGATTTGGTTTCCATTTAACCTTTCTAGCCTCAATCTTTAACATTTCCTATTTCACTACCACCGTTCACACCTTTGCTAAGGCAGTTCTTTCTCCTTATGTTTTCCATCTTAGTTTGCTCTGTTATTTTGTATCACTCTCACTCAGTTGAGGTTCTTCCTTCCAGAAATTGCTAACTTAAGAGGAGCATTCTTTGATTTCTCATAGTTCCCTGTCTGTAGCTCTATCTTAACATTTGCCCAAGTATGTAAGTGAAATGATGTGTTTGTCTTCCTGACTAAGAGTGAGTTCTAGGCCTTGGGAAGTATACCTTTATTTATTCCTTCTCTCCAGCATTCAAAATAGTGACTGGAACTTAAAAAGTAATGAAATGTGTGGTGAACTAAGCTAAAGGCAGTAGCAGGAAAATCAGAGAAAGGAAGACTTGGAAGATGAGTAGAAAACAGAATCTATAGGACTTGAAACAATTACATTATAGGAGTACCAAGGACATAAAGAAAAGGGAAATAGTTAAGGTGATGCCAAAACTTTTGGCACGAGCAACTAGGAACATGTTGGTGCTGCTGACCAGGGTAGACAATTCAGGCAACAGCAACAACAACAAAGATTTGAAGAGAAAGACAATAAGTTTAATGACCGTGTTTTAGATATCGATGGGATATCAAGTGAATATGTCCAGTGAAAAGGGAAGAAAATGTGTCTAGAGCTCATAAGCAAGATTTGGTCTAGAAGTATATTTGGAGGTTTTAATTATATTGGTAGGTTGAAGTTGTGTGAATGGTTATTATCCTCCAGGGAAAGTGTGCAGAGGGTGGAAATGCTCAAACTAAAATGTAGAATGAAGAGAGAATGGCAAAGCCTCTGGGAGAATCATCTGAATTAGTAGTGGAGGAAAGTAAAATCCTGGGTAAGATGGATCATTTTGTAAAAATGCACTATTCTAAGGAATGGTTTATAAATGAGTTGCCAGTAGGACCAGGGTGTCTCCCAAATCCAATCAGGTAAGTGCATATAGGATAGATAAATATAAGGAATATAAATGCTATATTTTTCTCAATATACAGGTATAAAGTCCTCTTCATATTTCTTTTGGTTAGTGAGAACAGGTATTAATGTAGGCGCTTTGGTAAAAGCAAACTGATGGAATGCAAACTTTTAGAAAGTGGGGGATACTCTTCACTTTATGCCATTTCAGCTTACAGAGATTTCATAGGAACATTCCACCTTCAGATAGCAGGAGGAAGCTGTATTCTAACTTACCTTTATGAGGATTTTTTTCTGACTTATTAAAAGTGAGAGTTGAAATGTTGGAATTTATTGGTATCTCCCAGGGACAACTATAGTGAATGCATTAAGTAACTTAATGTTTAAGTAATTTAATATTTCACCAGCCAGCATCTCCCCTCTCTTTTTTCTGGGAACTACTTGTAGTTGTCAACTTTTACTGGGTTATGCTACGTAACAAACAACTCTGAGAGTTCACTGGCTTACAAAACAAAGTACTTCTTGCTTATATTACATACAGACTACAAGTTGCCTACAATGGTGCTTCAGACTTTGGGAAGTTGTCTACTGTGCACCATGTCTTATCTCATCCTGGATTCCAGGTTGAAGAAGCAGGTCCTAATGTGAGACCTGCCATTCTCATGGTAGGGATGGAGGAAACCTGTTAGAAAAATCATGATGCCTTTAAAAAAAAAATTATTTTGGTTGTTTGTTTCTTTGTTTATTTAAGTAATCTCTACATCCAAGGTGGGGCTCAAACTCACAATCCCAAGGTCAAGAGTTGCATACCTTTCCTACTAAGCCAGCCAGGCACCCCAAAAATCATGATGCCCCTTAAAGCTTTTACACAAGGGTGTTGTATATCATGGCCTTTCACTCCATTGGCTAAAGCATGTCATATGACTAAGCTTAGCCTTAACGGGCAAGGAATATATACTCTTCACAAGGAAAGGGACACTTCAAGTCACATGTACATGGAAAGGAAGGAACAAATGAGTCAATAATACAATTTGCCATACTATTCCTCTGTCAGCTTAAATTCCATGGCTCTTGTGGGAAAATTCCCAAGTTCTTCCATGTTCCCAATTTTTTAGCCATAATTGATTTCTTCAGAGTTGAGCACATAACTCAAACAGAGCCCTTCTATTTTCTAACAGGAATTGAGAGAGAGAGGATTAAAAAAAAAAAAAAAAAAAAAAGACTATGTAGTAGCCAGATTGTAGATGTGCTGCTGCAGTGAGCGCTCCAGTAGCCAAATTGTAAAATGCAATGCATGGGAGTTATCAGTGACTGCATTCCTCAGCCTATGGCGAAAACCAGGCTGCAGTGGTAGGGGACAGAGCTGACACACAGAATAAAGTCAAATTAGGACAGGAAGAAAGTTATGGCATTTCTGCTCTTCCTATGGTTTGGTTGTTCAGCCATTCCTTGGATTCTGTGAATCATGAAGCTTTTCTTTTCGTCTAAGCCAAAATTGTATTGGATTTTGTATTTTGTAATGATATCGAGATAATGGATATGTAATTTCATTTAATCCTAACACAAATACTTTTAGGTAGGCATTGTAGTTGACATTTCACAAATGAGGATTTGAACTAGGGATCGAAGTTCTCTCTGATACCCTGACTGGAAGAAATATTTTACAAGAACACCCCAATACATTATTCTATACTATGCTCACCAGCAATTCTTTATACTAGTCTCTTCAAGGGCACTAACAAACTGGGAAACAGTGACCAAAAAAAAAGGGGGGGGCTGATGTTGGTTATCTTGCCAGAAATAGTTTGCATTATGCACTAATTGATGTTGTGATTTTTAAACTAGCTTTTTAGTGAGTTGGGTTAGTGTGAATCATTTCTGAGAATTTGAGTTAACTATTTAGAATTTAAGAATCTGAAAAGTTGAGGATCATATTAGAGGCAAAACTTATCCAGGTCTGACCTTGCCTAGAACAGGTGTACAGCCTAATTTGGGGCATCTCCTTAATTGAACATCCATCATAAACTTGGATTTTTCAAGATATTCGAAGGTAGAATTCCTATGAAGAACTGACTTCAGAACACAAAATTCAACTTCCTGATCATTTCTCAACAAAGATCTAAAAGATGTATCAATTACCTACAGTGTTTTTAGCCCTAGACTATGGGTGTTAAGAACAACCTGAGGTGATATTAGTGAAAATAGCAGAGTAACATACTCCAAATTTCACCCCCCATAAAAGCAAATGAAAAATGGGCAAATGAAATAATGAAACATTGTCAAAATTAACTTTATTGTGACTTTAAAAATTAGCCAAAGGCCTGTAGCAAACTGTCAAATACTTATTTGGGAAAAAGGGCTGATTTTTAATATGAGCGGTAAAATATACAGTGTTTTTTTTTTTTTTTTTTTTTTAAGATTTTTATTTATTTATTTGAGAGAGAGAAAGTGAGAGGATGAGAGGAGCGAAGGTCAGAGAGAGAAGCAGACTCCCCGCGGAGCTGGGAGCCCGATGTGGGACTCGATCCCGGGACTCCAGGATCATGACCTGGGCCGAAGGCAGCCGCTCAACCAACTGAGCCACCCAGGTGCCCCAAAATATACAGTGTTTTAAACTGTGCCAGCCCTATCCTCTGCTCCTCAGATCAGTGGTAGCTGTGAAAGTAACAGCCTGGATTCCTGGTACTAGAGGGAACAAAACGTACTTCATAAGCAAAAAATTGTAATTAATTGCAGTTGACCCTTAAATAGTATGGGTTTGAACTGCACAGGTCCACCCACATATAGATTTTTTCAATAAATACTGTACTGTAAATGTATTTTCATTATTATTAACTTAATATTTTCCTTATTTTTACTCTGTTGTAAAAATACAGTATGGGGGCGCCTGGGTGGCTCAGTGGGTTAAAGCCCCTGCCTTCGGCTCAGGTCATGATCTCGGGGTCCTGGGATCGAGCCCTGCATCAGGCTCTCTGCTCAGTGGGGAGCCTGCTTCCCCCTCTCTCTCTGCCTGCTTCTCTGCCTACTTGTGATCTCTCTATCTCTGTCAAGTAAATAAATAAAATCTTTAAAAAAATAAATAAATAAAAATAAAAATATAGTATGTAATAGATACAAAGTATGGATTGATTATTTGCTATTAGTAAGGTTTCTGGTCAACAGTAGGCTATTTACTAGTTAAGTTTTTGGGGAACCAAAAGTTATAACTGGGTTTTCAACTGCACAGGGGGATAATGAGGGGACTCACCACCTTAACCCCCATGTTGTTCAAGGGTCAACTATATTTGCTCTAACCACGTTTGGTGGCTCCCTAGAATATTGGCTCAAAGGCTTGTCTTTATTTTGCCTACCTCCAAACTAGCCTAGTGCTAAGGCTCCTTCCCAGAGGCATTTGTTGAAAACATTTACAGTATATTATCTTGGGTTGTTGTGCCTGCTATGATAAATAATAGCTGGGGTACACAAAGACTGATCAGAATGGCTGGGCTATGAGTGTCTTGTAAGGGCTTACAAAGCTCCTAAGAATCTAAAAGGCCAAACACATGCTCAGTGTGGTATGCATTCTCAGGAAAGACCCAAGCAAGCTCTACATTCTCACTCCCTGCTGACTTTGAGGTCTAAGAAAGAAGGAAGTGAAGGAATAAGGCACAGTTGTAAAGTGCCTGGTGAATGTTGAAAGGATAGCACAACAAACATACATAGGTTCTCCACAAAGACTGGGACATTTTTTGGTTCCAAGTATTTAAGGAAATCTCTGACCAATCATTTAGCTGATCACTAAGCTACTATAACATATACTTCAGGGGCTACACACAACAAAGAACAGAGTGCAGAATTACTTCAAGGAAAGTCACAAATAGGGGCACCTGGCTAGCTCAGTCAGTTAAGCATGCAACTTGTGATCTTAGGGTTGTGGGTTTGAGCTTCATGTTGGGTGTAGAGATTACTTAAAAATAAAATCTTTTTTTTTAAGATTTTGTTTATTTATTTGACAGAGGGAGAGAGATCACAAGTAGGCAGAAAGAGGGGAAAGCAAGCCCCGTGCTGAGCAGAGAGCCTGATGTGGGGCTCGATCCCAGGACCCTGAGATCATGACCTGAGCCGAAGGCAGAGGCTTTAACCCACTGAGCCACTCAGGCACCCCTTAAAAATAAAATCTTAAAAAAAAAGTCACTAAACAAACAATAACAACTATAATAAGCAGTAACCTCAACAAATCTTAGGGAATGAGAGAGTTGATATAATCATTATCACCCAAAGTCTATATTTATATTAAGGTTCACTCCTGGTGTACATTCTATGACTTTTGACAAATATATAAGGACATGTAGCTTCCATTATAGCATCATACAGAATAGCTACACTGCCTTAAAAATTTTCTGTGCTCTGCCTATTCATCCCTTCTTCCCCTCTAACCCATGGTAACCACTCCTCTTTTTATTGTCTCCATAGTTTCACCTTTTCAGAATGTCATGTGGTTGAAATCATATAGTATGTAGCCATTTCAGATTAACTTCTATTTACTAATAAGTGTCAAAAGTTCCTCTATATCTTTTAATGGATTGATAACTCATTTCTTTTTAGCACTGAATAATATGCCATTTTTGGATGTACCACCATTTATTTATCTATTCACCTACTAAAAGAAATCTTTATTGCTTCCAAATTTTGGCAATTGTGAATAAAGCCGATATAAATATTTGGATACAAAGTTTTGTGTTAACATAGGTTTTCTTTTTTTTTTTTTAAGATTTATTTACTTTAGGGGCGCCTGGGTGGCTCAGTGGGTTAAAGCCTCTGCCTTCAGCACAGGTCATGATCTCAGGGTCCTGTTCAGCAGAGAGCCTGCTTCTCCCTCTCTCTCTGCCTGCCTCTCTGCTTCCTTGTGATCTCTCTCTGTGTCAAACAAATAAATAAAATCTTAAAAAAAAAAGATTTATTTACTTTAGAGAAAGAGAGAGAGAGAAAGTTGGGGAGAGGGGCAGAATCCCAAGCAGACTCCCCACTGAGGAGGGAGCCCGATGTGGGGCTTGATCCCATGACCTGGAGATCATGATCTGAGCTAAAATCAAGAGTCAAACAGTTAAATGACTGAGCCAGCCAGCCACCCCAATGTAGGTTTTCAACTCCTTTGGATAAAAAAAAACAAAGAGCATGATTGCTAGATTGTATGTTAAGACTATGTTTTGAGGGCACCTGGGTGGTTCAGTTGCTTAAGTGTCCGACTCTTGGTTTCATCTCAGGTTATAATCTCAGGGTGTGGGGATGGAGCCTGGCTTTGGGCTCTGCAATCAGTGTGGAGTCTACTTGAGATTTTCTCCCTCACCTTCTCCCTTTGCCCCTGCCCTTCCTCATACACACTTTTCTCTCTCTCTCTCAAATAAATAAATACATCTTAAAAAAAAAAAAAAAAAAAAAAAAAGGATTTTCGGGCAGTTAGGTGGCTCAGTTGGTTAAGTGTCTGCCTTAGGCTCAGGTCTGATCCCAGGGTCCTGAGATCAAGCCCTGCAATGAGGTCCCTGCTTGGCGGAGAGCCTGGTTCTCCTTCTCCCTCTGCTGCTCCTCCTGTTTGTGTGTGCTTTCTCTCTCTGTCAAATAAATGAATAAAATCTTAAAAAGAAAAAGCCTATGTTTAGTTTTTAAGAAGCATCTAGTCTTCCAAAGTGACTATACCATTTCACATTCTCTACAGCAATGGACGAAAGTTCTCATTGCTCCACATCTTCACCAACATTTGGTAGTGTAAGCATTTTGGATTTCGGCTGTTTTAATAGATGTGTAGTGATATTTGTTGTTTTAATTTGAAATTTCCTGTTGACGTATGATGGGAAGCATCTTTCCAATATGCTTATTTGAAATCTGGTATATCTTTTTTGATGAAGTGTCTGTTCATATCTATTGCCCGTTTTTAAAAATCAGGTCATTGGTTTTCTTATTCTTGAGTTATAAGTATTATTTGTTTATTTTAGATAACAGTCCTTTCTCAGATACGTCTTTAGCAAATATTTTCTCCCACAGTGTGGCTTCTCTTCTCATTCTCTTGGTAGTGTCTTTCACATAGAAGTTTTTAAATTTAGCAAAATCCAATTTAACCAGTGTTTTTTTCATAGATTGTGTCTTTCACGTTCTTTCTAAAAAGTCATCACCATTCATAAGTTCATGTACATTTAATCCTATGTTATCTTCTAAGGTTTTTATAGTTTTGCATTTTACACCTAAGTCTGTGATCTATTTTTAGTTAATTTTTGTGAAAAGTATATAGTCTGTGTCTAGATTTTTTTTTTTACATGTGAACATCTAGTTGTTCCAACACCATTTGTTGAAATGTCTGTCTTTGCTCCACTCTATTGTCTTTGCTCCTTTATTAAAGATCAGTTGACTGTATTTATTTGGGTCTAACTTGGAGCTCTCTAAACTGTTCCATTGACCTATGTTATTTTGCAAATACCACCCTGTGTTGATTACTGAAGTTTTATAGCAAGTCTTGATGTCAGATAGTGTTAGTCTTTTGAATTTGTTTTTCTCTTTCAATTTGTATTGGCTATTCTGAGTCTCTTAGCTCTCCATGTAAACTTTGCAGTGTGTTGATACCCTCAAAATATCTCACTAGGATTTTTTTTTTTAAGATTTTTTATTTATTTGATAGAGAGAAACACAGCGAGAGAAGGAACACAAGCAGAGGGAATGGTAGCGGGAGAAGCAGGCTTCCTGCTGAGCAGGGAGCCCGATGCGGGGCTTGATCCCAGGACTCTGGAATCATGACCTGAGCCGAAGGCAGACGCTTAACGACTGAGCCACCCAGGCGCCCCTCTCACTATTTTTTTTGGGAATGCACTGAATCTATGCATTGAATTGTAACTATGCATTGAACTGTAACTTCCTATCCATAAATATGTAATTTCTGCCCATTTATTTAGTTTTAAATTTCTTTCATCAGAGATTTATTGTTTTCTTCAAATAGATCTTGTACATATTTTATTGGATTTATACCTAATTATTTCATTTTGGGGGGTACTGATGTAAATGGTGATGTTTTTAATTTCAAACTCTACTTGTTCACTGTTGGTATATAGGAAGGTGACTTATTTTTGTATATTAATGCTTATCCTGTAGCTTTGCTATAATTGCCTTTTCATTCCAGAAGGTGTTTTTGTCAATTCTTTCTGATTTTCTACATAAGTAATCATGTCATCTGTGAACAAAGATAGTTTTATTTCTTTCTTCTTAGTCTGTACACCTTTCATTTACTTTTCTTGTCTTATTACATTAGCTAGGGCTTTCATTACAAGGTTGAAAGGGAGTAGTGAAAGAGGGGACATCTTTTCCTTGTTCCTGATCTTAGCAGGAAAGCTTCTAGTTTTTCACCATTAAATATGACATTAGCTTGGGTGTTTTGTAGATTTCTTTTTTTTTTAAGATTTTATTTATTTATTTGACAGAGAGAGAGATCACAAGTAGGCAGAAATGCAGGCAGAGAGAGAGGGGGAAGCAGGCTCCCTGATGAGCAGAGAGCCCAATGCAGGGCTTGATCCCAGGACCCTGAGATAATGACCTGAGCCGAAGGCAGAGGCTTCAACCCATTGAGCCACCCAGGTGCTCCATTTTGTAGATTTCTTAATCAAGTTGAAAGTGTTCCCCTTTATTCTTAGTTTGCTGAGAATTTTTGTCATGAATGAATGTTGGATTTTGTCAAATGCTGGATCTATAATATGATCATATGATTTTTCTTCTTAGCCTGTTGACATGATATATTACATTAATTGATTTTAAAAGGTTGAATCAGCCTTGCATACTTGGAGTAAATTTCACTTAATTGTGGCATATATTCCTTATACATTGTTGAAATTTGATTTGCATTGTTGAATTTGATTTGCTAATATTTTATTGAAGATTTTTATACCTATGTTCATGAGAGATTTTAGCCTGTGATTTTCTTTTCTTGTTTTTTTTTTTTTTTTTTTTTAAGATTTTACTTATTTAGTTGTCAAAGAGAGAGATAGCAAGGAGGGAACTTAAGCAGGGGGAGGGGCAAAGGGAGGAGGAGAAGCAGGCTTTCTGCTGAGCAGGAAGCCTGATGTGGACCTCGATCCCAGGACCCTCAGATCATGACCTCAGCTGAAAGCAGACACTTAATGAGTGAGCCATGTAGATACCCCCTTATAATTTTCTCTTATTTTGATATCTTTGTCTGATTTTGGTATTGGGGTAGTGCTGACCTCATAGAATGAGTTAAGTATTCTCTCTGCTTCTGTTCTTTGAAAGAGACTATAGAGAATTGCTATAATTTTTTTCTTATGGGATAGAATTCACTACTGAGTCCAATCTGGGCAAGTAATGGTTTTTCAAAGATGATACCAAAAGCAAAAGAACAAAAAAAGTAGATAAATTGGACTTCATCAAAGTTGAAAACTATTGTGTGTCAAAGGACATTATCAAGAATAGGAGAAAATGTTTGTAAGTCGTATATTGGATAAGATTCTAATGTCCAGAATATATAAAGGACTCTTATAACTCAACTAAGAAAGACAAATAACCCAATTAAAAAATAGGCAAAAGATCTAAATAGACATTTATTCAAAGAAGATATACAAATGACCAAGAAGCATAAGAAAAGATGCTCAATATCATTAGTCGTCAGAGAAATGCTAATCAAAACCATAATGAGATACCACTTTGTACACGCTAGGATGGCTATAACCAAAAAAAACAGTAACAAACTCAAAATTAAAAATGAAACTACCCTATGATCCAGAAAATGTACTACTGGGTATTTACCCAAAGAATATAAAAACAATCATTCAAAGGAATATATACACCCTTCTGTTTATTGCAACATTATTTACAATAACTAAATTTATGGAAGCCCAAATATCTGTTGACAGATAAGAAGAAGATAAAGAAGATGGATGTACATATACAATGGAATATTATTCAGCCATAAAAAAGAACAAAATCTTGCTATTTGCAACAACATGGATGGACCTAGAGAGTATAATGCTAAGCAAAATAAGTCAGTCAGAGAAAGACAATTACCATATGATTTCATTCATGTGGAGATTAGGAAACAAAACAAATAAAGAAAAAAAGAGACAAACCAAAAAATAGACTCTTAACTACAGAGAACAAACAGGTGATTTCTAGAGGGGTGCTGGGGGGCAATGAGTGAAGGGGATTGACTATACTTACCTTGATGAACACTATATGGAACTGCTTAATCACTATTTTGTACACCTGAAACTAATTAACACTATCTGGAATTAAAATTTTTTAAAAAGCAGTAACAACTGTTGGTGAGGATATGGAGAAATTGGATCTGTCATACATTGCAATGCAAAATTGTGGGGTCTCTTTGAAAAACCACTTGAAAGCTCCTCAAAATGTTAAGCAGAGAATTACTGTATGACCCAATAATTCCACTTCTAGGTATATATCTGAGAGAATTGAAACATGTTCACAGTAAAACTTGTACATGAATTTTCAGGTGGCATTATTTATAAGAGCCAAAAAATGGAAACAAGCCATATGTAATTTGGCTAATGAATGAATCAATAAAATGTATAGCCATATAATGGAATATTATTCAGCCAGAAAAAGGAATGTAGTGTTAATACACGCTACAACATGGATGAACTTTGAAAACACTAAGTGAAAGAAGACTGTAACAAAATTTCTCGGATTGTATGGTTCCATTTACATGAAATGTCCAGAATAGGCAATAGAGACAAAAAGTAGCTTAATAGTTTCCTAGGACTGGGGTAGGGGTGGCCAAATAGTGGAATAACTGCTAATGGGAATAGGTTTTCTTTTTAGGGGTGATGAAAATATTCTGAAATTAGATTGTGATGATGGTCTCACAACATAGTGAAAATACTAAAAACCATTGGAGTGTATACTTTAAAATGGTGAATTTTGAGATGCCTGGGTGGCTCAGTCAGTTAAGCATCTGACTCTTGGTTTTAGCTCAGGTCATGATCTCATGGGTTGTGGGATCAAGCCCCACATCAGGCTCCATGCTCAGTGGGGAGTCTGACTGAAGATTCTCTTCCTCTGCTCCTCCCCACTCTCTCTCTCTCTCTCTGAGAAATCTTGGGGTGCCTAGGTGGCACAGTCAGTTAAGCATTGAACTCTTGGTTTCAGCTCAGCTCGTGATCTCAGGGTCATGAGATTGAGCTCTGTGTCAGGCTCTGTGCTTAGCACAGAGTTTGCTTGAGATTCTCTCCCTCTCCATCTGCTCCTCCATTTGTGCTTTCTCAAATGTGCTTTCCCTCTCTCAAAATAAATAAATCTTTTTTTTTCCTTTTTTTTTTAAAGATTTTATTTATTTGACAGAGAGAAACACAGTGAGAGAGGGAACACAAGCAGAGGGAATGGTAGCGGGAGAAGCAGGCTTCCTGCAGGGCGAGCAAGGAGCCCGATGTAGGGCTTGATCCCAGGACTCTGGGATAATGACCTGAGCCGAAGGCAGACACTTAACGACTGAGCCACCCAGGTGCCCCAAAATAAATAAATCTTTAAAAAATAAAATAAAATGGAGAATTTTATGGTACATGAAGTATATCTCAATTTCTTAAATGTTATAAGGGATAAAAAGAACCTGGCAGGGGTTACGATTTCTAGAGAAGAAACTAACATGAAAACTTAGAGAAAATATAAGCCTCTATTCAATTCTTGTGTTTTTTTAACATTTAAAAAAATTGTAGTTGACATACAGTATTAGTTTCAGATGTACAACATAGTGATTTGACAATTATATACATTAAAAAGTCTTCACATGGTGAGTTTAGTTGTACCATCTGTCACCATAAAAAGTTATCACAATATTATTGACTTTATTCCCTATGCTGGACTTTTTATCTCCGTGATTTACTTATTTTATAATGTACCTTTTAATCCTCTTCACATATTTCACCCATCCTCCTCACACTCTTTTCCCCGTGGCAATCACCAGTTTGTTCTCTGTATTTATGAGTTTGCTTCTGTTTTGTTGTTGTTGCTACTGTTGTTTGTTTCTTTGTTCATTCGTTTTGTCTTTAGATTCCACAGATAAGTGAAATCATACAGTATTTGTCTTTCTCTGACTATTTCAATTAGCAGAATACACTCTATATCTTTTCATGTTGTTGTGAGTCACAAGATTTCACTCTGTTTCATGGCTAAGTAATATTCCTGTTTGTGCATGAGAGAGTGTGTGTGTGCGTGCACGCGTGTGTGTGTGTGTGTGTGTGTGTGTGTGTGTGTGTGTATGTATGACTTCTTTACCCATTCATCCTTCAGTGAACACAGGGTTGCTTCCATATCTTGGCCCTTGTAAATAATGCTGCAATATATATAGGGGTGCCCCAAGTTAGTGTTTTCGTTTTCCTTGGGTTAACACTCTGAAGTGGAATTACTAAATCATACAATATTTTTATTTTTAATTTTTGCTTCTGTTTCCCTTGCCTGAAGTTCCAAGAAAATATTGCTAAGGCTGATGTCAAAGAAATTAGTACCTATGTTTTCTTCTAGGAGTTGTATGGCTTCAGATCATGCATTTAGCTATTTAACCCATTTTGAATTTACTTTTGTGTGTGGCATAAGAAAGCGGTCCAGTTTCATTCTTTTGCATGTAGCTGTCCAGTTTTCTCAGCACTATTCATTGAAGAGACTGTCTTTTCTTCCATATTATATTCTTGCCTCCTTTGTCATAGATTAATTGGCCATATAAGCATGAGTTTATTTCTAGGCTTTCTCTTCTGTTCTTTTGATCTATGGGTCTGTTTTTTGTGCCACACTGTTTTATTATAGTTTTGTAGTGTATCTTGAAGTCTGGGGTTGGATACCTCCAGCTTTGTTCTTCTTTCTCAAGATTGCTTTGGCTATTCAAAGCAATATTCAAAGCTTTGGTCTTTTGTGGTTCCACTACAAATTTTAGAATTCTTTGTTCTGTTTCCGTGAAAAATGCTGTTGGTATTTGATTAAGGACTGCACCGAATCTGTAGATTGCTTGTGGAGTATGGCTATTTTAACAATATTAATCATTGCAATCCATGAGCATATATATCTTTCCATTTATTTTTATTGTCTTCAATTTTTTTTCAAAATTTTTAAAAATTTTTTTAAAGATTGATTGATTGATTGATTTGACAAAAAGAGATCACAAGTAGGCAGAGAGGCAGAAAAGAGAGAGAAGGGGAAGCAGGCTCCCTGCTGAGCAGAGAGCCTGATGAGGGGCTCGATCCCAGAACCCTGAGATCATGACCTGAGCTGAAGACAGAGGCTTTAACCCACTGAGCCACCCAGGCGCCCCTATTGTCTTCAATTTTTTGTTCATCATTGTCTTATAGTTTTCAGAGTACAAATCTTTTACCTCTTTGTTTAAACGTATGGTTAGGTATGTTATTCTCTTTGATATAAATACAAGTAGAATTACTTTTAAATTTATTTTTTTTCTGCTCTTTTGTTAGTGTACAGAAACACAACCGATTTCTGTATATTAATTTTGTGTCCTACAACTTTGCTGCATTCACTTATTACTTCTAACAGGTTTTTTTTTGGTGGAGTCTTTAGGGTTTTCTATCCCCATAACACAAATATTATTGTGCTTGATGTTATCCCAAAGGTCCCTTAACTTATCCTACTTTTTTTTTTTAAGATTGATTGATTGATTGATTGATTGATTTGAGAGAGAGGTAGAGAGACAGCATAAGCATGAGTAGGAGGAGGTAGAGGGAGAAGCAGACTACCCACCAAGCAGGAAGCCTAATGCAGGGCTCAATCCTTGAACCTTGGATCATGATCTGAGCCAAAGGCAGATGCTCTACCAACTGAGCCACCAGGTGTCCCAAACTACCCTACTTTTTAAAATTCTTTTTGCACTTCAGCTTGGGTGATTTCAGTGCTCTATTTTCCAGATTACTGATCCATTCTTCTGTATTCTCTAATCTGCTGTTGATTTTCACTAGTGTATTTTTCATTTCAGTTATTGTATTATTCAGCTCTGATTGTTTCTTTTTTGCATTTTTTATCTCTTTGTTGAAATTCTGAGTTCATCTACTCTCAAGTCCAGTGAGCATTTTTTTTTAAGATTTATTTATTTATTTATTTGACAGAGAGAGAGATCACAAGTAGGCAGAGAGGCAGGCAGAGAGAG
>CM053604.1:105215501-105226952 GCA_028646535.1 Procyon lotor | reverse complement strand
AATAAATTGCTTATCTCCATTTTATTTAGTTGTTTTTCTGAGTCTTTTCTTGTTCTTTCGTTTGGAATGTATTCCTTTGACACCTCATTTTGTCTGACTTTCTGTGCTTTTTCTGTGTATTACGTAGATCAACAATGTTTCCTAGTCTTGAAAGTAGTGGCCTTCTGAAGAAGGCCTTCTGTGACGCTTACTAGCCCAGTCTTCCAGGTCGCCGGAACCCAGCACACCAGGGTGTCCCCTGTGTAGACTGTGTGTACCCTCCTGTTGTGAATTCTATGGGCACAGTGGTGGGCAGGGCTGACCCCCAGCCCAGTTGACTCTAATGACCACTTCTGCCCCCTCACCACAAGCCTTAAAATAGTCCATAAATCTCCTTCACAGATAACTCAGGCACTTTTTAAAAAAAGATTTTATTTATTTCTTTGAGAGAGTGAGAGAAAGCACAAAAAAAGGGGGAGGGGCAAAGGGAGATGGAGAAGCAGACTCCGCACTGAGCTGGTAGTCCAATATGGGGCTCTATCCCAGGACCTGGGCTCATGAAACCCAGGCACTTTTCAAACTGCTGGCTCTGTGCTGGGTCTCAGACCACATAATACAGTGTATTGGCCCTTTAATAAGAAGAGAGTCTCAGTCTCCTATAGCTGTCTCCTGGACGTAAGCCCCACTGATTTTCAAAGCCAGATATTGTGGGGACTTGTCTTCCCAGTGCAGATTCCCCAGCACGAGGAGGTGCCCAATTTCAGGCTTGATCCCCTGGTTCCTCTTGAAGGACCTCTGTGTCTCTGATATCCCTCCCATTTTGGGGTCACTGGAGGTATGGGTCCTAATCTCATCTCCACCCCTGCTACCCTTCTCCATGTGGCTTTTTTCTTTATTTTTATCTGTAGCAGAGCTGTTCTATGAGTGTTTAGGTTGATTTCAGAGTGAGTTGCATTGTGTGTAGTTGTAGTATCTGTGTGTGTATTTATTTTCTAAAGAAAAAGACAGGGTCGCTGGGATGGCATGGTTGCTTAAGCCTCTGACTCTTGGTTTCAGCTCAGGTGGTGGTCTTGGTGGTCTTGAGATGGATCCAGGTGTCAGGCTCTGCACTCAGTGTGGAGTCTGCTTAGGATTCTCTCTCCCTCTCCCACTTCCCACACTATTCATGCTCACTCTCCCTTTCTCTCATAAATAAATAAATAAAAGAAAATAAAGACAGAATTTACATTTCTTGAACACTGGAAAATTACTCTGACATCAGTTGTAAGATAAAAGAATTTAAAAGAATTCAGGCATGAGATAATTCAAGCCCCAACTAGAAAAAGTCCTGGGATTAGGAATAAGGGAGATTTAAAAGGGTTTTGTTTCAAAGATAGAAAGAAAGATTATTTGGAAATAAATTGCTGGTGATGAAGAAAAGAACCAAGTAAAAATGAATCATTAGACAATTAAGTAAATTGAGAAACAATGGAAATTGGAAAAAAATGACAACTTACAGAGATAGGACAATATTGAGATAACCAAATTGGTAAATCAAATTCCAGTTGAATAGTAGGACTATGGAAACATAATCAGGGGATCTTCAGTTTAAAAGTCTTCAGTATTGGATGACTGGGTGACTCAATTGGTTAAATGTCTGCCTTCACTCGGGTTGTGATCCCGGGGTCAAGAAGCCTCGACTCTGTATCTAGCTCCCTGCCTAGTATTATTGAAGCAATGAATAAAATTTTTCATTTTGATATAATCCAATTTCTATTTTTTCATTTTTGTTGCCTTTGCTTTTGGTGTCATATCCAAGAAATCATGTGAAATCCTGTCATAAAGCTTTTCTCCTATGTTTGTTTTATCATTATAACAAATTCTCTTTACAACCTTCTTTAATAAACTATGATATCAATCATTCATTCAATATTTGCACAAGTCACAAAATATTTCACTAATTATTAGTAGTTATTCTTAGTGGTGACTTTATCATAGATGTTATGTTAATGATCATACAGAGTCACATTGAGCTTAAGGGGTTTTTCTGGAACAATGGTTCTCAAACTTTCTGGCTTCAGGATCCCTTTAAATTCCCCCAAATTGAGGGGACCAAGAGGCTTTTGTTTATGTGAGTTATAAACTTATTTACCTTATTGGAAATGAAAACAGATGTTTTTAATATTTAAAATTAAATTAAATTTAAATTAAATTTAAAAATTTAAAATATTTATTTATTTGAGGGGCGCCTGGGTGGCTCAGTGGGTTAAAGCCTCTGCCTTCGGCTCAGGTCCTGGTCTCAGGGTCCTGGGATCAAGCCCCGCATAGGGCTCTCCGCTCAGCGGGGAGCCTGCTTCCTCCTCTCTCTCTGCCTGCTTCTCTGCCTACTTGTGATCTCTCTCTCTGTCAAATAAATAAATAAAATCTTTAAAAAAAAATTTATTTATTTGAAACGACAGTGGTACATTCATTACATATTACCATACGTAACATTTTTATTAAAAAAATATTATATTTCCAGGGGCACCTGGGTGGCTCAGTGGGTTAAGCCTCTGCCCTCGGCTCAGGTCATGATCTCAGGGTCCTGGGATCAAGTCCTGCATCAGGCTCTCTGCTCAGCAGGGAGCCTGCTTTCCCCCCCCTTTCTCTGACTGCCTCTCTGCCTACTTGTAATCTCTCTCTGTGTCAAGTAAATAAAGAAAATCTTTAAAAAAATATATTATATTTCCAAAACACAAAATATGTAGTGAGAAGAGTAGCATTATTTCACATTTTCAAGTCTCTTTAATATCTAAATCAATAAAAGATAGCTGGATCCTCATATCTGCTTCCCATTCTATCAGTGCAACATGTTGTTTTAACTGAAGTTTACAAAGAAAATCCAGCCTGACATAGATATGTTGTTGTAAAAGTGAAGAGCATTTTAATAACAATTTTGGAAAATTGAGGCTATTTTTTTTTGCTACAATACTCAACAGTAATAGTGTTGGTTTGTTTTGTTTTTTTTTTTAAGATTTTATTTATTTAGTTTAGAGGGAGAGCCCACAGGAGGAGAGGAGCAGAGGGAGAGGGACAAGCAGACTCTGTGTTGAGTGTGGAGCCTGAAATGGGGCTCAGTCACAACCGTGAGATCATGACCTGAGATAAAATCAAGAATCAGATGCTTAACCAACTGAGCCACATGGTGCCCAGTAAGTAATAGTTTCTTAAAGGCTAGTTACAATATGGTATATATTTTGTGGTTTATCTTATTCTTTAACAGATCTCTAACTCAGGCATCATACTTTAGTCATTTGGAAAGTAGAAGAGTAGTTATAGTAGTAGTTAGTTAACTATAGTAGTTGGGTTCACTCAGTTATGTAGGTCTTCCTAATGTTGGCACATTTTGTCATACTTTATTAAAAAAAAGTCGTATTTGTTAATATACCACCACTCTCCTCAGAAAATCTCCATGTTTTGGGAAGCGTGTCAGTCTAACAGTGTGTAGATATAAATTTCCAAAATTCTAATTTTTGCCTGAAAGTTGAACTTTTTCATTGATAACAAATACTGTAAATTATTTTCATAGAAGTTGCTGGCTTACTTGGCTCATTTTCAGAAAAATGTCTGCCAAATTTTCAAGTCTAAATAACCATAGTTTGTCTTTAAGTTGTTCTTTCAAATAAAGATGGGGTTTCATTTTAAAAAGCAGTTAGTTCAGGGGCTCCTGAGTGGCTCAGTTGGTTAAGTGTCTGCCCTTGGCTCAGGTCATGATCCCAGGGTCCTGGGATCGAGCCCCGCACTGGGCTCCCTGCTTAGCAGGGATCCTACTTCTCCCTCTCCCTCTGCCCCTCCCACTGCTTGTGCTCCTTCCCTCAAATAAATAAATGAAATCTTTTCTTAATAAAGTGGCTAGTTTAGCATTGCCTTTCCTCAAGACAACCATTATACTTCTGTATGCAGCAGAAGTGCTTTATGTCTATTTCCTGTTTTGTCACCCAGAATATTAAAAGGATGTGTATTCAAGGGATGAAATTTAATATAAAAGTTAGTAATTTTTACTGCTTCATTAAAGACTTCTTAAGTAAAACTGGCTTTTTTTTCCCCCTGCAAATGTGTGGTGCTGGAGAATATAGTAACTACTAGTAATTTGGTACCACTGCCTTGATTCATGCAAAGGCACTTGCAGTTTTACCCACCATTGTTTTCATATGATTAGTGTAAATGTGAACACACTGGGAAAGTCAAATAATGCCATAGTATTATTAAGAGAATGTTTTTGACCTCTTGGACCCCTCTGAGGTATTTTGGGAATATATACCACCATACTTTGAGAACCGATGATCTAGAATATGAGCAATATAAAAGCAGTGAGTTTCTTTTGTTAACTTTATATTTCCAACACTGTTCTAACCTAGAACAGTGCCTGGCACACAATAAGTGATTAACAAACATTCCCTAAATGTATTAATAAAACAAGGATAAATGAGAGATTAATTCTTTATAGAAAACAGAATAATAATTTAGGATGTATTTCTTTTTACAACATGTAACTCAATAATTAACCAATATGAGCCACAAAATGGCATAAAAATCATTATTACTATTTCCTTTCATAAAGATCCCACTGAGAATTAAATTATGAGCAAAAAGACTAAAAGATGTATGTGAAGGAAGAAATGTGAAATGTGCCAGATTCAGAATAAATGTCTTTTTTTTTCCGCACAGAATCACAGAGATTAAATGCTTTCAGAGGTCATCTAACTCAATTCCTTCATTTTTGCAAGTGAGAAAATTTAGCTGCCTGGGCTGCTCAATGACTAGCCGAAAGTCTTTGAGTGATACGGGATCTTTTTTCTTGCATAGAGAAATGATAGGAACAATAATGGAAGGCAAAAAAAACTATTGTATATTTTTGTTTTGAAAAGGGGCCAACCAGGTCAGAGTCAAATCCTTAAACCACTCCATAGGTACTTTAGGACAGAAGAGAAACCTGGAGTTAAGGGATAGGACGCTTAAGTAATACTTCCTCCTTGAGTACCCTGCTCCTCCCCCAAACAGCTCAGGCTGGAGACAGGCAAAGACAGCATGGGGAGTCAGGCTAGCCCCGTGGAACTGTGAGGAGGAAAAGATTCAGGCTCTGAGAAGTAAGCAAATGGGGGTGCTGATGCCTAAAAAGAGGCCCTTGGAGCTGTACTGGATAGTAACATGGATTGGGCCAGGGACTGAAAAAGCCCAACAGAGAAGAATGTCTTTGGTATTTGCCAGAGGGGGCTATTGGCTGTTTACTGTCCCTGCCCTCCACCCACCAAAGGACAGTGAATTCCAAGTCACTGTGACAATTGATAATGTCCTGGGCATTTTCAAAAGCCCACTAGAGGGCTTGTATGACCCCTGATTACCCTGATTAGCGTGTACCACATATTTACTAAGAAACACACTTCCTGATGGATGTGATGGGACACAATTTGGAGATGTTTCTCTTCTTCACAGACTTTTTGGTTCTCTTCCTCCACCACTCATCCTCCCCCTTCACCCACTGAATCAATAGCATTCATGGCCCCAGGATGAGGGTAAACACAGCTAAGAGCAAACAAGACAACTACCTTTCCGAATGGGGGTTTTTTGTTGTTGGTAGTGGTGGTATTGTTTAGTTTTCTAGTGAGTTTTATTTTTCTCTGATCTTACACAGTCAATTTCTATAAAACTTTCTCCAGAGAAAATCTGAATGGAATTTTAAAATCAAAGCTAAAACAGTAGGCTTTTTATTATAACAGAAGGTTTCTCAAAAGAGGAAACATGGGATTTTTATTATTATTATTGTTATTATTTTTGTAGTTTTAAGTCAGTTAGAGGTTGGAGAACTCAGGGCAGATTGTTTATACCATCAGCTGAAGAGTTATGAGGTATGAAGTTGTCTACCAGAAGAAAACAAAAGTTCAACCTCCTGGAAGAAGAGAATCTGAGGGCCTGTTACTGTAATTTAGATGCTGGTAGGTGCCTACAAAAGGCCATCCCCCCATTCATTCTTCTGAGTCAGCTGAGAGGATCAGAAATGTCCTGGAAGAAGACAGTAAGGACTTTGAAGTAGAGAAGATCTTCACCTTGCTTCCAGCAGACCTCATTGAGAGGGCCCCTGCTCACCACCCGGCTGAGGCAGAGAGACTGAGACATGCCTACCCACCCTCCAGAATACTGAGTATCCAACAGTTATTTCCTGAGCTCCCCAAGCAGCACATCAGTAGCTTGAGTGTGATGCCAGAATGGGAAGGGCCTTGTGGTGAGGATGAGGTTGCAGATGAGGGGGAAGAGGGAAAGGAGCTGACCAACCAAAAGCCTGAGGTAACTGCCTATCCCAGCAGATCCTGGGCCAGGTGACTCTGAGGTTAGTACAACACACAAATCCCAAGAAAAGGAGAGAGAGGGGTGAACTCCTGGATTGACTGAGTTTAAATCTGTCAATTGCAAAGTTTACATAGAAGGTCAAGTTTTAGGCTCTTAAATGAAAAGGGGCTTAGGAACTAAGTGCCGTATTACACTGAAGAATGCAGGAAATTCATCCTTAATACAGTGATGAATTTTACACCCTCTTTGCTTAAGCCCTTTAAATTTGCAGAAGGTACCCAGATGCCAAATATCAGCTGTTTAGTTTGTTTGGATCTTATTATTTGTGTGGCTTTGATGACTATTGACAAACAAGTGCTCTTTTTACTTCTCTGTGATTGGAAATACCACTGAAGTGGCTCCTAACTATATAGAGGAGGCTGAAGATCAGTTAATTTTGCTGGTTATCAATGGTTGAGATCTTCGGCTGGAATCTGTCCCTTTTCTAATCAGGGGAATATTTACCCTCTTTCGTACAAACTGTAGGTTTAAAGTTAACTGTCACTCAAAATAGACTTTAAAACAAAGACTAACAAGAGACAAAAAGGCATTATGTAATGATAAAGGGATCAATTCAACAAAAGTACAAGATATAACACTTGTAAATATCTATGCACCCAACATTGGAGCACCTAAATACACAAAGCAAATATTAACAATTATAATGGGTGAAACAGACAGTAATACAATAATAGTAGGGGACTTTAGCACCCCATTATATCAATGGATAGATCAACCAAGCAGAAAATCAAATAAAGAAATGGTATCTTTGGGCGCCTGGGTGGCTCAGTCGTTAAGCGTCTGCCTTCGGCCCAGGTCAGATCCCAGGAACCTGGGATCGAGCCCCACATCGGGCTCTCTGCTCTGCAGGAAGCCTGCTTCTCCCCCTGCCATTCCCTCTGCTTGTGTTCCCTCTCTCGCAGTGTTTCTCTCTGTCAAATAAATAAAATCTTAAAAAAAAAAAAAAAAGAAATGGTATCTTTGAATAACACATTGGATCAAATGAACTTACCAGTTATACATAGAACATTCTAGTCAAAAAACCAGAATACGCATTTTTTTTTCAAATGCACGTGGAACATTCTCCAGGATAGATGACAGGTTGGGCCATGAAATAAATCTTAATCAACTTAAAAAGATTGAAATCATATCAAGCATCTCTTCCAACCACAATGGCATGAAACTAGGGAAAAAACTGGAAAAAACCCTCATGGGACAGATGGCATTCATGGCCTTTTTTTTTTTTTATTTCAAGTCCAACACAGCCATCACTTTATGTTTCCACTGAAGACCAGCACAACTTGAGATGCTGCCTTCTGGCTTCATACCTGTGCCAAGGTAAGGCTCCTTTTTCCTTCTCATTCAAAAAAAAATGGAAGTGAACAGAGGTAGTGGCCGCATGTGGCCAAAATGCTCCATGCAGAAAGCATGCCTCTGGGTGATTCTCCTCCACTTGGACTGGCACTCCGAGGTCTGGGCTGGAGGCAGAGGGATGGACAGAATGCCCAGTTTGTGATCTTCCTCCCTGCCAGCTGCTAGAGACACCCTCCTTTTAGAGATCTTCAGCCTCATGGCTTTCGTGATCTCAATCATCCTCCTCTCACCGAGCTTCAAGTCTCTCTGCAACACTGTCGGGTCAATCTGGAAGTTGCTTATGTGCAAGGCAAATATGATTACATATGCAGTGATCTTCGCCTTCATAGAATCCGAAATCAAGTTCCTCAGGCCGCCGTTGTTGTAGGTCAAGCAGGTGAAGTGCTTCAGCAGTTTGGTACTGATGATGTGGGGGACTCCAGGTCCCAGGGCATTTTTCCACTTAATCACTTTCTGTGCTCGAAATTTGATGAGCGTGTCCAGAAACCATATGCATTGGGCCTGGTGGTCTCAGCTCTCCTCATCAGATGGCAAAGATTTCAAGGCTTCTATGACAAAGGAGCAGTGGCTGTTCTCTTCAGTCATCTTCAGTATTTCCTCTGAGGAGACATTCCTGAAAGCTTCGGATGGGCTCTGAAGAGCTTCATACTCTGCGGTGGAGAGAAGGTCTTCAAACTCATACACATCTTCAGGCTTGGCTGCATCAGCATGGCAGGGAGGAAGGTACAGGGAGTCATCCTGCAGGTCATCATGGATGGCGTCATTGACCAGAGCTGTCACACCTTTTGCATCAATAATATTCTCTGCAGCTTTAGCTACTGCACAGTCCAGAGATTCACTGCCAACTTTGTTCATTCTTCTGAAGTTCAAAGCCCGCTTCTGTTTGGTGGTTCCAAAGGCTTCACTGGGCAGGGAGACGGATGTGGGGCTCCATCGCAGAACCCTGGGATCATGACCTGAGCAGAAGGCAGGCGTTTAACCAACTGAGTCACCCAAGCACCCCCCAATCTCTTCTTTTTATAAGGACACAGTCAGATTGGATTGGGGCCCATCCTGATGGCTTCATTTTAACTTAATTACCTCTTTAAAGGCCTTATCTCCAAATACACATTCTGAGGTTCTGGGGGTTAGAGTTTCAACATATGAATTGGGGGAGGGGCTTGTTCTCAGGGAACGCCTGATCTACTTAGTACAGCCCTCTCCTGTCTCTCTCTCTCTCTCTCTCTCTCACTCTGGCGGTTCCTCTTTGTCTCTTGTTCAGGTTCACTGTCCTCTTCCAAGACATCCTCAAGATTGTGGCCTGGGCCGTCATCTCTGCTTCCCGGACCCCCCCCCCAACCCTGGTCCGGGGCAGTGGGGAGCCGTACCTGTGACTTCACTTGTCAGCTGTTCAAGAATGACTCAAAAATGTGCATGCCGTGCCTACACCTGTCCTCTGAGCTCCAGACGCACACATCCACGTGGCTGCTTCCCTTCCGCCTGGCCAAACCCTGTGCTCACCCCCTCTGTGAAGGGCGCCGCCCCCTCCCTGGAGCGATCCCTGACATCTCCCTCCCTCCCTGCCCCAGCCATGACCAAATTCAGTCCACTTATCCTAATTCTTTTCAAATCTACCTACTACTGCTCTTCAGCTCGCTCCCTCTCTGAAATAAATAAGTAAATAAATCTTAAAAAAAAAAAAAAGTGGCCATGGGATTGGCTATGGGACATATTGTGGGTAGTACCAGAGCCTTCAGTGGGGTGAACTAAGAGCCCACCCAGCTTGCCACTCAGGAGGCCCCCACCCACTCTATCCCTCTGTCCCTGCAGATGGCGCCCTGCACCTCTGAGATCAAGTTCCTGAATAGCTCCACCACTCAGAGTGACCTGTCCATGTGTGAAAGCTTCAGTGATGCCGTGAAACAGTACAAGTACAACCACAGTCCAAGCTCTCTGCCCTAAAAAGATAGGGGCAGATCGGTGCAAATTTGCAGGCCAGCCCTTCAACCACCTTCCCCCACCTCACCAACAGCTAGACCATGATATCAGATCATACACATGTAGCTGGGATTGCGGTGAGGATGGAGGTTTTTCACCCCAGAGATGACCAGAGTCACAAATGTGCAATTAAAAGAGTTTCTTTTTTTTAATCCTAAAACTTATGTGGAGCCACAAAAGACCCCAAATTGCCAAAGCAATTTTGAAAAAGAAAACCAAAGCTGAAGGCATCACAATTCCGGCCTTCAAGTTATATCACAAAGCTGTAGTAACCAAAACAGTATGGTAGTAGCACAAAAATAGACACATAGATCAATGGAACAGAATAGAGAAGCCAGAAATAAACCCGTAATTATATGGCCAATTAATCTTTGACAAAGCAGGAAAGAATATCCAGTGGGAAAAGACCATCTATTCGGCAAATGGTGTTGAGAAAACTGGTAAACTATATGCAAAAGAATGAAACTGGACCTCTTTCTTACACTATACACACAAAAAAATTCAAAATATGTTAAAGACTGGGGCACCTAGGTCTGACTTTTGATTTCAACTCAGGTCTTGATCTCAGGGTTGTGAGTTCAAGCCCCATGCCCTGTGTTGGGCTCCACACTGGGCATGGATCCTACTCAAAAAAAGAAAAGTGTTAAAGACCTAAATGTGTGACAAGAAACCATAAAAATCCTAGAAGAGAGCAGAGGCAGGTCTGTGATATTGACTGTAGCAACATTTTTCTGGATATGTCTCCTGAGGAAAGGGAAACAAAAGCAAGAATAAACTATTGGGACTACATCAAAATAAAATGCTCCTGCACAATGAAGGAAACAATCAACAAAACTGAAAGGCAACCTACTGAATGGGAGAAGATATTTACGTATGACAGACATATCTGATAAAGGTTTACTATCCAAAATATGTAAAGAACTTATAAAACTCAACATCTAAAAAACAAATAATATAATTTGAAAAAAGGGACAGAAGAAATGAATAGACATTTCTCCAAAGAAGATAACCAGATGACCAACAGACACATGAAAAGATGCTCAACATCACTGATCATCAGGGAAATGCAAATCAAACCTACAATGAAATATCACCTCATACCTGTCAGAATGGCTAAAAAGAAAACCACAAGAAATAACAAGCATTGACAAGGATGTGGAGAAAAAGGAACTCTCTTGCACTATTGATGGGAATGCAAACTGGTGCAGCCACTATGTAAAACTGCATAGTGTGGAGGTTCATCAAGAAGTTAAAAAAGAAGTTAAAATAGAAGTTAAAAATAGAACAATTCTATGATCCACTAGTCATGCTATTGGGTATTTGCCAAAGAATACAAAAACACTCATTCAAAGGGATACATGCACTCCTATGTTTATGATGGTATTATTTACAATAGCCAATTTATGGAAGAAGCCCAAGTGTTCATTGGTAGATGGATGGATAAAGAATATATGGCATAGGGGCACCTGGGTGGCTCAGTGGGTTAAAGCCTCTGCCTTCGGCTCAGGTCATGATCTCAGGGTCCTGGGATCGAGCCCCACATCGGGCTCTCTGCTCAGCGGGGAGCCTGCTTTCCCCTCTCTCTCTGCCTACTTGTAATCTCTTAATCTCTCTGTCAAATAAATAAAATCTTAAAAAAAATATGGCATATATGTATAATGGGATATTATTTAGCCCCAAAAAAGAATGAAATCTTGCCATTTGCAACAACATGGATGGAACTAGAGGGTATAATGCTAAATAAAATAGTCAGAGAAAGACAAATACCATATGATTTGA
>CM053604.1:105196492-105215001 GCA_028646535.1 Procyon lotor | reverse complement strand
CCTTACCATCTCACTCTATGCCATATTCCGAATATCTCAATGGGATGGCTTCTAAGGCAATACCTCACCTTTAACAGAAATGTGCATAAGATAGGGAAAGACAAACTCACTATGATGGATTAATCATTACAGAAGGCTTCCAAAAAAAAATATCTCAAATTTTTTCGTTGATACCCTGGAACTTTTAACATCCTGGGACAAGGTTGCAGATGAATGAACTTGTAGTATGCTTTTCTTTTTCTTTTTTTTTTGGGGGGGGGGGCTATTTTTAATGACTGAAACACAACAGATCTAAAACCGCAGCTTCTGGAAGAACCACTTGTTTTTGCCGGTGTTATACCTCTCCTCGAACTTGACCTTGGCCTCTCGTCGGGCCTTGCGTTTAAGAGCAGGGTCTCTGAAGACATCCTTGTTGAGGACAGTCTTGTCCAAGGGGATATCCACAGAGTACCTTGTGGGCATGAGGTGATTGTAGTTATAAACTTTCACAAAAGACTTGATCTTTGACCTCTTGGCGATTTTCTTCTTGCCCATGGCAGCTGTCACTTTGCGGGGATAGCGGTCAATTCCAGCCACCAGAGCATGGCTGTAAGGATGGTCTGAGGTGCCATCACCAATGTTCTTCACGATGACCGCTTTGCGTCTGGAGTAGCGTCTGGCCAGGACCAGCACCACCTTCCCGGGTTTCATGAACTTGTCCATCTTGACGCCAGCCACTCGAGCCTACAGCACAAAGGAAGAAAGGGCACTTCCACTAACCTTTCACCCCCAGGACGCGTTCTGTAGTATGCTTTTCTACCTTCCCTTCCTTGAGAGAAGAGTCACTGTGAAAGAAGGTGGGTAGGAGAATTTGCAAAATGCTTTTTCAGATAGTTCAGTTTTAGGAAAAAGGACAAATAGAAGCTGAAGATCTGGAAATAAAATATTCCCTGCCAACAGTGCTCCTTAAAAAGTACTCATATACTTTTGAGGGTTCTTATAACTCAGTTTGAATACTACTGTTTTAAATAATCCCAATAGGGAAGAATAAAAGAGATATCTTAAAACACCAAGAGTGACTTCAGAGGCATTCCTTTACTGAGCCCCAAATATGAAATGATAGAAAGATGTCTACATTTACCTAAATACTAGAGAGCAGCATGACCCTTGAGTAACAATACCGGGGAAAGCAGAATCCAGAATTAATTCGGAGAAGTAAAAAATATTTTTAAAAAGTGGGGAGGTGGCTGGTGGGGAGGGCCCTTTTAAGGTCATGTTCATAGCAAGAACAAAAACATAAAGGCACTGGGGAAAGATGATGTAATGTTTAAAAGATAACAGAGAAAGCAGAACTAACCAAAGCCTCTTTTTCTCTGTTCTTCTCTCAAAAACTACCTTCAAATGAGAAGGATAACAGTTATGGTAGGAGGGAACATAAACGCAAAGAAGGTAGAAAACAATTTAGTTAATAGAGTTACTTTAAGGAGTTTGTTTTTATACCCAGATATATTGTATCCTGAGGTATTTAGAGAACTTGTAGGTGTAATCATGTAACCACAGTTAAAAATCTTAGAAAATAATTTTAGAAACAAAGTCAGTATAGATTCATTAAGAATCAGTGCTGTCAAACTAAGGTTACATCTAAGAACTTATCACTCAATTTAAGACCTAGGCTTTGTATCTTTTTCATTTAACTTTATACTGGAGCATTTCTGTAATATTTCTCATTAAATATTCTTCAACACTATAATTTTGGATAGCTACATAGTTCTCAGTTGTATGAATATACCCCAACGTGCTTAACCAATCCACCACGGTCAAGTTTAAACTAGTTCACATTTTTAGCTTTCAAAACTGTGCTGTGGTTAAGATCATTTAACATAAAACTTTATAAATTACAATTTTTTAAATTTTTGGTTAAATTCCCAGAAGGGAAATAGATGGATCAATGGCATCATATTTCTTTTTTTTACTGCCATCATATTTCAAAGGCCTTTTAATAAGCACCACAAAAATGGCCTCCAGAAAGAAGTACCTATTTATATTTTCTTTCTTTCTTTCTTTCTTCCTTTCTTTCATTCTTTCTTTCTTTCTTTCTTTCTTTCTTTCTTTCTTTCTTTCTTTCTTCCTTTTTTAAGATTTTATTTATTTATTTGACATAGAGATAGAGAGCACAAGGAGGCAGAGCGGCAGGCAGAGGCAGAGGGAGAAGCAGGCTGTCTGCTGAGCAGGGAGCCTGATTCAGGACTCAACTCCAGGACCCTGGGACCATGACCTGAGCCAAAGGCAGCCGCCTAACCAACAGCCACCCAGGTGCCTATTTATATTTTCAACAACAGTACGTGAATGACTGTGTTTCCAACCCTTATAATTACTGGAAGAGTTTGGTAGAAAAACTTTATATTGGTGATTTTTTTATTGTGAAAAAATATACGCAACATACAACTTACCATCTTAACCACTTTCAAGTATACGATTCATGAATATACTTAAGTATATTCATGTATACAACCATCATATACAAGTATATTCAAGTATACAACCATCATCACTACTTCCAGAACTTATTCATCATACCAGACAGAAACTCTGTACCCATTAAACAAAACTTAGGAAATAAATATTAAAGGGACACCTGGGTGGCTCAGTCAGTTAAGCGTCTGCCTTCTGCTCAGGTCATGATCCCAGGGTCCTGGGATCGAGTCCCACATGGGGCTCCCTGCTCCTTGGGGAGCCTGTTTCTCCCTCTGCCTGAGTCTCCTCCTCCTTGTTCAGTCTCTCTCTCTCTCTCTCTCTGACAAATAAATAAAATCTTTAAAAATATTAATCAACATAGCCATTATCTTGCTGTTTGTTTTTCAATCCCATCAGCGATACTCTTTCTCCTTCCTAATATGTTAGAATTCTTCTGTATTAGGATAGGACAGGCTGCACCAAAGTAATACTCCAAAATCTTGTGGCTTACATAACAAGAGTTTACTTCTCACTCAACTTACATATTTTATGCCAGTCAGCGAGCGTACTTGTTTCTCACACTTTCAGAGGTTCAGGCTAATGGAGACCTAATCGTGTAATCGATTCATAGTTTGCATGGTTACTGCCAAGGCAGGGCAAGAAAGTGCTGTAGACCCTTGAGGCAGCAATCAAATGCTTCGCCTGGAAATTGCACGTACCACTTCTGAGAACTTGGTTACAACTAATAACGTGGTGGAGGGGATGAATACATTCTTCCCACATTACCTGAAGAGAGAGGAGAGTGCTAGAAGTTCTGCATCTTCCTTTGTATCCTTACTGATACAAAGTTGGCTTCATTTAACTATTTGTATTTTTTTTCCCATTTGTAAAGCCCACACATTAATCTTTCACTTTATGTAGTGCCACAAGAAATCCTGGAATAAGTGAAAACAATTAATTTAGAAGAGTAGTAATCTGATCTAAGGGAAAAGTCATATGTCGCAGAGAAGTACGTTGCGGCTAACATGTTACCTTGCCGTCTTTGGGCCCAGTTTTCTTAATAAATTCTAACTTTCAAAGTAGATGCTGAACATTTCAGTGGCATAGGGCCCTCTGGTTTTCACGTGTCACTGTGCATGTCCCATGGAGGACGATAAATATTGGCAAACGCTTCACAAGTTCATTAGCAACTTTTTTGAGAAATGGGAAATCAGTACTTAATTTTTCATTAGACATGCACTCTCTCAGCTCATTCCTGCCAAAAGTTTTTTTTTTTTTTTGTACAAAAAAAGGTTATACCAAACGGTAAAATATTTAGTTATGTAACTATAGCCATGGAGTTCAGACTTTTCTCTATATGCTCTGTGGCAGCTCTAGTAAGCCCTCATTTTCTTTTGTATCTCATACTTAACTTGAAGGTTTTTATGAATCATGTTGACCCTGATGACCTGGCAACTTTATTCGTCTTGTAGGTTACTGCATGAACCATTCTAAAATTGGCTGATATGCTAGCAAGAGTAGCAGTGGAAACTCCTGGAAGGAGTACTATAACTATAACTGTCCCTGCCCGATCATATCCCAGGGAGCTTCCTTAGACTCATAGGGGCCCTTCTTGAAAGTGTGTTGGTAACATTGCTTATGGAAAGGTCAAAAAAAGAGAGATAGGTTATCCTTGGTCCCCTTTCAGATTTCCTACCTGTCAAAGTAAGAACTTTGTTCATTGCACATGTGTCTCATGCACTACCAGATGAGACCATGGTAGGAGATCGAGTACAGGATGGAGGTCCAGGAACTCATCTGGGCTTAATTTTAAAAATCTCTTCAATGTTGTGGGACCTGAGTGGCTCAGTCGGTTAAGCATCTCACTCAGTTTCGGCACAGGTCTTGATTTTAGGGTTGTGAGTTCAAGTCCTGCATTGGGAGTATGGAGTGTGCCTACATTAATACATAAATACATAAATAAATAGAATCTCTTCAGTGCAATTATTTATAGTAAAACTCTATTTCAAAATGACAAACCCAGGGGAAAATTGTGAAAGAACAACAGCTTGGCTCACTAGCCTTGGAACAGGAAGCTGGATAGACTGCCAGGCAGCAGGTCTCTTTTGACACTCTTGGCTGGAACAGATGAACTTTGTTTTTTCTGTCAATGCTTTACTATGCTTCAGAATCAAAGTCCTGGGAAAAAGAGTCTGGTTGGCTGAGCTTAGGGCATGTGCCCCACCCTTGGCAATGGCAGATCTGAGAGGAAGGATTAGCAGAAGGAATCTCCAGGGATCTCTTTGGATTCCCTATCGTGAGTCAGGCACATGAATTTTACCGAGACTCCATGCTACATGGGAAGATAATTCCCCAGGTGAAAATCAGGATGTTCTTTGGAAGTGGGAAGGAAGGCTAAGCCTTCAAAAATGCCAGTATCCACAACTAAGAGCAAAAAAGGTGGTCATTCTAATGGCACCAAAGCCCATGTACTCATGAATCTGTTGATTTGATATGTGCTGATTTATTTTGTTATTTAGTAATTGTTAGATTGCTTCCTTTTGTTTTCTTTCTTGCAACAAATACCCCTAAGCACATACATGAAAAATATTATTTTCTTAGGCCAAATGATCGGGCCTGGAATTATTGGGTCAAAAGATAACACATGAGTATTTAAACTTTTTTCATTTTCTATTTTACTGAAGTGCTGATGGACTCTGAAAATATGCCTCTAGTCATTGTAGATTGGCTTTCCAGTGACTGGATAATTGCCCAGTTGAAGGTCACCCTGTGAAACCTCTCTCTGGGTCATATCAGGGGCATTTGCGGTCCTGGGAAAAGCATACTCTTTAGAGCTCTCCTGTTTCCTTCTACTAATGCTTTTTAACTATCCGTTGCTATCTGGATGAAATGAAATACAAGGTCTCTGCTTTGGTCAATTGATTCACGTGTTATAGAAAAGAGGGCAGCATTTGCTGGAGGGATCTGTGGGCAGTGGGGAGTGCCTGCTGAATTACAGCAGCATATATAATAATATATGCCCAGCTCCCTCTACTCCATGCCAAGTCTTTCCAAACCCAAGGGCAGGAAAATCAGTGATTTCACTGACAGGGCACTATACCCAAGAAAGGTACTGGTTGTGTGCCTTGACCCACATGTTCTTGAGCCGGGTTCTTCTAACTCCAAATATGAGCTGAGTCCTAGATTTCTTCGGAAGCAGCAGTGTGCTTTGTTTTATAATTATCCCTATGTCGCTTATTCCCCATGGTTAAAGTACACCAGATTGTAGATGCTTTGAGATTAGGAATTGTCTCACCTTGGTATTTCTTGCAGCACTTTGCACAGTGCCTTGCTCATTCCAAGTACTTAATGTTTGCTATCTTTTTTTTTTTTTTTTTTTTTTAAGATTTCATTTATTTGTGTGTCAGAGAGAGAGAGAGAGAATGCCAGTGGGGGAGGGCAGAAGCAGAGACAGAGGGAGAAGCAGACTCCCCAATGAGGAGGGAGCCCAACTAGGGGCTGGATCCCAGGACCCTGAGATCATGACTTGAGCAGAAGTCAGATGCTTTAACGGACTGAGCCACTCAAGTGTCCCAATATTCGCTGACTACCTTAAGTGGAATAGTTCTAGTACTTTCTTGGGGTCTAAACTCTTCCAAGTTATGTCTCAAGACGCTGGAAAAGGTGAGCATCCCCTAAGAAGTAATCTGGAAACCCTAGAGGGTTCTGAAATTCACACTCGGTGATCTGGAGGAAAAGAGCTAAGCCTAGCGCAGATGCAGATGGACGGGCACTCACTCCCTTTCCAGGGGTTGTATCTCAGCCTACAATGCTCCGGTCACTCGGCTGTTTTCGGTTTCTTGTACTAGCTCTCTGACCAAGGTTTCGCTGGGCATAGTTCTCCCCTCTCTAGATCATATCCACTTGACCGTTACCCATCAACGCCTCATCCTTCAGATCCCAGCTTGATCATTAATTCCTCACTAACATCTCAGAAAAGGCCAGATTCCATATATCTGGCATCACGGACAGCTCCTTCCCAGCACTTATCAGTGATTCATTTAATATTTATAGTTGTAATTATTTGATATGTTCTTAATTCATGAGAGCATGAATTGAACCTTTCACAAAAGTGAATGTTTGGTTTACTATTGTCTTCCTGGTTCTAGGGTCTTCTCTGGCATACAGTGGGTACTCTGTCAATATTAGAGGCATGAGTAATAATTTCTCCACAGCACACACATGTACTCACTGCCCCCTGGAAGATACAGAGTATATTGGTCAGTGTTCTCCAGAGAAACAGAACCAACCAATGGGATATACAAAAAAACATATTTTTATTGTGGTTATAAACATTTATATTACTTTTATTGTGGCAAAACACATATAATGTAAAATGTACCATTTTTAGCCATTTTAAGTGTTAGTGGTTAGTGGGATTCAGTATATTCACATTGTTGTACAACTTTCACCATTATATTTTGTAGATTCCTAGTTCACCAACTCATTGTATAGCATCATCATATCTTGGTAGATTAACCTGCCTTCAGCTCAAAGGATTTATATATACAATAGCAAGAAGTCTTGCAATCTTCCATTTGCAAGTGGAAGAACCAGGACAGCCAGTGGTGTAAGTCCCAGTCCATGTCTGAAGGCAGGAGAACATGGACATCCCGACTCAAAAAGAGAGAGGGAATTTGCCCTTCCTCTGCCTTTTGTTTTGTTTCTGCCCTCATTGGACTGCCTGATGCCTACCTGCACTAGTTACCCCCAGCTCAAAGGCTAGCCCCTGGGTGGCCTAAGCGACTTGGCATTACACCTACCCCTGCTTCAGTGATCACTTGAGGGAGAAGCCACCAGGTTTAGCTGAGATAGGACATGGCAGTCTCCTAAGCTGGTTTGATGCCCTGATGGAAGTAGTTGTGATAGGGGAGGAAGTGATTAGATTAGATATCATTATAATTAGGTATCTACTCATAATTAGATATCACTTCTGCCCTCCCCCCCGGCATTCTCTCTCTCTCTCTCTCTCGCACACACACACTGCACTTTCCCACTCAGTGCAGGAAGTGACATTGTTTATAGGCAAATCTGGAAATGATGAAGCCATTCAATTCTCAGAAAGGAAGTTTCCAAGAGGCTAAAGTCAATACTTAGCTGGTGCAGAGCTGAGCAAATCACAGAAAAGTGAAGCTGGAGCGGCAATAAATCTACAGAAGCCTGTCTTAGCTCTCCAGGGAGGATTTTAGTGATATGGTCCAATTTCTTGTTTACATTATTTTGACATTCCCTCCCCCCCCCCCCTTAATACCTGTGAGAAAAAGCAGTCTGATCCAATTTGGAAGACACTCGAAGATTTATCTTGCATTCTTCTCTTTATATCATTTATGTTTTGCCATAGCTATAATTTATGGGCCTCACTCATAAAGGATGCCAGCCTGCAGAGATGCTAGGTCTCTACTCAAAATCTACTGTCCTTTTTCTCTTTGTTAAAAAAAAATTAAGTTTCATTAGGTGGCAGTGTACTTGGATAAAAGACCACATTTTCCATTTTCCCTTGCAGTGAAGTGTGGCCATGTGACTAAGTTCTGGCTAATGAGATAAATAGCAAAAATGTCTGAGACCCCCTGGAAGGTTGAACAAAGTGCTGACTCAGCTGGCAGTGTGGGGGAGTGCACTTTTATCCTTTCCCCATCCTCCTTCACAGAGGGACCTCTAGGAGCCACCTTGTATTATGAGGTGAAACTGAGGATGGAACCCAATGCTTCCCTGGGGACTGTGGGATCATGTTAGACTATCTGCTTGGGGACTTTTTTTTTTTTAAGATTTTATTTATTTATTTGACAAAGAGAGAGATCACAAGTAGGCAGAGAGGCAGACAGAGAGAGGGGGGGAAGCAGGCTCCCCGCTGAGCAGAGAGCCCGATGTGGGGCTCAATCCCAGGACCCTGAGATCATGACCTGAGTTGAAGGCAGAGGCTTTAACCCACTGAGCCACCCAGGCGCCCCTGCTTGGGGACTTCTTTTACATGAGAGAGAAATAAACTCTTTATGGTTTAAACTACTGTTATTTTAGATTTTTCTGCTATAGTGTGTCTGAACCTAATTCTAACTGACTCAGCCTGAAACATATCCCAAGATTAAGTAGAAGCTGTGTTGGACTTTATATGTGGCAACTTTGTTACTCATCAGGGAAAGACAACATTGTATGTAGCAGAACCTACATAAAGGGAATGTTTCATCTGTATTAACCTCCATTTTATCTAGACTGGAACCTGACCAGTTTGCGTCGTTTCAAATCCTTCACTAATCCAAGCATTTAGCAAAGCATAAGAATGCTTACCTGGCATACATACTTGAATGTCTCCCAGGCATCTAAATATGAGTCTGAAACTGAAACTGATCTTGTCCACCTCAGTCATCATTAATTACCACCACCACATGGGACTTCTTTAGTCCCTGTTTTCCTTTCATGTTAATGTTAAGTAAAGCTCATATCCACCCACCTTACTTATCATGACAAGAGCCTGGGGGCCATCTTTGATACCCTCCTCATTTCTAATATCCAGGCCATTGCCAACTCCCAGAATCTCCCTCTACAATATATTTTGATGTATTTCTGGCTCCACTGTTACTTAGAGGGTAAAACTATCCCATTTCTTGCCCAGACCACTCCAAAAGCTGTCCTGGACTCCCATTCTCCACTAAGCAGCTAGAGAGAAAACACAAACCAGATCACATCCTCATCATACTGAAACCTCTTTAAAGTCTCCCAATAACATTACAATACAATCCAACATCCGAAGTATGGCCTATGAGACTCCGCGCAATCTGGCCCCTGCCTCCCCTCTACCACCTGTGTTGTCTTGAGCCAGTTTCTCTCACTGACTATGCTTCAGTCACCTGACCTCTTTTGTCTCTTGAATGTTTCAGACTCTTTCCCATTCCAGAGGCTTCCACAGGCTGGTACCCTGCCTGGACTACTTTGCTCTCAAAGCCCTCTATTTAATGGTGAATTCCTACTGATTCTTCCGGTCACTGATTAAATGACACTTCTATTAAATCTTCCTGACCCCACTCTTGATATTTATCAGGCCCTCAATTATAGTCTCTCACACACTCTAACTGTATGGCACTTTCATTTTAAATTAGGTATATATTTGTGTGTAGGGGGGGTTGGGGAGGTAACTAATGTGTCATTTTCCCTCCAGAGAACAAAAGCACAGTGAAGACAGACACTGTTTTGTGTACTGCTGTATCATCCCACCTAACGTATAGTATACAATACATATAGAAACTTAACAAATATTTGTGGGAAGAATGAATTAGTGAACAAAAATGAGACCTAGGAACCCAGTAGTATCTGCTTTTGTGATCACTTTCCTTGAATTCTGTCTTATGTGATTTTAGGAGAATAGATTCCGCTGCTCCTCGCCCCCCACCCCCATTTTTCCCATATTGATGGAATGTAATCTTTACCTCCTCTTCCTCTTCCCTCTTTTCAACCTACCTTCCCAACTTCGTCCTCCTATTGATCATCAGTATTTTGACTTTCAGCAGGTACTTTACAAAGACAAATTTATTAAATTTTCTCAACCAATTTGCAGTTGTAAAGTCATCCTTTCCATGCCATGGATGGCAAGCCTGAGATTTAGAGAAAATTTACCTTTGCCAAAGTGGTACAGCTACTAAGTAGTGACAGTGACTAGGAGCTCCTAAATTTCTTTCTATGTATCATAAGGTTTTTCTTCACTGGACCGTACTCATTCATTCTAGGTACTGATCATCTCTACTAGGCACAGGACAAGATGTAATTGAATAAAACTCAACTGCTTAGGCCTTCCACTCTTGGTGGTCACAGTAGACCTATTGAGTATTGAATTAAGATTCATATTCACCTGCTCTTTAACACTGTTTTGGGGTGTGTGTGTGTAAAGACAGAGGTAACAATGTTTTTGTGAAAAAACAATTTAAAACAATTGTAAAATTGTTTTAAACAATTCGTTTTGCTCCCAATATCTAAATATCAAAAGAAGAACTGGCCACACCGAATGAACTAGAATTTTTGTGGCTGGGAATAGAAACTAAGGAACTTTTGGAGCAGCCCCCACCCCCTTTTTTAACTTTGTAATTGAGGCATTTCACCCATTTAAAGTATACAATTTAATGATTTTCAGTATAGTTACAGAGTTGTGCAATCATTACCAAAATCTAAGTTTATTTTCATCATCCCCAAAGGAAACCCTTACTCTACCCCACACCACCATCCAGCCTCTGGCAATAACTAATCTACTTTCTGACTCTACAGATTTCCTTGTTCTGGACATTTCAAATGAATTGAATAATTCAATATATTGAATAATATATTATTCAATATACATGATCTTTTATGACTGGTTTCTTTCACTTAGCATGGTTTCCAGGTTCACTGTGCCGTAGCATGCATCAGTAAATTTTTTCTATTAATATTCCATTAGTAGGTTAATATTCTGCTGTATGGATACACACATTTTCTTTATCCCTCCATTCATCAGTTTTTGGACATTAGGGTTGATTCCATTTTTTGGCTCTTCTGAACACTGCTACTGTGAACGAGTATTTGTGCAGACATAGGATTTCATTTCTCTTGGTTATGTACTCAAGGAGTGGAGTTGCCGGCTCGCCTGTTAATTTTATGTTTAATACATTGAGGAGTGTCAGCAGCCCCTCTTTATGAGGATAAGTTTAGGGTTTTGTCTAGAGGATTGAGTCAGTTTGTTTTGCCAGGTCCTCACTGCTTGTTTACATCCCTTCTATTCGCCTCTTTTATCCTCTTCTCTGTAGAATCCAGCCCCCTGCTGATTTTAGTAGGAACTGAAGCTTTCAATGCCTAAAAGTTATTTGTAAAACATTTTCAACTCTCTGGAGGATGGACATTAAAGCAGTAATGTTTATCTGTTTTTCTGTGGGTCCGCCGCATGAGGTGCTATTTTGTAACAAAAGAGCTCATTGAGTAGGAGGCTTATCTAACTTGTTCCTGAGGGTTACACTCCAGCAACATGCTGGTCAAACAGATTCTTAATTACCCAGAGCTGAGCCGGAACGTTTTGAAGAATCAGTTTGAAGTTTCTTGGAGGATATTAACATCTTTAATAAACCTGTACATGTAAACATATGTTGAGAGCTTGTAAAAAAATGTATGTAGAGTTCCTGGTGTGTGCTTGGCACGTAATTGTTAATAAATTGTTAGTTACCATTATAAAAAGTTACTGTAATGAACAACCGATTTCTTTTAGGTATAAATCTCAACTACTTAAAATGTTTCAACTTTTTTGGAAACACATTTGAGTCCTGTTTCAGAATACCCAGGATACTTTTCCAAGAGTGCTGACATAAGTTCTCATTTAATCGTCACCCCTACCTCGTGAAACCTGGCATTTGTTTTTCAGAGGTTATTTTTAGAACAATAAAGTCATCTCTACCTACCCAAGCAAATTTAATCTGGATACAACAGAGACAACTCTTCAAGGGTTTATCCACCTTCTGTCTCCCTCCAAATCATTTGGTGTAGATACGCAGAAGAAGAGTGTAATGGGAGCTGCTCGCCCCCAAGCTCTCCCTGCTCGGGTAAAGTTTTCAATTAAAGCGGAGATTTTACACGCATTTTACTTGAGGTGAAGAACGGGAATAAGGAGAAGCGAGCCCTGCGTGCGAGAACTTTCACAGCTCCGGGTCGTTCCCAGGATAAATGAGATCAATGAAGTCAATCATTTCCCCTCGAAACTCAGACATCTGAGCGCAGTCTCCCGACTGAGGGGATTAGAGGCTGCTAGTAAGACCCCCCTTCCCCGTCCCGGTCGAGTTCCTGGCCTCGCGACGCCAACTTCGAGTCACCCCAAGAAGGGGAGCCGGGGAAAGGGGAGGGGCGCGCGCCCCGGGGGTGGAGGAGAACCGCGGGCCGAAATTCTAGACCGAGAAAGGCTCGGAAGGAAGAGGAGGGGCAACTGCGCGTGGGGAACAGGAGGAAGAGGCTGCCGGGGAAGGGGAGAGTAGGGAAGGGAAGAGAAGGGAAAGGAAGGAGGAAGAAGGAAGGCGGAGGATAAAGAAGGGGCGAGCTGGGGCGCGGGGCGGGCGGGGGAAGCGCCCGGGGCGGGGCGGCTCGCGCCTCGGGGAGGGTGTGCGGCGCGGGGGCCGGGCGGGGCGGGGCCGCGGGCGCCCGGGGCTCGGCGGGGGCTGCCGGGATTGGGGCGCCGCGGTTCTCGCTCGCCTCGGCGGCCGGGCTCAGCTCCCAGGGACGCGTCCGTGCCGCGCTCGCCCGGGGCTGCGCGCCTCTCCGGCACTTCCTGCCCGCGCGCCCCGCACCGGGCTCCGGCCCCGAAGTCCGGCTCCGGCTGTAGCGCGCGGCGGGCGGGCTTCGGACGGCGGCAGTCATGGGGCTGCAGCCCCTGGAGTTCAGCGACTGCTACCTGGACAGCCCGTGGTTCAGGGAGAGGATCCGCGCCCACGAAGCGGAGCTCGAGAGGACCAACAAGTTCATAAAGGAGCTCATCAAGGACGGGAAGAATCTCATCGCGGCGACCAAAAGTAAGGGGACCTGGGCGCGGGCAGACAGCGGCGCGACGAGGCCGGGAGGAGCCTCTACGGGAGGGAGACAGTCAGTCGCGTGCCTGGGGTCAGCCGGCCGCGGAACGGGAGATTGGGGACCGGGAGGCCCCGGGCTCGCCCCTGCCTGGCTCCCCGGGCAGCGGGTGGCGAGTCCCCTTTCCCGCCCCTAGCTCTCTAGCAGCGGCCAGAGCCGGGAGCTGTGCGTAGGAGCGAGCCGCCCGCAGCCCGGTACCCCTGGTGCGTGCAGTTCCCTGCCCGACCCACCCGAGGTCAGGTGGGATTGCACCCTGAAGCTCAGTTTCACTAGTTTTGCCTTGTGACCTCTCCAGAGGACTTTCCTGGGGGGATTCTTTGAAAACCTGCTGCGTGCTGACTTACTCAAAAGTCCCTTAAACTGCTCCCTTACCGTGTCATTTTCTGATCTTTTTGGATAGCCTCGTTCCGGATCCTTCACTGTGCTAAACCAGAAAGTCCACCTGGCGTTGTGCTGCTTTCCGCACATTCTTTCCCTCCTGCGCTGGGAGGGTTCAAAGATTGGGACTTGTAAGGGTGAGCAGGCAGCCTACCCTTTGGCCAGAGCCAGCGTTGCCTGCTGCTAGGGAATTCCACCCACGTCAGGCTTGATGCCTTCCTCCCTGGTTCTTTTCTGCTTTTTGAAAAACTAGGAAGTGGCCGCCGGAGAAACAGATCTCAATGGATACATCTGCATCTGAGAATAGTCTAGGAGGGAGAAGGGCTAAAATTCTGGCTGAAACACCGAATTGGTGATGCTGCTGGATGGGGTGGGACAGGGGGAGCATTAGCTCTAGCGAGGAACTGGGTGACCTGACCACACCTGTAGTCCATAGCCCTTCTGAGGATGCCTGTGAGTGTCTTCTTAAGACCTCAGACAAGGGACAGGGCAGTATCCAGCCTCACAAGTCTGTGTCATTAGGGTCTTTATCATTTGTCTAGTTTCTCAGTTCAGTAATTCCCAGCTTTGGGGATTAGTCCCTTGTACACTTATTTGCAGACATCATCACCTCTAGGAAAAACACCCCAGATCACTCTCCCTGACTACCACCATTTTGCATTAAGGAAGGTTAAAATATACTGAACAAACCGTCTGAAGAATCCAGCACAGTGCCTGGAACAGTAAATGTTCATTTAATGAATGAGTTGAAATAAGTTTTAATGGGAAGAATTTAGTGAACCATCCCAGTAATTTTGGAAGCAAGTCACTCATCTGGATGATGTCTGAGGTTCCTTTTGGTTCTGTGACCTTGTTGGTGATGCACGGTGAGGATTGGGAATCACTTTGGGATATGTGACTAGTAGGCTTATGTGACTGATGGCTGTCCAGTGTCTTGACATTAGGTATGTGTGTTGGGTGGGAAGTAGGGAGGGGATATAAATATGTAGGCAGGAGTGAGGAGGGCAGAGTGTGTGTGTGTGTATGTGTGTAGGCGTGTGCGTGCACACAAGTGCCCTTGAGAACATGAGGGGGAGGACTCCTTCTGTAGCTTGGTGTTAACCAGTGTCACTGGCTGGGCGAGTGTACCTTCTCTCTTAATGGCTGTAGCAGATCCCTCTGGAGCTGGGATGATGGGGAGGGAGGCTTTGGTATGGGGAGAGGCAGATGGCAAAGCCTGTTTGGCCGCTGGTAGAAATCTATTTATGTGACTGCATGTTAGCTCTTCTGCCAACAGGACACATGCCTGGTGTTCCAGCAGCAGCTGGTGCATCTGGGGGGCCAGCTGTCGGCCTTCCTCCCCAGAATGTTGACTTTCTTGAATTTGTCAACTGGTGTCTTACTCCTTTTGATTCTTGTCCTTTAACATAAGAAAAATTTATAATCATAAATTTTCTTATAGTTATAAATTATAAATTTATATTTATAATAAAAAATTATAAATCATAATTTATAATCATGATTAGGAGAGCAACGTGAAAGTATCTTTTTTCTCATTACGTTTGCTTAGCTTAGTCTTTCCCAGAAGACAGCACAAACACCCCTTTAGCTCACATGCTTTAGGCCAGTTAGGAAGACCCTGCCTTTGCCCAACTTGCTCCTCAAAGTTTAGTTCTAGGTCCTATTAAAGACTACAAGCAGCTGACTTGAGTCAGGACACCTGCATTTAATTGACCTTTCCTGTTAGTTAGGGCCTGGCCACGTGACAGCTGAACAGGTCACTTAATTATTTTGTGTTTGGTTTCTCTTGTCCTACTTAGAGGCACTGGTAAGGTCCTGCAGTGCTTGGAAATTGCAGTGCAGGTCAGTCATTTGCCTAACCAGTTGAGCTTTTCTATATAACATCTGAGAGTCAAGAAGTCAAGGAGGGACGTGAGAGGTAGGGGGAGGAGCTACAGAAAGAACAGCGATCAACTAGGTCAGACTGATTATATTTTCAGGTGTCTTATATCCCATTGTGCATAAGTGGCCTCTGGTGCATTTTTCAGAACTGTGAGTTTAAGTGCTTTCTGTTTTTCAGTTGCCTTGTAAGATGCCTCCTGCATGCACTAAATACTTGTTGGCTTTATGCAGTTTTGATGTCTTGATGCTTTGAATATTCCATAAATATTTAAAGAAATTGGAGGTGGCTCTATGGGACTTGAAGGCTCACGGCTGAGTTCAGTGATGCAGCAATCAGCAAATATTTAGCATCTATGATTCATTAAATATTGGGATTGAGATACAAAGAGGTAATAAGGCAGAAGTCCTTTTCCTTGAGTTTATCATCCTGTAGTTGAATTCAGTCCAATTTAGGGAATTGTGTTTGGACTCCTATAGCATTGTGTTAAAATCTTAAAGAAACAAAGGACACACACACACACACACACACACACACACACACACACACACACAAAGAGGTTAAGGGGCGCCCGAGTGGCTCCCCTTAAGTCATTAAGTGACTGATTCTTGGTTTGGGCTGAGGTCGTGGTCTCAGGGTCTTGGGACTGAGCCCGGTGTTGAGCTCTGCTCTCCGTGTAGAGTCTGCTGGAGATTCTGTCCTCCTTCTCCCCACCTCCGCATGCATGTGCTCTCTCAAATAAACAAATCTTTTTTTTTAACAAATCTTTTTTTTATAAAAGATTTTATTTATTTATTTGACAGAGCAAGAGAGGGAGAGAGAGAGAGAGCACAAGCAGGGGGAGCAGCAGAGGGAGAAGCCGACTTCCCGCTGAGCAGGGAGCCTGGCTTGGGGCTTCATCCTAGGACCCTGAGATCATGACCTGAGTCACCCAGGCACCTCATAAATAAATGTTTAAAAATAAAAGTTAAATTTAGTGATAAGCCAGTATTCTAACTTTGCCAGAAACAAGTTTCTTGTAGATTAGAATGAAGACATGTGACGGTGGTTTGGGAACTCATTTTAAGGAAGGGCTAGAACCTTGTAGAACTTGTCAGATTGAAAACAGCTGAACAGAAACCTGAACACCACAGTGTTTAAGGACTGTGAGGAGACTGGTTAGGGATGAGATGAAGGGAGAGGTCGGTTTCAGATTATGGAGGGTCATAAAAGCGAGGTTAGGAATGTGGACTTTATCCTGTAGAGAATCACTGAGGTTCGTCAGCAGAAGGCTGACATAATGGGAAAGAGTTGATTTCGAGACAGGATTTGACATCTGTGTGTAGGGTGGATTTGGACATCACAGTGGGGGTAGGCGGGAGCTCCAGAGAAGTCTGGGATCATTGATTTATGCGGCACATTTGGAGATCATTCACTCAGTTCAATGGAGTCTTTGTTTAAATGGATTTTTTAGTCCTTTTGCTTTTTCACGCCTTTCCTTTCCTAGAATAACCAGTGTCCTCTTTTAATACAGTCTTTCCTTTTGTAAGCCTTTCATGTGCTTGCTGTATAGTTTCAGATGCTTATGATTCATAGAAATGTTTAGCATATTTGCCAGGAACAGAAATAGGCCATATATGCTTTTCTCACAAATTTTACATTAGGCAATCTTGAGAGAATTTATTCTGTTCTAGAGAAAAAAAAATTTTTAAAGCAAATAGTCCTTAGTTATTAAGCACTTATATATGGTAATATAACATGCTTTTTAGTAAGCTTAGATTGTCTAGCTTTCTTGATGTGTGTTAAGGTGGAGAGCCCCTCATCAGTGAGCCTGCTCTTAGCACAGACATGGAGAAGGGTGTTAGTGGCACCCCGGACTAGAATTGGAGTCTTCCAAGTCGTGGTTTTAGTACTTTTTTGTAGGCTTTCGTATTTTAATATTTGCTTTGCTTTTTCCTTTAATATTTCCTTGATTTTTGCCTTGCTTTCTTTAGGACAACATAAAAGTTCCTTTTTGCTTACTTTATGTCAGATGTTTCAGAGAAATTGTTCATGTGATAATTCCTTTTAGGGGAAATTTCCCAAGTTGCCATTGCATTGAAACATACAGAAGTTTGGAGGACTTAAAAGAATTTCACTTTGCAAACTTGAGCCTCAGTTGCCTTATTGGTAAAATGGTGCTATTGCAGAAAGGCCAGTCTGAGGATTAAACAAAATGGTGTGAAAATGTTTTTGCAAGCACACATATAAAGTGGTTGTGTAGACTCTGTTGTTTGCCCAGCCAGCATTATTTTTCTCGAACTGAATTTTGTTCAGGTGTCTATACCTTTCCTCAGGAGACACAGGGAAAGGTGATTAGGGGTAATTCTGATCAGTTTAACTCAGTTTTTCAGGCTCAGCTGATCTTTAGAATCACCTGGGTGGTTATAAAAACATGTAGTCAGGGTTAAGAGTCCCAGAACCCTGACTCAGTTTTGGTGAATTTATTTTCTGGGCTGGTGACTGGTTGAAGAATGAGGCTGTGTCTCAGTTCTGGCCAGTGAGACATGATAGAAAGGCTGCTGGAGACTTTGGACAAGATTTCCCTTTTTGTGAGGAGACTCATAAAAATGGCTTTTGGGGTACCTGGGTGACTGTGTCGGTTGAGCATCTGACTTGGTTTTGGCACAGGTCATGATCTCAGAGTAGTGGGGTTGAGCCCTGTGTCAGGCTCTGTGTTTAGCTCAGAGTCTGCTTGAGATTCTTCCTCTCCCTCTGCCCCTCCCACTCGTGCTCCCTCTCTCTTTCTCTCAAATATATAAATCTTAAGCCAAAAAGGGTTCTTGACTTTTCTGTGATGTCTGATTGTGTTGCCTGGAGCTGCTACCACCATCTTGGGACTGTTGAGTGGAGCCAAGGTAAGGACTGGGTTTTTGATGTCATTGTGGGAGCCACAGATTGTTCTATGTCAAAAGCCCAGCTCTGGATATGTTGTTAAATGACCTAAGCCAGTTTGAGTTGTGTTTTCTACTTCACACCCCAATTTTGATGGAGTAGTATAATTGTAAATTTCATGCTGATGCAACTATCGAGTGGAATTTAGGGAGGTACAGAAATAAAATGTTACTTAAAAAGTTGACAAATTAGGGGCGCCTGGGTGGCTCAGTCGTTAATTGTCTGCCTTCGGCCCAGGTCAGATCCCAGGGTCCTGGGATCAAGCCCCGCATCGGGCTCTCTGCTCAGCAGGGAGCCTGCTTCTCCCCCT
>CM053604.1:105176127-105195992 GCA_028646535.1 Procyon lotor | reverse complement strand
CTCAGTCGTTAAGCGGCTGCCTTCGGCTCAGGTCATGATCCCGGAGTCCTGGGATCGAGCCCCGCATCGGGCTCCCTGCTCTGTGGGAAGCCTGCTTCTCCCACTACCATTCCCTCTGCTTGTGTTCCCTCTCTCGCTGTGTTTCTCTCTGTCAAATAAATAAAATCTTTAAAAAAAAAAAAAAAAAAAAAAAAAAAAAAGAGAGACTGTGGACTCTGAGCAACAAACTGAGGGATTTGGAGGGGAAAGAGGTGGGGGGTTGGGTGAGCCTGGTGGTGGGTATTGAGGAAGGCATGTATTGCATGGAGCACTGGGTGTGATGCATGAACAATGAATCTTGGAACACTGAAAAAATAAAGTTAAATAAATTTAAAAATAAAAATAAAAAAATAAAAAAAATTTAAAAAGGAAAATAAAAGGGATTAGAGGAAGGAAGGCCAGTTACAGATCACCCAGTTGATTTTGGTTCAATAAAAATGTGAACCTATTATGTTCCATAGGTCAGATGCTTAAAGCAGAAAGGCAAATGATTCCCATGCCTGTTCTTGCAAATCAAGGAGGAATCAATGTGAGGATGGAAAGCAAGAGGACACAGTCACTTCAGAGCTAGAATCAACAGGACTCTGAAAAAGAGCTGTGTGATGTCTGGAAAAGACCAGAGTGAGGTTTTTACACTAGAAAGGACAGAATGATGTAACTCTGGGCAGCACTCCCATTCTAGAAATAAGGAAACAGAAAGGAGAGTAGCATTTGGATGGAAGATCAAGTAGGGATTTATGCACTTTCCTTAAGATTCAGTGCTGGTATCAGATCTTCCCAGAGGACCTTCCTGGCAGCCTCTGTGCTGTGTTCAGAACAAATCAACAAACAAAAAATAGCTCACAGCTAGGTGGATACATTTTACCACAATGCATTATACTTAAACATGTATCTCTATCTCCCACTAGATTTCTCAAAGGCAGAGATTATTATATTCATCTTTGTATCTCTACTGCATGACACTCAGTAGGGTATTTTAACAAATGTTCCATGAATAGAGAAAATATAAGAAACTTCATGCTGTAACAAAAACCCCACAAACGTATTTTCTATCACACTCTTAAGTCACTCCTCCTCTACTCTCAGAACAGAGTAAAAAAAAAAAAAGTTTAAACAAACAACTCTAGGTATCCTAGTTCTATTTAAAGAGCCAGAGAAAATTAATCCATATTCCCCAAAAGCATAAGTCATAACATTATAAAGGTTAGTCAAAAGAAGACAATCTGAGACTCTAGCTGAGCTTCATTTGGTCACCTCAGATTTAGTGAGCTCCTACTACCTGCCAGGTAGCACGGTGAAGAACACACAGCTCCTCCTTTCCAGTGGTTCACACTCCCCAAGTTCCCTTTGTCACTCACTGCACTACAGAAGGTTTTTGGGGTTTTTTTTGACAGAGAAAGAGAGGGATCATAAGCAGGCAGAGAGGCAGGCGGGGGGAGCAGGCCCCCTGCTGAGCAGAGAGCCCAATGTGGGGCTCGATCCCAGGACCCTGAGATCATGACCCAAGCTGAAGGCAGAGGCTTTAACCCACTGAGCCACCCAGGCGCCTCTACGGAAGGTTTTTTGAAGAATGTTTCACGAAGTCCTCTGAAGGACTGATCCACACAAAACTTGCTGCAGAACACATCAGCAGGCCAGAAGGAGAGCTATCCTTCAGGCAAAGGGATGTAACTTTGAACTACAGCAGAACAGAGACACTCTAATAAGGAGTTTTCAAGGGGAGAAAAGGAGGAGGAAGGAGGAGGCATAAATATGGCAAGAAGAAAACAGCAAGGACACCGCACACTGTTACAAGACACTTTCAAAAGTCAAGTAGACCACATGGAAAGCACCAAAACCACTCTTGACTAGCAGCTCTCTCTCAGCCACAGGGGAAATTAGTGTTCATTGGCTGCTATACTTACATGGAACTGATTATAGTCAATGGCAAAGTAGCTGGAAACACAGAAACACACTTTAAATATTTAAAGCGATTTTTTTAAATTTTGTGGTAAAGTATAAAGGATAAAATGGTATAAACAACCCAAATATGCATCAGAAGGGGACTGGTTAAATTAATTGTTCTATACGTACATGACAGGACACCATAGGAACATTAAAATTCATGTTTTGCAAACACTTAGTGGTACTGTAATATATTCATTGCTAGTTGCATGATGTTGGGTTACTCTGGCCTCTCAGCCTCCATTTCTTCATCTGTAAAATGGGGATAATGGACTACTAAACAAGTATAGGAATGAGCAATCCACAACTATACATGTATTATATGATTCTGTTTCCAGAAAATACAGAAACAGGAAAAGAAACACTGCTTCTGGAAGTCAAGGGGGCAAACGGGAGTCTTCCAGAATGTCTGCAACGTTCAGTTTGTTCTTGCTGTTGGTGCTGATTACACAAGTAAATACAATTCATGAAAGTCCATCCAGTTGTACACATATGAAAGTATACTTCTCTCCATATATACTAAATTCCAATAAATAGTTTTAAGAATGAGGATAATTATATGTTCCTCTTCATAGGGACAATGAGAGAATTAAAATTATGTTGTAGAGATTAACTGCACATAAAATGTTTGCCACCTAATACATGGGTGATCACACAATAAATATTAGGTTCTCTTGTAATCCCTCCCAATACTGACCACATGAAAAGCTCTATTAAATGCTACCGAATGAATAAATTCCTCGGGTCAAATGAATCAGTGCCAACCTCTACAATCCCAAAGTTACTTTGAAAATTTACTGAAGCGCTTACCTTGCACTTTTCACTGTAACTATTTGTGTCCAAGCCTGTCACATCCCTACACTTACAACTCCCTAAGCACAAAGCACATGGTAGTCTTTGTACCCTTTACAATACACAGAACAGCAAAGATACTCAATAAATGAATAAATGTCTGCTGATTCCATGATTTGCAGAAGGTTCCAACACAAGAATGATTTGAAAATTGTGGAAAATTTTAATTGCAAAATAATATCTCTTCTATGCTTTATATTTTAATATATATTGAAATCCCACCTTGTAAATGAACTTTAGGTTCTACTAAAAATGCCCATGTGTTTTTACTTTTCACTCATTCATTCACTCCAAAAACACACTGACGTGCAAAGGTGCCTAAGATCACCTACATGGCTACATTCCAAGAAGCTTACTACTAAGGCAGAAGACAAATAACACAGATTTGCTTTGGTGAGGCATCTCAGCAGAGGAGAATCATTTACTCTGGACTGGTTTTTAAGCTCATTTCTTGACTTCATGACTCCTGGAAAATGTGGGTAGTATACATTTGAACCCTGAGAAGTAAGGAAACACCTGTGCTTCCTAATTTTAAGATGGGATCAGAGCATTTTTATCCTCTACTCAGAACGCAGGCTGAGATGGACAAACTTCTTTATGTTTCTGTGCTGGGCAGACTTTTTCTGATCTATTCCTTCACTGCCACCACCAGTAAAGTGGGGCTATGTGACAAATAGGCAATTCACAGAAGCAAAAGCCCAAAAGGTCAATATGTGTGAGAAGATATTCAACCTCACTGCAATCTGGGAAATGCAGTTCTAAAGCTAGAAATGATAACAGATCGGAGCGCCTGGGTGGCTCAGGTCATGGTCTCAGGGTTCTGGGATCGAGAACCACATCGGGCTCTTTGCTCAGCAGGAAGCCTGCTTCCTCCTCTCTCTCTGCCTGCCTCTCTGCTTACTTGTGATCTCTCTCTGTCAAATAAATAAATAAAATCTTAAAAAAAATCTTAGAAATAACAGATCACTTTACACCCAATAGATGGGTGAGAACTCAAACATCTGATAGAACCAAGTATTAGAGAAGATGCAGATCCATAAGATCAATGATACATTGTAGGGAGAATGCAAACCATCTACTGTGCAGAGCAATCACATCCTATAACCCAACAATTATTATATTATCTATATATTATGTATTTTTATAATATTTCATATAAAAGGTACACAGGACAAGACTAAAGCCTGATAAAATGTATTTGAAAGAAGACTAAAGTAACTCTATGCCACTTTAATACTGACTACCATATGGCTCAAACAACATAAAAAGCTTTACTTTATTATTCCTTTAGCCTAGAACCTAGCACAGAGCCCAACTTATAAGATGTGCTCAAATAAGCATTTGCAGAATAAAGACAAGTAGGTGGAAAAAAGTCAAATTCTTAACCTAGCCATCTCTGGATATTTTCAAAAACCTTTAATCACATCTCTGAAAATTTGTGAGCATGAGAAATGACTAGTGATACCCTGGACTGCCCCTTAAATTGAAAACATACTTTCTACCAGATAGCCAGTGTTACTGACTGAATCTTTATGCCTCCCTAAAACTCATAGGTGAAGCTCAAAGGTCCAGTGGGATGGAGTTTGGAGGTGGGTTCTCTGGGAGGTAACTAGGTTTGGATGCACTGATGAGGGTGGAGCCCCATGACGGAATCAGTGCCCTTATAAGATGACCAGAGCTCTCTTCCCGACACTACGTCAGGATGCAGCAAGGTGTACACACCAGGAAGAAGGCTCACACCATGATTGAATCTGTTGGCACCTCGATCTTGGACGTCCCAGCCTCTAGAACTGTGAGATATAAACTTCTGTTGTTTAAGCCAGGCAGTCTATGATATTTCGTTAGAGCAGTCCAAGATGACTAAGACACTAGGAGTAAAAACAAAACGAAAAACCTTTCTGCTTATTAAGCACACACCTTCTTAAGTGCTAATAGAAAGCACCTGCTGTGAGCCCACAAAGATCCCCGCCAAAGAGAGGGGATGAGACTTGCATCATATCATTTGGATACCGTCTCCCTGGACCAACAGGAATGCTCTGACTTTAAGTGACTTCCACCATTGTTTTACACAGAACAAGTTTGTTTTATGGGGGCAACCCCTAACCAGGAGGGTCTGAGGTCTGGCACAGCAAGCCAGGTGATCTCCGGTTAGCTGAAAACCATATCTAAAACATGAGCCTGCTCCCAGGCACCGAAGGCTCTTCGGCTTCAGAATTCAGCGTCACACTAATTAGGCATTTCTGCACCTCTCACTTAAAATATGGGGCCCCTGGAGCCCAATGGACACAGCCCACTCACAGAGAAATATACACCTTGACAAAATATTGCTTAGATTGTAATTATGCCCAGCTGAATTTAGGATTATAGTTAAACTGACTCCCACAAGATGGAAAGGAAAGCAGATGATGCTTCTAAAAGAAAGCCACTTTCCCAGCCTCCCTCCCAGAGGCCGTTGGAGTAGCTAAGAGGGGAGGCCTCTCTCCAAATGAGCAGCGACCATCTTGCCATCAGTTTTCACTGATGTCCTCGGTCCAGTGAAAATGATACTGGCTGAGGCCAGCGGCCACTGCTATCACAAGAACTGAATGGACTTATGACACCAGTATCACATTTACGGTTCTTTAATAAATATCACTGACATTCTAATTTGGACCCACTTTTATTCCATGTGAGTGACTTTATAGATGTTTTCAGCTTATCACCAATGAAGCATGAATATGCCCCCTGGCATACAAGACTCTAGCTCTCCTGGTGTCACAGGAATCTACCAAAGCCCTTAGAATCAGAGTTCTCCACAAATATTTCATAATACTATTTTCCCCATTTTTATCAACAAGAAAGACCAGGCACAGACATCATTTACTGACAACGCAGACTACTACTACCACTGCTCAAATCATACTCGTAGAACGTTCCCAAATGTGTAAGTTGGCCCAGGTGACATGAAGGGCTTCCCAGCCCCATGTGCTGATGCCCCCTCCCCCGGTCCCGGTCCCTGCCCCCAAGCTTACAGATGTATAGACAAAGAGAGGCACTTTCAGAATTTTTCCTTTGTACTTTCACTTGACTTCAGAAGCATTTACTCTTTTAAAAAAAAAGGGGGGGAAAGCTATTATGGTGTCAATATGGGGTTCTCAGGGGTATGTGTGGTTTGTGGATATTGGGGGGAAGGATGCCTAGACAGGAAGAGCTGATAAACTTTGAAGTATATTCTATGATTTTCTTTTTCATATCTGGGAACTATGTAGATTTTCAGACAAACTTAGTCCTGATTTTGCCCTAAGCCCTCACACCTGAACCTACCCAAGGCGCGCGTTTCACACCCTCCATGCCCTCCCCACTCACGTTCTCGATCACAGGCCTTCTCACCCCTCCAGACCTGATGCTCCCCATGAACTCCAGCCACACTGCTGCTGTGCCTCCACAAGGTACCGTGACTTCTGCTAAGGTTACCGTACTGGCATTTGTGGTATCAGGAGACCAGAGTTATGGCTGTTACTTGATACGCTGTGCACACAGGTTGATAGGAACTCAGGGGTCAGTGGTCACGGGACCAGGTGGCTCGGGTAAAGTGACCAAAGGACAACAAGGTAACAGTCATGAAGACTGAGCCACTGCAGCATGAAGGCAGGTTAGCGCTTTGCCACTCTTGGGGGGACCGGGGGGGGCGGGGGGGTGGAGCCCAGATGTGAGACCAAAATGAGGTTTTTCTCAATCTAATCCCAGCCGACAAACTGCTGCTGAATCAGTCTTCCCAGTTCCAAAAGCTTCTCCCGCTCAGAATCCTTCCAGTCCACCCACTGCCTAATAAACAGAACCCAGAATTCCTTGGCTGATATTCGCAGCCTTCCAGAGTCTGGCAAGAACACACACTCGCTGTCCGCCTGCCCCACCCCCTGCCATCGCTCCACTGTAGCCGAGAGAATGATTCATTTTTACCTTCACCAGCTCCATCTTCCGCCTCTGCCAAGGATGAGGACCTTTGGCCTATGCCGATTTCTAAATCAGACACATTCATCCCCCACCAATTCTGTTTAAACCCTGCCTTTAGGGAGCCTGGGTGGCTCAGTTGGTTAAGCAACTGCCTTCAGTTCAGGTCATGATCCTGGAGTCCGGGATCGAGTCCCACATCGGGCTCCTTGCTCCATGGGGAGCCTGCTTCTCCCTCTGACCTCTCCCCTCTCATGTGCTCGCTCTCACTCTCTCTCTCTCTGTCTCAAATAAATAAAAAAAAATAAATCTTTAAACCCTGCCTTTACTCAATCAAATACGGAGCCCCCGCTGGGCCAAGTGCATTTCAAATGCCATTTAACAAAAGAAAAAATTCAGTACTGCTTCTACCAGGAAATCACACCCAATCCTCCAGTGTCCCTCCTGTCTTCTGAAGGTCTACAGCACCTTACATGTGTTACAGCCCTGATCCTCTAGCTTCCATCTTGGTTATTGACTCTGGAAATAAAAGTACTGAGGAAGAGGCGTTCTTCAGCATTAAGCACTGAGCATTCCAGGCCCCTTCGTAACGGGGAAAGGAGTGCTTCCAGAACAAAGGAGTGACTTACAATGTATCACATGCTGCCAAGAAGTTAAGACATTAAAAAATGCATCCACTACACTGAGTCAAAAGGGTGTGACCTTGGTGAGGACAACAGTCACTAGACAGAAGAGACTACAGTGGTTTGGGCCATGGAAGAGTGGGAGGTAAATGAAATGGAGACTCAACACGGATTCCTGTTTGTACCCACTTCTCCTCCATCCATATCTCCAAATAACTTTAACAGGTCTTACGTGTCCAAGAGAGTAATTATTGAGTAAATTAAATCAGACACAAAAACTAACTGGTGCCATTCAGTATACATAACCTGCATTCTATCACCAAGAATTTAAGTTACCATTTTATCCTCAGTTATCCTTTGACATAGGATAACTTTTCTCCTCCCACACAGCAAATCAAAATGTTGCACGGATTTTTTTTCTTTCCTCTCTTGCTCCTACAGATGGGAAAGTATCTAGGTTAAGGAAATGAATGAACGGGAAAGAAGAAAATACTCCTTACAAATTTTGAGTCACTACTTTTCCCTGCTATTTGTTGGAAGCGGACTTCCATAACAATGGACCACTCCATAGGGTCCTACATCTTACACTCCCCATTCCCAGGGAATGACTTGGAGGGTCACACAACTACAATGCTGGTATTGCCAGATCAACAAAACAAATATACTTAATGCCACTGCCTGGTAACATTAATGCAAATCAGTTCTTTGATATGCTGCACCAGCTTGAGAGAGGCTTGCTGGCACTCTAGCTGCCTTGTTAAGGCAACTCCACGGAACAACCGACTTGCAGGTTCCATTTAAAACTTTCACAGCTCCTTAGCCTAGGATCTCCTTCTGTCTTGTCTTTACCCAAAAAAAGCAACCTTGCACGTGGAAAGTTAAGAGACCAAGAGCTTGTAAATGACCCATCTCAGAAAAATTCTCATCCATAAACATGAACACACCAACCTCAGTTTTCTGACAATCGCAAACAAGTATCTTGTAAAAAGCATTCACGGGCTCAGTCTTTCACCACTAACTAGGGATATAAGAAGCATGTATTCAGTCATAAATTATGAAAATAGGGAGTGGTTTGCATACCTAAAGGATTAAGAAAATGAGTGTCATTTAAGAGTCATTTGTGAACCAAGCCTTTATAGTTATTTTTAAACCCACTGTAATACTGAAATCTCATAGAGGACAACCTTACTTAAACGAAATGATTGTTGAAAATCCACAAGAATTGGCCAAAGTTATGGCTAATGACAGAGGGAAAACAATCTACAACAGACTTAGTACTGCATTTTAAGAATAAAGAGCTCACAAACTGTGGAAAGAGCCTAGATGGGGTAAAGAAGACATGGTTTATATATACAATGGAATATTATGCCTCCATCAGAAAGGATGAATTCCCAACTTTTATATCAACATGGACGGGGCTGGAAGAGATTATGTTGAGTGAAATAAGTCAAGCAGAGTCAATTATTATATGGTTTCACTTACGTGTAGAGCATAAGGAAAAATATGGAGGACATTGGGAGAAGGAAAGGAAGGGTGAATTGGGAGAAAATGGAGGGGGAGACAAAACGTGAGAGACAGTGAACTCTGAGAAACAAACTGAGAGTTTTGGAGGGGAGGGGTGTGGGGGGTTGGGCAAGCCTGGTGGTAGGTATTGAGGAGGGCACATACTGCATGGAGCACTGGGTGTGGTGCCTGAACAATGAATCTTGGAACACTGAAAAAATAAAATAAAAATTTAAAAAAAAAAGAATAAAGAGCTCAGATTCGACAATGTGGGAGGGGGGAGACTGCCTAGATGAATTTTTCGAAAGCATAAACTGTGCATTACATGTGTCCTGGATACCATGCACATATGTCCATTTCAGGGATATCCAAGGAATTCAAGGAGGTGCTTAAGATATCAAAAGCCCTATGCCTGCAAAACTCAGTGTAGAAGTTACAGGCTGTTAATCTGAAGGTCATAACACAGCTTCCCCTGATGCCCAGCACTGTCGAGTCATCTTTCAAAAACAACTAGGAATCTGAATCAGTGAGTGTTAAATCTGGGGCCAGAGAATACAGAGAAGCAAAATGGGGCACTGGATTACAGACACAGCAAAGGATACAAAACACCACAGGCCATCATTAGAAAACCGGGAAATCTCAGAAAGCAGAACTCGAGCTCTGCGATTTTATTTTGAGGTTTAGTCCTACTTCCAAGTACATGAACTCTCATGCTTCGATCTTAAGTCTGAGGCATTAACACTGGAGGAGCTAACTAAGCAAGTCAATATTCAAGATTATTCTTTCCTTTTAGCCTCTGTGTCATCATCTGAGTGTCATGCTTCTGGTAACATTTTTATTTCCCTGACTGTTAGAACATAATCCCCCATATACTGCAGCATTGACTGCAGTCTGTCATATTTAAAGTATCAGGAAATCTTTCCTGGGTCTTCTGAATCTTTAGAGACAGTGGAACTGGAAACAAGTGAGGAATGCTCTCTAACCAGGAAGTCCTTACCCATACATTAACTTTCCAGAAGTTTCTTCTTTCCTGTTTGCAAACAGGTCTGGCCCCTCTGAGCAAGTTGTAACAGAGCCAGTAATGGGCACCTCAGACACTGGGCTGGCGTGCAACATTCAGGCACGGGCAGTGACTGAGCCAATTACCACACAGGCTTTACAACAAAGCACCTTCACTTCATTTGACCCACTGATCTACACACGCAGTTCTCTCAAAGCTGATTTCTCAGCTCTAATTCTTGCTGAGGTAAGGAAGACTTTTTTTTTTTTCTTTTTTGCTGACGACCATTCCACAAAGTAGTATTCTATAACTAGTAGCTGACTGGTCAGCCGCAAAGCTGACTCACACTAGAAGAACCCACTCCTGAAAATGTGCTAGTTTCAACCTGGTGATAAAAACACATAAACCACGTGAAAAATGCCACGGGCACTCCATTATGTTCTACAACTGTCATCACAGACATAAAGAATCATGTTCTTCATGAAAACTACAAATAGCTAACCACACCCAATATTTGATCTTTCAACCATACTGTGCGAATTATCAATAAAAACAGTAAGGATTTTCATGGCCAAATATTCCTGTGTCCACACTGCACACACCCACCATAGTTAAATTCAGTAATCCCAGTCTCCACGAGACATCCCCTCTACAGCAACATGAAACAGGCCACATTAGCAATAATTCCAGTGTTGTTTCACTGTATTGCACCTTCGTTGGGCAAGGTCAGAAGAGAAATACTAAATGGTAAAAACTACATTTAGTGCCTTTAAAAAAAAAAAATCATTTATTTCACAGTACTTCCAAACCAGAGCAACTCAACTCTGAGTTTTTCAATTTAGAAATTCGAATTTAAAATTAATGCCAATAATTTGGCAATACATATCAAGAACTATAGTCTGATCCATTTATTGTATTTCTAAGAATTTGACTTTTATGAAAGTACTCAGAAATACACTATGATTTATTTTACTATCATTCCTGACAGTAAATAGCCGGAAAGGAAGTGACATTAATAACATTAAGCAATTAATGAAATTGTGGTACATTTATGAGATGAAACACAACTACCCATTAATAATATTTTCAGTATAATATTTAGTGTACCAAAATACTCTTAATATTAAAGGGACTGTTATCCTTTTTTTTTTTTTTTAAGGAGAACAAAAAAGTCAAAGTATGAAAAAGCTTAGAGCCTTGGGAAGGAACTATTTAAGATATAAAAGCAGTTTCCACATTTTTTTAAAATATGTGTATGTAACCTGAATATCACCAATATCTAGGGTGACCCTACGTCCAGGCTTGCCAGGTCCAGGCCCAATGTAAATATTAAGAGTAGCCAGTTTGATTAACAAGCTAAATGGTAACCACACCCATACCGCAATGGTTTCCAAGCCCCAGGTAAAGTCAGTAACAGTCATTCCCTAAGTCTGCAGGACCAATGGCTCCTACAGCCAAGTGCCAGACCTGAGCCCTTTCTCTTTCTTTTCCCTCTCTCTGGAGTTCCCAAAAGTGACAGACGGAGGAGAAAGGGCCTGCCCCCACACCGAAGTCAGGCTGCTCTCTATGCAGTGGGCTCTCTAAGCCCACTCCAAAGTCACTGGACCCCATCTCAAAGGAGGACACTCCAGCAACATGCCCCTAGGCACCTGCTTGCCCAGCTGTGCCTTAAGTTCAGTTACTAGCTGCATTCATTGTCATCTGTGATGTCCTACTCCATGGCCGCTGCCCTGCTTGGCTCACCCACAGGATGAGGCTGACCTGTCACTGACCTCAAATGTTTCCTTCTCTCTCTGCATGACAGGCAAGTGACTTCCCCTCCTCAAGTCCCTCTCTGTGGATAAGGCGAGGGGAATCCCACAACAGAGCTGTGTGGTCCCAGCTCTGACATAGTTAATTCAGTCTGTTTTTCCCAGACTTCTTCCAAAGGCCCTTGAAGCCTCAGGAGGACAGATCCAAAAGAAATTGAGATGAGCACAGTATCATCTCATCAGAAATACAAACATTGCCCTCTTCATCTCAGGCCCTGCTTGCCTGACTCCTTCAACAATGCTGGCATTCTGTTTCATTCTCAGGGGAGCTCCTGTCACTCCCAGTCATTTGGCCTCACCCAAAATATGGGGGGTAACCAAAAACTAAAGAGAGGGGAGGTAGGAGAAAATCTGTCACTCAACTCCACACACTGGCATACTGAGCCTCAACCCTGACCCAGACAAGCCCAGCTCTACTGCTGAATACACATGCAGCCATGCAAAAACTGAGTGAAATAAATGAAAATGCTAAGGATATGATTTACAGGTAGTTCACAGCTAAGTCCTACTTCTTATGTATTTATGTCCCAAACTTTTGGGGTTTTTTGTTTTTTTTTTTTTAAGTAATCTCTACACCCAATGTGGGGCTCAAACTCTCAACACCAAGATCAAGAGTTACATATTCTACTGACTGGGCCAGCCAGGCATCCCTTTTCCAAATTTTCTATGAGTATTTATTACTTTAAAAAATGAGGGGGAGGGGGACACCTGGGTGGCTCAGTTGGTTAAGCATCTGCCTTCAGCTCAGGTCATGATCCCAGGGTCCTTCACTTATACTCAGACAGGGTTGTAAAAGTCTAGAGAAAATTACAGTGAGATGGCCAAGAGATTTTCAAACAATATTCTCCCATTTAAACTTGAGGGTAAGAGAAAATTATGTTGAAAGACAGGTGACCACATGTGTAGACTCACAAAAAGCATAGACATTAAAGAAAAGAACTATTGGAAGGCATGGAAAATTATACAGACCCTTCCCTTTGAAAACAGGATAAAGGGGTGCCTGGGTGGCTCAGTTGGTTAAATAACTGCCTTCGGCTCAGATCATGATCCCAGGGTCCTGAGATGGAGCCCCGAGTCGCATCGGGCTCCCTGCTCAGCAGGAAGCCTGCTTCTCCCTCTCCCACTCTCCCTGTTTGTATTTCCTCTCCCACTGTATCTCTATAAATAAATAAAATCTTAAAAAAAAAAAAAAAAGAAAGAAAGAAAAGAAAAGAAAACAGGATAGACAATAATTTTCTTGGAAGAAAAGATAAACGATTTGGGGCACCTGGGTGGCTCAGTCATTAAGCGTCTTCCTTTAGCTCCGGTCATGATCCCAGGCTCCAGGGATCAAGCCTCACTTCGGGCTCCCTGCTCCTTGGGAAACATACTTCTCCCTTTCCCAAACCTCCATCCCCACTTGTATTCCCTCTCTTGCTCTCTGTCAAATAAATAAAATCTTTAAAGAAAATAAATAGTCACTTAACCTTGCTAAGCTTGATTCCTTAAAAAAAAAAGTAATTTAAACTCAGTTTAAAAATAACTGAGAAGTTTCCCCAAAAGCAGCCACCGCCCTGATTTCCCCTTTATGGCAATGTGACCACTACTCCCCAGGCTCCAGAGCTCAAGGAAATGTTGGGTCACCTGTGTATACTTCCTCTTTCTTACCTTCCAGATCTTTCTCCAAAATCCACTCCTAAAATAACCCATCCCCTGAACACTGCACCCCCCTCCAGCTTGTCTAACCATCTCTGGCCACTTCCCTCCCTGCTACCCAATAAACTGGGAAAAGAGATGCCAACAATACTATCCTGATAAAATTCTCCTATGGCTTCTCACTACCCTCAATCAAGCGCCAGCTCCTTAGGCCCTCACTCCAAACCTCAGCAGGACTGTTTCTTCGCACCCCCTCAGAACAGAGCACGCATGGGAACAGTGACCCCTGCAGCTGGCTGGACGGGCTGCCCCAGTCACCACCTCTGCTTTAACAGAACTCCGCCCGCAGCATTGTACCTGCCACCCTACAGCTGTGGTTCTCAAGGGCAGCCCTGGGACCAGTAGCAACAACATCACCTGTGAACCTGTTAGAAACGCAACTATTAGGGACCTACTGCAGACCTACCAAAACAGGAACTTCAGGGATGGGGCCCAACAGGTGACTGATAGTGTAAAATTGAGACCCAGTGCCCCAAGGAAACCCTCCAAAGCCACCATCCCCAGATTATGTTTGTACTTTCCTCTTCTGCCCCTCAGTCACAGGACAGTTTCCTCCCCCACCATCCAACTCCAGGCCACCCTTCAAAGCACAGACCAAGCCCCTCTTCCACCATAAAATCTTTACTGATCACTCTAATGTGTTGTTGCCTTTGGAATGCCAACTTAACTTATGGTCTCTACCACTCGCTCAAACCCTATTAAAATACAACAGAGCAGAAAGATGACAACACCTCAGACTTCCAGGGTGGGAATTACAAACTTCATAAAACGTGCCAACTTGAAGCAAAATGTAGTGACGGCCAGGACCGATGTGTTAAGAAGGACTCTGCAGCTAAACCCAGGTAGGAAAAAGACATTTCAACTAGCAATAGCACTTTGAGCAGTTTCCTTGGGAGAGTCAGGACAGTACCATAGTGTACTAACCACAGACGTCTCTTTCCTGCTCTAGGGTTTTAGCCCAAAAGTAAAATAGAGGGAAAGGGCTCTTGAAGACCCACAGACAAAACAGACTACAGGAAGCAGGACTTTCTGAGTACCATTTTTCTTCCAGGCAGGTTTCCAACACGTCTGAGAGAAAGAGCAGCCCAGGTCACAGCAGAAATCAGTGTGCTCTACCCCAGGTTCAAGAGCTGTAGCACATTATAAACCCAGTGCATATCGTACTTCTTTCCAGAATTCCACAGTTACAATCTACCAGGTGACATGAGGGACAAAAAGACCCATTTCCCGTCAAGAATAATAACACCTGCCATAGGACACATGGCACCAACTTTTCTCTTTCTCAGAGTTTAAGAAATTAACAACAACAAAAAAGTCACATCTAGGCCAGAGTCAGAGACTCAGGATCCATCAATTTCAAATCATTTTGCTCTTCTCGGTGCCAATATGAACAGACACTTCTAAGAGGATCTTCCCTGTTGCAAACCTATGTAGTGTTGGAGCTCACTTCCCTCTCCACCCCACCCAAGCAGCAAGCAACTTGAGGACAGGAAGCAGGACCGACTTTGTTTCTCACATTATCTAGTTTAGTTTCACACACAGATTGTGACGAAAGGTCCACACGGGCTGGACCTACAGAACTCTCTAGTTTTAGGGCTCCAATTTCTAAAGACATCTCCCCACATATAGGAAACGGAATCTAGATTTTGGAAAGTTAGGTCATTAGAAACACAACATGTATGGTACAATAAGGGCCCCGGTGTATAACCTCATGGGTGTTACTCAAGGTAATAAAAAGCAGGGTACACTCCCGCACTTCCTATTACTATCTAGAGACACAAGTTGTCCCCACCAGAGGTAAAGACACAGTCAGAAATGACACACGTATGAATCACCCTGGAAGCCCAGTGTGATTCACAGATCTGCCTGACCGAATGGCTACACCCCCAAACCTTGGGTTCAACATGAGGCCAAGTCTGAAAAACACACCCTAAGCAGACAACTCTATCCAGCCACAGACTGTCCTTCACTTGGCACAGCAAGGCCACCAAACTCTCCATGGTGAACAGACATAGATACGTAGTTGAAACTCAGATCTGGCACATCCATCTTGAAACAGCTTAACATGAATATAAACTCAAGTCCAAATGAAGAAAACTGATCGTGACAGTGACCAGTGCCTCGTAGTACTTTCTGCTGCCAGGTTGAGCCCAGCCAGAGTTTTTCTGGACTAGTCAGTGACGCATATAGCCAAACACCTACCCCCAAAGCCTCCATGTGACCGCAGGCCACAAGGGAAGAGGGCAGACCCGCTCTCCCCTAGCACAGACCCTATCCTAGAGCTTTCACCATGCCCTGGCCAAAGTCCCCAACACTCTAGCCGGGTCAGAAGGAACCGCTGGGTGTCATCGGAGCCTCCCAGCAGCTAAGGGAACAGTCTACACTGCAGGGCAAGTCCCAGGGTGTGAGCTTCTGATGCTACCCTGGGAGCAGAGCAGCTGACTTACCTCGGCAGCCGCAGAACTCCCAGTAAACTTGGATTAAGCAACAATGCACAGGGAAGCCAAAGGGTCTGGAGACTTTCTTTTTCACAAATGTATCAGAAGTTCTAGAACAATAATGCCTAGCCTGCTTGCTGTCTGTGGAGGTACCACAGGTGGTGTCTGAGGGGAGAAATGGGCTTCACTTTAAACCAAAACAACCATTGTAACTTCGTAAGATCTGCAAAAGGACAATTTTCTCATCAGGAGGTTGTTCACCCACTGGTAGGTCTACAGAAGGTACAGGTACCAGCCAATAGGCTGCTATGCAGAGACTAAGAACTGAGAAGGAACTATATTGTGTAATGCCACGTCTTAGAAATCATCAAAAAGTTATACCTTGGGATAACTGCAGAAGCAAACTTTTGAGTTCCCGGATTCAAATCTGGATTTCAGTAGCAACATGTTCAACACACTTAACCTTTCTGTGCCTCAGTTTCCTAGGGTGCAAAATGGAGATGCTGTCAGGGTGAGGACCGAGTAATTCACTATTAATCCCATGTAAGGACACCTGGTACTCCACCATCAGCATCTGCCACGATCCCGGTGTGCTGCACTTTGCTCTTTGACTCCATAACCCTGAGCTAGAAGAATGAGAACCTCCAGGCTCCAGAGGGGGAAACTGAGGCTCAGTGGGAGGTACACATCTGTAATAATATAGTGAGAGACAGCAGAATTCAATCCAAGGCCAGCCTAACCACAAAGCCTGTGCTCCTTCCATATTACCAAGGCCTTCTGAGTGAACCAAAAAAAGACAAAAGCCAAGGGTACCTAAATAATCACCATTCTCTGCCTGACCAGGCCTTGTTACACTATGCCAATTAGGCACCTGTGCCAGTGAGGTTTGGACCAGGACCTTGATGCAACTCTGAGGAAAAGCCTTCACCATCACCAGCCCTCAGGCCAGCCCCTGAGACAACAGGCACCGCTTTCCTCCTGCAGCCTCCCCATCTGCACAGCTCGGCCACCTCCATCCGCCTGAGACCAACGTGAATAGCAAACAGCAGGGACCCACCTAAAGCCCCCTTTATTTCTGTAGGGCTCCAGACTGACCAGGAGGCAGGATGTAAGCTCTACACTTGCACTCCGTAGGCGAGGACGTTCGGGGAGTAAGGCCCATCAAGAAGGAAAGAGCTACAGCGAAGTATTAGCACAGAGAAGACACAGAGCAAATGCTGCTTACGTCAACTCTGAGTCCCACGGGGCTCAGTAAATAGAGAAATATTTATCTTATCTCTGCCTCTTCAAGCCCAAGGAAAAAAAAATTAAACACACACAGGCGCCTGAGTAAAAGCATTATGTGAAGGTTATACAATCTCCCACAACACAGAGGCAGCAAGCTCTCTAACTCCTGGGTGGTCACCATTCCACAAAATAAAGTCACAGGAAGTAAAGAGGGTTTAAAGGTTTAAAAAAAATTAGGTATGTTACAGAATGAAGAACACTAATGAGAGAAAGAGATAAGGAAAACTTTGATCTCAAAATCGTCCTTCTCACCCTCACCTAAAGACATACTTGGAACCCCATAGATACTAGCCCAGGTCATGCACACCACCTACGCTTACACACAAACCAAACCTGTCAAACAACATCAAATACCTACAAAAACAAATTCTTCCATGAACACTCCACCAAGAATAAGAGTTCATGCTTCCCTAGCCTGGGGACTGCAGAGGTTAGCTGGAGAGCCCAGGACAAATTAGGTCAGGGATGGACAACAATGCCGCTGGGTATCAACCTGGTCTGCTCTGGGTCATGTATGGGTTTTTAGTTTGTGCTGAGATAATATTAGCGGTCAACACTTAGGGCTGGCCTGGTGCCAGGCACTAGCCTAAATGCCTTATATATGTTAATGCATTTCATTCTCACAACATCCCTATAAATGCTATTATCATGCCCATTTTATAGCCCAGGAAACTGCGGCCCAGAGAGGTTGGTAACTTGCCCAAGATCACATAGCTTGAAGGGCAGGCCGAGGTGCATACCCCGCCAGGCAATCAGGTTCTCTGTGCGCCTAACCTGATGTGCAGCTTCACAGAGGCCTTCAATACATATTTCAGGCTAATCTCTGGAGTTGATCCAGGACTAAATGGCTGAGAAAAGGGAGTAAAACCTTTAAACGAGCTTCAAGGAGCTCTAAAACGCGTCTGCTTCAGAGCTATCCACTTTCTTACTTGTGTTGATTCATATTCTGAAGACCTGAGGTGGAGAACCAAGAACCCTCTTTCCATCTCTACCCCCTAGGAATTCCCTATTGTTCCACTTTGATTTATGGCTTGTTTTAGAGAGAGCCCATGCTTTTTAACAGACTGTTTTAAGCTTCACCCGTGAATCACTGTTTTTCAAGCCTTACTTATGACATCATGGCAACACGGAAAACCATGTCCTAGAAAACATTACAATGTCGGTTCATGTCATAACTGAGAATGTAACATTCAAGCCCACATATGGATTGGGGTTGATTCCTAACACAAACTCGAAAACATAACACTGCTTCCCGAGCTGTCACTGGGCAGCCGGAATCCTCAAATATGAAGCTTTCTACTGCCCCTCTTTGTTACACTGGCTAATGTTCCAAGGAATGTTTATATTAGCCAGTCCCAAAGCTACTTTCCATCCAATAAATATAATTTCTCTCCCCAAGTGGAGTATGGGATACGGCAAAATTCAAACCTGTGGCAAACTGAGTGGAATTATAATAAAGCTTTGTAAAGTGTTTAAATGGAAAAAAAATGATGTCTTGAACATACGTATGAACATTCATGAAAATAAGGTCATGATAACCCACAGTAAATAAGCGTCTTTTTGGAAGGGAAGCATATTATTTTAAATATTTTCAAAGAATCCTGTCTCAACAACATATTTTACCTGTTTCTTTTTTTTAAGATTTTATTTATTTATTTATTTATTTATTTATTTATTTGACAGAGAGAGAGAGAGAGAGAGACAGCAAGAGAGGGAACACAAGCAGGGGGAGTGGGAGAGGGAGAAGCAGGCTTCCTGCCAAGCAGGGAGACCGATGTGAGGCTCGATCTCAAGACCCTGGGATCATGACCTGAGCCGAAGGCAGATGCTTGACGACTGAGCCACCCAGGCACCCCTTAACTATTTCTTAAAATAAAGAAAAATTCCACCAACCAAAAAGAAAAGAAAACTAAGACGAAATGCAGAAGACATTTATTCAAATACTTTGTACTTATTCTTTTTGCCCCTTAACTCCAGAATGTAGGACTTCTGTCAAAAACCTCTCCTAGCAAACTCCAAAAGAGTTCCACCTAACTGCCTGTATGTATTGCATTTGGAATTCTAATCAGTTCCGCCCACCCAGTGACTCAAGCTGAAATATTAAGATATGAACAGCTGCACTCATCCACCACACCAACAATAGCTTTCAGGAAACCAGGCTCCAGTTGGAAAACGATGCTTAGCAAACCTTCTCAACTTGAGAGAACACTGGGGGGGAAATCTCTCAATAGTTAATAATGAAAAGGCTCATGAAAGATTTTTAAGTGACACATAAAATACGTAGTGTCTCCCAAAAGTTAGCAAGTGAAATGATTTTGTGACCTGTTATACCCTAAGATTTTAAAGTCACGTGCGTTTACTTGGAATTCTCTGGATGATACACCGTAGCTAATGCCTTGTCAGACATGATCCTTCAAGAGAATATTCTCAGAGGAATTACCACTCATTCACCGTGAGGCACAGGCCACATGATACCGGTCTAAACACAAACAGTAAGTCATTCTAAGCCTGTGCCCGTTTTCCTTTCACATTACTTCCTCACTCGTTTACCCCAGCCTGCCTTAAACCTCTGGCCTGTGTGTAGAAGTAAGGTTACAGTGGGGAGAGGGTACTGATAAGTGAAGGGGGGGGGGGCGAAGATGGGGAAGAACAGGAGTAAATAACATAAACCATGACATTTGAAAAGCGTCAAATGGCTGAAACACACTATTGGCAGGTGGAAACACCGAAAGAATCAAGGGAG
>CM053604.1:105154654-105176027 GCA_028646535.1 Procyon lotor | reverse complement strand
GGGGGGGGGGGCGAAGATGGGGAAGAACAGGAGTAAATAACATAAACCATGACATTTGAAAAGCGTCAAATGGCTGAAACACACTATTGGCAGGTGGAAACACCGAAAGAATCAAGGGAGAAAGGAAGTCAAAGGTGCACTGCTGTTCTCAGGAGAAACCTGACATTCCTGCCAACTGGAAGGAAAGCCCCATGGACTTTAAAACTGGAGATGATGTCCTCATGGACAGGGAGCCGAAGCAGAGACAACTTCCCAGAAAAGAGCACAGCAGCTTGGAAGCAAACACGCATTTGGCTGCGTGAGTCGGGGGGGGGGGGGTAAAGATGAGAAGCCTCTGGAAAGAGACGTCTAAATACTCACAGCACAATTCACCAATGTTTACTTTTACAGTTGGCTAGAACATAAAGAAAACAAGAATCTACCCCACCCCTAGCACGGAGTACCTTAACAATAAGTATCCGCTAAGCTCGGACTCAGGCCAGACCTTTGCGTGTATTATTTCATTTAATCCTCACAACAATTTGAACATATATTTGAACATATATTATGTTCACTGCTCTTATGGGCTGCTGAACTGTGTCCCCCAAAATTCATATGCTGAAGTCTTACTTCCCAGTACCTCAGAATGTGACTGTATTTGGTTAGAGATAGGGTCTTTTAAAAAAGGAACTCGCTTAAAATGATGTCCCTAGGGTGAAGTAATCCAGTCTGACCTAATCCAGTATGACCGGTGTCCTTATAAGAGAAGATTAGGACAGAGAGACAGACACAAAAGAAGATCACGTGAAGACACACGGAGAAGACAGCCATCTAAGCCCGGAAAAGAGGCATCCGGGGACACCGTGCAGATATTTGATCTCCGACTTCTGGTCTCCAGACTTGTGAGAAAATAAATTTATATTGTTTCAGCCACCCAATCCAGGATACACCGCTACAGCAACCCGAGCCAAGTAACGTAACCGCTGCAACAGAAAAAGACACTGAGGCTCAGAGAAGCTAACTTGGCTCGCAGTCACATAGCTAGTACGGGGTATAGTTAGAATTTGAATCTGGATCAAAACACAAACTACTCTCTACAGGTTGAATACATAGCCTGGTACAAAGTAAGTGCTTAATGAATACCGACCACTCTTTATTTATACCAAGTGACTAGAAACTGGAATGAGGGATCCACGGATAAAGCCATACTATATACTGTGAGGAGGTTAATTCCTAAGTGCTATGACAGACAAACACTACTGTATCAGCGATTCAGTGCATGAGGGGTTAAATCCAGAATTGGGCTAAACGCCCCAATTACATGACTGATGAAGTAGCACAGGTGAGACCTGATAATGACCTGGCCCAAGGAAGTGGTGACGGGCTAGGCAGGAAGAGCTCGTCTGGCGCACTACATCTCTGTGATCAAAGGAGACAGCTTCATCACACTTCTTTGTCCCTGCTTTCCTTGGGCCCTTTTGTTATCTGGAATATGTGCATAAACCATAGGATGACTTTTCAATACCCCTCTTTTTAATCATTCTTAGCCCAAAGCTCTACTCGGTTTTCCATGGTTAGGGAAGGCAGAAGTCACTTCATTTCTTAATTCTGAATTCTTAATTATTAACTCTAAAACTCTCTGAAACTCCACAAGACATTTCTTAATTCTAGCCACTGGTTTTTAAATTAGAGTAGCAAAGAAAGACAGATTTCCTGATAGCATCCCACAGTTTCTTACATGAAATGATCAGGAAATGGGGCATTCAACCAAGAGGGAAAACAAAAATCACAAATAGACTCTCCATTTTCAAACAATTAGAAGACAGTAAGCATGTGACTTTAAAGCTATACTAAGTGTAATCTTGGATGACTCAAGAGGATTTTGTGGATCCTCAGGGTAATCATGACAAGTATTAATCATCGCTGTAGAAAGAACCTCTTAATATATGGAAATTCCGCGTAGCAGAATGTTAGCTAATAGGGAATTTGCAATGTACATAAAGAAAAGCACTGTGACTCCTATTTGAAATGAAGTTTTGGTGCATAGTTTATTTTTAATGTCCATATTATGAAGAAAACAATACAGAATAGGGACATATAGGAATCTAGCTGCCTAAAAAAATTACACTTATTTTCTGATTAGGGGTTTACTTTAAGTTTAAAATTATGGGCCCAGAATGGATAACTTTGATCTTTCCCTCCTTCCTCAAGAATATTTACTGAATAACTTCCCCGAAGATCAGAACTACCCTACTATATGTGGTGAGAAAATGCCTCTTCACTGAAACAGATTGGTGCTACCACATGGAGATCATCATGTGTAACTCATCCCCTCCCCCATTTTTAAGTAGTTAAGTATTTAAATCAAAACCTTCAAAAATAGCAAAGGTGATATTAAACTCTTGCAATTTCTAGAGTTTCTATTACTCATTTCTACTTAGTAGCTGGCAATAATATGGTTTTGAAAAAAATGGAAAATTTTGGCAGAGAAGATTCTTAGAATGAACAATTTTATTATGAGAATATGCTAAAGTCTCTTATTCCTGAGAAAATTAAGTAAAATTCACTAAATCCAAAACATCGATAACTTTTTCTTAATTAGGGAGACAGCTGTGACAGGAATGAGGAATTGGCAAATAAGTCACTAACAAATCTTCACACTGACATTAACACAGTGGATTCTTTAGGATTTTTGGCAGTACATTTAAAATATTTCCAGACACTCAAAACTACTTCTATGTTCTTCTCATCGGGAAGTGTTTCACAATATAATAAAACAATAGAAGTACTACCGTGCTCAGGTACATGATTCATGCAGCTTGAGATTAGGCTAGCAACAGTAGGTGGCAATAAGAAGGGGGAGGGAAGGGTTGCACAGGAAAGAAAGTCCAGAGAAGAAAAAGATGCCACCCAGAGGAAAATCACATGGGTGGGAAAGCAATTCCCACCAAAACTATGAGCCTCTCAAGGGCAGGAGCCATATGCTAACCGTTCCTGATATTTGGCAGCTAGGGTACTGACCAATTACAGATGTCTATTCAGTGTCTGATACATGATCTAAATCAACTAAATATTTGAAAATCGTCCCAAAATAATAAACTATTAAGAAAGAATAATCCATTAAAGATAGCATAATTTTCACACCTTAAGACTTATGTCAGGGGTTGTGGGTGGTTATGCCCTAGTATATCCATATATCTTGTCCTTCATTATTCCATAATCAAAATCTTTGCTCCTTCATACATAAGACACTCTAATTTATCTGTCCTGTTATTTAAGAACTGTTCCCTTGATGATTCAAATATGATTTGCCACCCCTACCTACCAGTTATTATTTTCAAATTTGCAATTTATACTGGGGAAGGGACTTGAGTTGAGCAAAAGGCATGGGTTAGTGGAAGAAAACTGTACAAGTTTTCGGTTTTATTTTCAACATGATTCTCAATAATCTCTTCATGAATCCTCTCTTTTTATAAGAGTAAATATGGCCATTTTTTTGTTTAAAGATCTTATTTATTGAGAGAGAATGCACACAAGCAGAGGAAAGGGAGAGAGAATCTCAAGCAGACTCCCCACTGAGCCTGGAGCCCAATGCAGGGCTTGATCTCCCAACCCTGAGATCATGACCTGAGCCGAAGTCAAGAGTCAGAGACTTAACCAACTGAGCCCACCTAGGCGCCATGCAAATATGGCCATTTTTAAAAGGTACTGTCTAGGCAGTCATCTCAGAATGCCTTTCAAAATTCTAACCCTAGATCTGCAGGGAGACTAAGTCCTCATTCAGAATGCCAACGTAATTCTTTCCACATGGGTTTTCTGAAAGCAAATTCTGCAGCTCACACACATTAAGGCTTCACTTATATTTGATGACAGCAAGTGAAATTAATATCTCTGAATATTTCTCTTTGAGAAGTTAAAGGGGGTTTTGAGAAAAGTCCTGGTTAAATAAATTTAAGAATCGGTGGGTTTAAGAAAGCTAAGCAGGTTTCTTTATTGCCAGACTTACTTTACTATAATCACATGTGTAGTTTATCTCCAAGACAGGATAGAACATGTCATGTACAGAAGGCCTCGGTCTTCCGAGACTGTTCTCATGGAGCTTCTCTCAGGAATAGGACTCCCCAGAAAACACACTGGGGATTGCCGGATTAAATCCTATCTTGTGTTTTACTTCAGGAGACCTAACAACAATAGACAACCCTATACTCTGCAGCCTGTCTGGAGGGCAGATGGAGGTGGCACATGGAAATACACATTTACAGGTACACATATGCCCCTGTGCCAAGGTGTACTTAATCATAGCATTATGATAGGAAATACTTCAGCTGTGGCTTATGTAAACTTCATTCAAAATCATTTGCTAAATAGATGCTGAATTACACATCGTGAAGCGTTGTGGCTGACAATTAAAAGGAGAAACTGTCATGAATACTCATATTTCTCCACTTCCCTAAAATGTACATGAGATCGGGGTTATTCCATTGTCCATTCTAAGTGTTAACTTGGAGTCTGTGAATACCTACAGGGGTTATAAACTGACTTCACAGCATTTAAGAACCCTAAATTATAAGCAAGATTATATGTATCTGTGCATTTTTGTGGAAAGACAGCTCTTGTTTATACTCCATACTCAAAGGTTTCTGGGGCCCAAAATACATTTTTTAAAATACTCCTGATGAACAGTCTTCCAGCATTATTCTGGCAATATTTCCAACACGAAACAATTGTACTTGTCAAATCAAGATCATCAAAAACACTGCAAGTTGTCCTGATTAAAATATTTCCAGTAAGTCCTGATCACGTTATTAGAATCTACACACAAACAAAAGTCACAGTTGCTATTTTTCTCCCTAGTCTGATGGGCTCATGTCCGGTGAGTCTGCAGAATTTATATAAATGTGTTACCAACAAAGCATTCTAGCATGTTATTTAAAAATAACCTATAGGTCCTCAGGATATTGGTCATATAAAAGGCTCCAAGTGGGCACCTCGGTGGCTCAGAGGGTAAGTGTCTGCCTTCGGCTCAGGTCATAATCTCAGGGTCCTGGGATTGAGTCCAGCATCAGGCTCCCTGCTCAGTGGGGGAGTCTGCTTCTCCCTTCTCCCTCTCCTCTGCTTCCCCTCTGCTCATGCTCTCTCTCTCTGTTTCAAATGAATAAATAAAATAGCTAAAAATAAAATAATAAAAAAATAAAAGCCCCCTAACAAATGTTTGCTGGATTAATTTATTCCAAATTCAGAGGTTTATTTAGAGTTGTTTTTTTTTTTTTTACCTCCATGTCACTATTTTATTACTGAAGGGGGCCGATGGGAAAGGAGACAGGACTTCCCAAGTCACCCTTCATACAACAATCACTTCAGAAAGAGTTAGGGACGCCTATCCTCTATGTGTTGCTTACTGACCCAGCTTGTTCAGGACTAGCTAAGGCCAGGCTCACCAAACTCAAGTCTCTCCAAGCCTAAAAATGCAAAACGTAAGCTCCATAAAGTAGGAGAGCAGTCCCTCTACCTTCCAGCCTCACCTCCCATTACTCCCTCACCAAAACCAACACTGTCAATGTCCCAAATATACCTCCTACTTTGCCACCCTGTGCTCTTCTGAGTCTGTACATTACTCAGACAGTTGCTAATGTCCCACTTTACGTGAAACCTGTCCAACCCCATTCAGTGCCCAGTGATCTTATTATCCAATAATCTATATCAACATAGTGTTTCTCAAAAGTAGCCCAAGCTACTGCCTCATACTGCAGACAGAATTTGAATGGAGATCAGGAAACTACATTTTTATTTTTCTTATTTTTTTAAAGATTTTATTTATTTATTTATTTATTTGAAAGAGAGAGAGCGCGAGCATGAGCATGAATGGGGGTTGGCAAAAGGAGAGGGAGAAGCAGACTCCCCACTGAGCAGGGAGCCCAATTCGGGGCTTGATCCCAGGACTCTGAGATCATGACCTGAGCCAAAGGCAGACGCTTAACTGACTGAGCCACCCAGGTGCCCCAGGAAACTACATTTTTAAAAAAGAACTCTAGGTGAGTCTGACTCCCACTAAAGCTCAAAAATCTCTCCCTATAGAAGATTTAATTCACATCTATACCAGTTATTTTCAATCTTGGCTGCACATAAGAATCACCTGAGGAGCTCTCAAAACTACCAATGCCCAGCCTTCATCCCAAAGCAAGCAGAATAAAATCACTCAATCATTTTATAAGGCATCAGCATTTTTCAAAAGTTTCCCATTTGATTCTAGCACATAATGAGAATGGAGAAACACTGCTGTATAACATCTACCTTGCAATGAATTTTATACATACTTATTATGGGTCTTTTGTTTTTATATTGTATCATTAGTTGGTTTACTCATTCTTATTTTCCTTCTGTTGGTGTCCTGTCACAGTTTATGTCTTACCTCAATTGTTAAAGTCTGTTATCATTCATAATTCCCAGCAAATAGGGCAGAGAGTGGGTGGGTGGCAACAACTGATCTTTAATTAGTAACAATCTGCCCTGCCCCAGTCCACTTGGCCATGAAAAAAAAATCATTTCTTTGTTTGGCTACCTCGCCCAACCCATCAGCACTCATTTTCCTTTTCCTGTGCCCCTACCAGACTATCATTCTGTATCTGCCTCAACTAGTCCTTATAAAATACATCAGTGCTGGGGGGAATGATGTACACATATATCAAATCACACTGTACACATTACATATCTTACAACTTTTTCAATATTATCTCAATAAGCTGAAAAAAATAGCAATGTTCAAGACTAATCTGGTAGGAGATAATAACATATTAATTGATATCATATTTATATTTCAAAAGGAATAAGTTTCTGTTGCTAGAGAATCTGCAGTTTCTGGTCTAGGCATGAGCATGAAAACCAGAGTCAAGAGAAAGAACGCAACACACTGCTGCTGCTCAGAACAGCAAAAGCAAATGATCACTCAATTCAATTCTTTTAGCCTTTTTTTCTTTTCCTTCCTTGGTTCTAGCAAAGCCTCCTTAGTATCACCTTGAAAGCTGCTTAGCCCTCATCGGCACAAAAGAAGAGTCCAGTACCGTGCAAGGTTAACTAGCCCACATACTCAAATGGACAGATCTCCCAGTTCAGACTGCTGGCTCTCACTAGGTTGCAGAATTCCGTGCAACTACATTTTATAGTGGATAAACGTAAAGGCCTGATGTAATGGCTAGGCCCCCAAGAAAGGTCATCCTTCCACTCATGAAAGACTTCTGCTGCTCTAGAGAGGAGGGCGAACAAATCCAAACCCCAAGTTTTTAATCAGAGAGGAACCACTATGTATTGCAACAGACTCATGTGGTTTGGATTGAATGCTGTTGCCACACCCATGCAAAAAGTACCAAAGCAGCCACCTAAAATACAAAACACACAGGAGACAGACTTGGGGCCAGTGAAATGATTTACAAGGGGGAAGACCTCGAGAAGGCTTCAGCAGTTTTAAACAATGCTGGGCTGCTGTAAAGAGGGTTGTGTAACTTTATTAAATAAACTACCTCTCGGAAATAATTGCCCATAAACAGCTCCTTTCCAGTTCTCAGGTGGCAGTTCTTCACTTCATGCCCAGGCTTTTGTTCTCATCCAGTGTCCACCCAGGGGTCCCATCTCCCAGGCCTGAGTCCTCCCCACCCCCTGCACAGCAGCATGCTTCTATCACCCCCAGAAGAGACTAAGACAACCCCCTTCAACACAACCCCCGTGACCTCAGGAAACCGGTCACGAATGAGAAAAATCTTTTCTTTGCCTAGTCCTGTACTACCAATTGATTAACTGGCCCTCAGATAATCGAATCTGCAAATTTATAGATCTTTTTCTTACATTATTTGTTTGCCTTTTTAAGTTATTTGACATGAAGGGGACAGAACAGGGAACTTTCAGGGGCAAAATAATAAAGTCTTCAAAGGAACCCAGTCTGGAAAAGAGAGAGAGAGAGAGAAAGAGAATACAAATGAATTAGGGAAGGGAAGGAAGGACAGCCATCCAAAACAAGAGGGACAATGGGAGGAGTCAAAATGAGCCAAAGCTGAAATCAGCAACAAAGAACCTCTGGGTTTCTCTGACAGACTGAGTCTCTCAGAAGCCCAAGGATGGACCAGGGGTTCAGACAAACCCTTTATGTTGAAGGACTAGCCTGAGCCTCAAGTGAGCTGGATTCTACTCTGACCCTACCAAGTAGAAAGCTTGTGAATCTGGACAGGCTACTAATAAGCTCTCCAGATCTCCATACAGTCATCTATAAAATCTCATGCCAATTGGATAGATACTAGGACCTGAAAGAATTACCTCCTCCTGGTTTTTGTGAAAAATAAGGAGCTGAGACCATCACACTGGTAGCAGGAAGATTAACAAAAGCATTCAACAAATATCTAAAGACCTACCACATATTGGATATTTTAAGTCAGACAAAAGACACTGCCACAGAGCTTACTCTCCAAGAAAAGCAGACATTAAGGCAAATATACAAAAATATAAAAGATACCAGGTGATAAGGGCTGTGGGTGTCATAGGCAGGTAAGGGGGAGAAAGAACAAGGAAGGGGTGCCAAATGAAACACTGTAGTCAGAAACACCTCACCTTGAAATGTGCTGAAGTATGTTACACATTATCAGCCACAAAAAAACCCATAAGGGTCCAGGGCTTCTTTTTGGGGTGACGAAATGTTCTAAAACTGATTGTGGAGGTGGGTACACCTATATGTGAACTTGATTTAATATGTTCACATATTGAAAGCCACCAAACTGTACACTTTAAATGGGTGACTCATATAGTGTATAGATTAGATCTCAATAAAGTGGTTAAAAAATACCAAGCAAAAAGTATTAGCCAAAGGCTTAGGCATATGTAACTGTAGCACACTTTTACAGCAGAGGGAGAAGCAGACTCCCTGCTGAGCAGGGAACCTGATGCAAGACTCGATCCCAGGACCCTGGGATCATGACCTGAGCAAAAGGCAGATGCTTAACCGACTGAGCCACCCAGGTGCCCCTGCACTACTTTCTTTATAGCGTAATATAGAAAATAGCTCCTCCCCATACAGAAATGATTATTAAACGCAAAGCAAGCTATGGTGCATGGAATATTACACACATAACTAAATAATTATGCCTTCCTCTCAATCAACCTACCCCTCCTCTTTCAGGCCCTGGTGAGGTGGTAATCTTGGGCAAACTTGCTCTGTATCACAGGTTACAGCTGGCTGGACAGGGGCAGGCACCAGATCCAAGAGCTGACAACCGACAGGTGGGTCAGTGACCTCCCAAGAGCTGAGCCAGACAATCTCTCTCCAAACAAGGGCAATGATAATTAGCTGGGCCAACTAGATTCTCTTAGGAAGCTGACTTAAGAAGATGGAAATTACCCAGATGCATAGTGGAGGAAGGTGAGGCTGCTGGCACACTTAGAGAAGCAGCCCACAAGTAAGCCAAAATTGGAAGGACACAGAAACTATGAACAAACAAAAGCTGTGGGTGCTACACAGTTGTAAGTGGGTAAAGATGGTGGCCACAGAGCAGCCTAGACTGCAAAGACCAGCTGGGTCACAAAGCATTTAGCACAACCTGGATGGCCCTATGCTACCAGTGGACTTTCTGGTTCTGGTCTCTAATGTTCTCCTATTGCACCAAGCCAGAAACATTAGCTTTGACTTAGCTTTTTCAGCCAATCTTAGAAGCCCTCGAGTCCTGCTAACTTTCCTTTGGCATCATTCACTTCCCTCCGGCATGCTCTCTCCCTCCAGTTGCTCTGCCACCAACCTGGACCACAGCCCCTGTCCTCAAAGGGAGCACAACAGCCCTCCACAGGCTTCTCTGGTCCCAGCTCTACACAAAGGAGTACCCGATTATTTTCCCTTTAAACAGCATATCTCTCTATTTCCTACTCCCAAACCCCAGTGACTCCTCAGTTCTGTTTCAGGGCAGAACTTATTTCCATACTCATCCTTCCAATAGGCTCTAATATTTTCCACTATATGCTAAATAATCTTGGGTATTCAAGCTGTTCCCCCTTCCCAGAAATGTCTATCCTTCCCATCAGCCCATCCTCAGCCAACTCTACCTTCTATATGAAGTTTTTTTGTTTTGTTTTGTTTTGTTTTTTTAACTATACCATGCATCCATGAAGGACCCTCTTCCTAAAATCTGGTGAGAAAACACAGCACTTAATTCCACAGAACCTTTGTCTCATGTTTTTCACTTCCACATCTGGACTGCAAATTCTAATATGACAACACACTCTATTTTTGCAGCCCTCTCTCTCTTGTTCACCAACACCAGTTAACAACAGAGTTCACGTTAACAGTGCTCAGTGAAGACCTGTCAATTAGCTCAGGTTAAGTGGAGAAACACTGTGAAGATCCTAACACTATGAAGGTCCTAAACACTATGAAGACCTTTTGGCAGGTCTAGAAATTGTCTCAACAGCCATTCCAATCTTCTCTTCCCTCACCTTCCTCTAAAATGAAGGCTGGACCATAAACAACCCCTTCCCAGACCTTCTGCAGTGAGGGGAGGCCACCTGAAAATGGAGGCCAATGGGATATAAGCAGAAGGTGATGGAAGATTCCTGCGAAAGCCTTTGATACAGACTTTTCCTCCTCACTATTTCTTCCTCCTCCTGTTGCCCTAGAAAGAGGGTGTAATGGCTGGGCCACATTGCAACCATGAGGAAAAAGCCAAGAACGTGCAGAACCTTCAGCCTTGTCAACCAGCCATCAATCACCTGCTACTGACTTATTATGAGAGGGGAAAAAAAAATTCAACTCGGTTAAGGTCTGTCTACTGTTGCATGCAATCAGCTGTGACTGATGCATTGCTCAAGACGTAAGTGGGATAAATACAGCAAAATTAACCAAAGACAAAATACACAGTAAATAGCCATAGAGGCTGACTCACAATGTATTATGCACATCCCTACCTTCTTTAGGGATAGTCTAGCTTCTAAAAGAGACAAACAGAAAAGTATCACCTGCACCATATGAGGGCAAGAGGAGGACAAGAGGGCAGTATCTATTTACTATGTTTGTAAGACCAAAAGCAAAGCTACTCCTTAAAATATCATATCAGCATCTTGCCAAAGAAAAGGCCAAGGATGATAATGTTTTCAGAAAGAGCCATCTCTTTCCTTTTGATAACATAGCATTGATATTCCTAGAGACAGGGTCCCTTCGTGTTTACAGTTAAATGGGATGGAATGCCTTACAATTTTCTAGGAGAAATTAGATGAGAAGTGATGCTGTGAACACGGAATGTCCAGACTAAGTTTCAGAAGAACTGGTTATGTAAGAAAACATTTTAACAAGGAAAAATATGACAGTCTGTTCTTCTTAAAATAACAAGCATTTCTAATATCACACTTTGGGTTTTGCTTAAATAGTACATTTGCTTGTATTTTATCATTACTGTTCAGGAATTTTTTTTTTTTTTTAAGTTTTTCTTTTAATCACCAGGTGCTCATCATGACAAGTGTGCTCCTTAATCCTCATCATCCATTTCACCCATCCCCCACTACCCACCTCTGCTCTGGTAACCATCAGTTTGTTCTCTATAAAGAGTCTGTTTCTTGGTTTATCGCTTTCTTTTCCCTTTGCTTGTTTCATTTCTTAAATTCTACATGAGTTAAATCATATGTTTTCTGTCTTTCTGACTTATTTCACTTAGCATTATAATCTCTAGCTCCAACCATGTTGTTGCAAATGGCAAGAAGTCATCCTTTCTGAAGGCAGATTAATAATTCCATTATGCCATTGTGTGTGTATATTTACCACATCTGTTTTATACATTCATCTATCAATGGATACTTGGGCTACTTCCATAGTTTGGCTACTGTAAATAATGCTGCTATAAACGCTGTAGTACATAGATCCCTCTGAAGGAGTGTTTTTGTATTCCTTGGATAAATACCAAGCGGTGTGATTGGTAGGCCAGTTCTATTTTTAACTTTTTGAGGAAACTCCATACTGTTTTCCAATTGACTACACTAGTTTGCATTCCCACCAACAGTGCAAGAGGTTTCCTTTTTCTCCACTGTCTTGCAACACTTGTTTCTTATGTTTATTTTAGCCATTTTGACAGGTGTGAGGTGTTAGCTCACTGTGGTTTTGATTTGCATTTCCCTGATGATCAATAATGTTGAGCATCTTTTCCTGTGTCTGTTGGCCATCCAGAAGTCGTCTTTGGAGAAATGTCTTCACTTCTTCTGCATAGTTTTAAAATTGGATTTTTTTGTTTTTTGGGATATTGATTTTTTTTTTAAAGATTTTATTTATTTATTTGAGAGAGAGAGAGATCACAAGTAGTCAGGGAGGCAGGTGGAGAGAGGGGGAAGCAGGCTCCCTGCTGAGCAGAGAGCCTGATGCGGGGCTCGACCCCAGGACCCTGAGATCATGACCTGAGCTGAAGGCAGAGGCTTTAACCCACTGAGCCACCCAGGTGCCCCTACAATGTCTTCTTAATACTGTCTACGACTCTAGACAAAATTCTTAAACTTCTGAGTAGCAAGTTCCTCCTAGATAAACTAGGAGAAAATCTGTCAGTGTAAATACATTCAAAATATATCACCAAAAAGAATGAAACTGCCTCTGGAGAGAAAAGAAATGGCCATTGTTTCTGAAGAAAATAAGATGACAATACAATTTGGGGCATGAAATAGCAACAAATGCAGGCAAGGGTCCAAACTGGCATTAACAGTAAAGCGTCCATTTCACAAAACAAAGTATTTCTTTCTCTTTAAGGGAAGAACTCCTACAGGCCTATCATGATAAGACAAGGAAGCTGAAAATGGCAACAGTATCAAGCTGTCAGCACACATGAAACCCACACAGCCTTTGGATCATTAACCATAACATTACTTTTTAAATCCTGCTTTGGTTAAAAAGCCAGCAATAGTAAGCTTTTTCACTTCTTGTAATACAAGTAGAACATTATGGCCACTATTCCAGAGCATCTGAAAATGACCTCCTTTCCCATGACTTTTAATAACTCAAAGGAAGCTTCTATCACCTTCACAGAAAATTTTTAAATTTCCTAAAGTGTGTTTTGTGGACATAACCGCTCCACCCCCTGTGTCTTTACACAATACTGTAAATAAGACTTGTTGAATACTGTGTCAATGGCAATAATGCATGTTGTGAAAACTAACTACGGGCTTCAAAGACAGTGTGTAACTGGCAGGGGCCACACAGCTTTCTGGGTAAGTGCCCTTGGGCAAGTAACTTAACCTATATCTAAACCCAGGTTCCTGGGGCACCTGGGTGGCTCAGTGGGTTAAAGCCTCTGCCTTAGGCTCAGGTCATGATCTCAGGGTCCTGGGATCGAGCCCCACATCCGGTTCTCTGCTCAGCGAGGAGCCTGCTTCCCCCTCTCCCTCTGCCTGCCTCTCTGCCTGCTTGTGATGGCTCTCTCTCTCTCTCTCTCTCTCTCTCAATCTCTCGCTAATAAATAAATAAATAAATAATAAAATAAAATAAACCCAGGTTCCTAAGTTGCAAAATGGTATTCATACTAAAAACAAGCACCAAGTAAGACTCTGAGAAGTAAATGTTAATTCATGTGAGAGGCTTACATACTTACACAGAAAGTGCTAAAAAATAAAAATAAAAACCTGCTACATGCTACTAGCACAACTGCCATCACTATCATTACTCTTAGTAAACTTATGTTTTAGTACATCTCGGTTTTTATTTTCTAACAGCTCAACTGATAATTACGAAGCAAATTAAAGCAAAATCTAGTACCTCCAATAAAACAACAGTAACCTACTCACTGCTGTTTTAAATTGAAGATATCTTATATGCACCCTCATTTAAACAAATCCAATAGATAAAAATGATATTCACATACACACACCAAAAATAGGTTGGGAGATGACTATTCATCTTAAAGGAATCAGCACTGATCCTTCTTAAATTATAAACACAGTTTAGTGACATCTAAACTATGATTAGTTTACATACACACACATACTGGAACCCACAGAGCTGATTATGTATTAATTCCATTCCAACTTTCCTTCCTAATGTAAATTCTGAGTTTTGGTACACACTGATTAAACACATCACAGTCTGGCACACATCATTCTAAGGTGCCCTCCAACACCTTCTAAAGGTCAAATCCTCACTGGTGCGCTAGCTTCCACCAGAACCCACTCTCTCCCTGTTCCTTTCTATTTTGTTCTCAATGCATACATTAACCTGAGGAAGTACATTTACTCAAAACTACACATTCAGCTTTTAAGCTTTTGAAATGAAAACTTCAAAGTCTCAAAACTTAAAGGTCTTTACAAAGTTGCCTCTTTGTTCTCTGGACAAAGAAGCACTTTTTAAACCCTTTTGTTCCATGATTGTCAAGATAAATCAGTACTGCAGACACTCTGGTAGATACTGCCAAAAGGCAGTGAACCATCTTAAAGCAAACAAAAAACTGTTAACTGTGGTTAAGTGATACATCCGGTTTCTGGATGTAGGACTGCTCATCGACAATTTTGCATAGCCATATAAGCCTTTTAGACAGTAACAATTAAGACACAGCAGTCAATTCTCCAAGATTTCAGAGTTTACATCATAAGTGTGCAATTTAACCATCACAATTCCCCTAGACTAGCAATGAAAAGAAAATCGTCCAAACAGGTCACTTACCTACTTTCAAATCCTTGTTTAAATACTATACAGCATGCACAATAAAATGGAGACAAGGGAAATATTTCCAGAGACTATCAGACAATTCAGAAGAAAATAAACTTATTGGGACAACTTTTCCACGTGCTTATGGAATTATCTCAATTGATTTCAAACTTAAAATTAAGGCTGGAATATATACAAACAAAAAGAAAAAGCACCTGCTCTAATTTCTGTTCAAGAAAAGTTTTCTTTCCTTAAAAGGAAAAAAGAATGTAAAACTGCTCAATCTACTGTGTGAGATGAATTATATTCACAAACATCAGTTCTTCTTAGCAGTACTTTACTTCTCCAAAACTAAACGGAAGCACTTTATCAGTGTGAGAAATTTAAATTAAGCCAGCAAATCACTATTTAATTTTTAAAATATTTTCTTGAGCTATCACAAATTAAAATATTATAAATATTAGCTATGTCAGAGTAAGCTTTTTCCACAGTGATCAAAAAAAGTGTCACAGTCACTCAGTACTCTAAAGGTTACATACAGGAAGGCACAGACACTAACTACCTCACTGTATCAACAACCTTAACCTTGTATCCAGGCAAGCTGCACTTCATTTCTATCCTCTCATCTCTCCTGCCCTTCTTAATTTTGGTTTAAAGGAATCAACCAAGCAATGGGAAAAAGAGGGCAACCTTGCTCTTTTTTTTTTTTATCATATATATATATATGATAGATATATATGATATATATAATATATATGATCATATATCTATCATATATATCTATCATATATCTATCATATATCTATCATATATCTATCATATATATATATATAAAATTTTAAGATTTTATTTACTTATTTGACAGAAAGAGAGAGAGAGCAAGCTTGTAAAAGCAGGGGGAACAGCAGGCAGGAGGAGGAGAAGCAGGCTCTCCACTGAGCAAGAAGCCTGATGCAGGCTCAATCCCAGGACGCTGAGATCGTCATGAGCCCAAGGCAGACAGATGCTTAACCGACTAAGAAACTCAGGTACCCCAAACCTTTTTTAATATTATTATTTGAGAGAGAGAAAGAGAGCAGGCGGAGGGGCAGAGGGTAAGGAAGAGGGAAAGGGAGAGAATCCCAAGTCAACTCCCCTATAAGCACAGAGCCCAAGGCAGGGCTCAATCCCATGACCCTGAGATCGTGACCTGAGCAGAAACCAAGAGTCAGGTGCCCAACCACCTGAGCCACCCAGGTGCCCAGAGGCAAACTTATTCTGACTATCTACTCACAGCTCTCATGTGCCCCATGAAGCCCCTAGGCCCAGATCAAACAGATCTAGAAGTCACTTTCAAAAATGTAAGTTCTCTTACATATTAGCTGTCTGCTTCTTTTCCTGGATTCTACAAATCCCTTTGCTATGCACCTTAGCATTCTGGAGCAATTACTTGCTGCCTGCTTCTTCACCCCAGTGGGGGCACAGGACTCAGTTGGCCCAAGTATACCATCTGCCACTCTCAGTGGCCAGTCCAGGCTGGGCAAGTGACCCATGTCTGATAGGGCCCTGAGGGAAGGCAACCACACGTTCAGGTTTTCCCTGGGACAATTCCAGTTTATCCCTGTTGCTCTGGCATCATTTCATTCTCATAAGTGTTTTGCACACAAGAGACTATATGGTCTCCCTGCCTCTGAGGCAGAGTTCCTCGGCCTCAGCACAGTTCACTAAGAGCTGGACCATTCTTTGTTGTAGGGGGGCTGTCTGGCGCATTGCAGGACACTCACCAGCACACCATCATTGGCCTCTACCACCAGGTGCCAGTAGCACCTCCCAATTAGGACACCCACAAATGTCTCCAGGGGGGCCAAATTCATCCATTTGAGAAGCAGTCCTCTAAGGAAAAGGGGTCACTGTTCTCTAGAATTCCCAGAACAATAAGAAAGATAGCCTTAAGCTATTGTCACCATGCAAAGAATGCCTATTTGAGGGTCAAGCCAACTGAGGGAAATGCCCGAGCTACAAAGAGTGATCTGATGACACTGCTGGAGCCCCTGGATTCAGGTGTACCTAAAGCGAGCCCCACGCCTCAGACCTCACTCATGTGAGCCCAGAAATCTTTTTGCTTCAACGAGTTTTAGTTGGATTTCTCTTACTTGCAGCTGAAGGAAATGAATGAGGATATACAGCCTGTTTCATGTCAAAAATTTGAGCCATCAGGAAAGAAAAAGGGCTCATGGGGCACGTGGTTGGTTCAGTCAGTTAAGCATCTGCCTTCGGCTCAGGTCATGATCTCAGGGTCCTGGGATTGAGCCCTCTGTTGGGCTCCCTGCTCAGCGAGGAGTCTGCTTGTCCCTCTCCCTCACCCTCTGCTCCTCCCCCACTCATGTTCAAGATCTAATAAAATGTTTTTAAAAAAAGAAAAATCAGATTAATTCTGAACCCTATCCCATGCTTTCCACAAAAAGAGACCATGAACTCTAGTTCTAGGGACATAAGCAATGAACTTCTGCACTAACATCCTAGAGTCCCTCCCTTTGAAGAGCCTGAGAGCCTCTGCACCTCACCTCCAGCAGCACAGTGTGTCCACACTCAGTGCAACCGGGCCTAAAGAAAGGGGTGCCATCTGCACCCCACTGCATCTGAAGAGTTACAGTCAGCGGAAACAGTTCTTTCTTCTAGAATCATTACTAAACGTGTTAGAACCTAAGCTGATAGCTAGAAAAGAGGACAAAAAGATCTTTTTAGATCGCTGATAATTACACTTTAAACTCTTACAGGTTCTATTCCTCCTCCTCTCTTGGACAAAGGCAAAAGTCTGAGGTCCTAGAGTCTCTTCCCAGACGTTGCCAGAGGCATTTTCTTCTCAGTAGGCATCTAAAGAGAACCAGCATGACTCCACAGAGATAAGACAGAAAAATCAGCAGTGCCACTCCGTGAAAAAGAAAAAAGTGCTTTCATTTAATACTTAAAAAAAAGTTTAAAGACTGTTTGAATAAAGCATTCAACTTTAAGTGCCATCAGAATAAAAGTCTGGAATTGAGGCATTTGTTAATGTCTTGATGATGTTTATCCAGACGTTTTATTCCTACCTTTTCTCCCCATACACCTTCCATTACCTACTCTCAGTTTAACATCAAGATTCCATCCACCACCCCCATTTCAAACAGACAGTGAAATCAAAGTCTTACAAGTCATGTATTATTTATTAACCAGAAAAAGAATGTGAAGGAGAAATTAAAACACAATTAACTATCTTGCTCCCTAACTCACAGAGAAAATAAATCTACTGGTAATGATTTCCTCAAAGTCTTCAACAAATCAACAAATTTATCTGAACCTCACCCATCTTTTCCACTTCTTCCAGTATTGAAATAGACGAAGGGTGGTCCTGCCTTCACCTGGACTCTGAAACCCATTTTCTATATTCAGAAGTACTTTATACTCTGGAATATTCCCTGAATCTTCACTCTCCTCCTCTCTGTCGGATATCATCCTCAGCATGTTCAAATCTCACCCATTAACCAAGAGTTCAGGAGAGCTATCTATACTACAGGCTCATTATTTCCCTTATACCCCCCTTTCAACCCTTTATGTCAGGGTCTCATCGCTGCTGTGCCATAAACTAATCTCCCAGCTATTACCAATAGCACTGTCTTTTTTTTTTTCCAATATGACATAGTGTTATATTAGTTTCAGGTGTACAATATAGTGATTCAGTATATGTATTCAGAATATATATATTCGCTATATATATCACTATACATAGTGATATACATATATATCACATAGTGATATATATACTCACTATACACATCACTATACATAGCGATATATATAGTACAATATAGTGATTCAACACTTCCACACATTACTCTGTTCTTCAGGACAAATGTACCCTTAATCTCCATCACCTATGTCCTCCATCCCCACTACCCACCTCCCCTCTGGTAAACATCTGTCTGTTCTCTATGGTAAATAGTCTTTTAGTTTACCATAAGAGACTCCTAGCCTCATGAAACGAACTAAGGATGGCTGGGAGGCGGGGGGGTAGGGACAGGGTGGCTGGGTTGTGGACATTGGGGAGGGTATGTGCTATGGTAAGTGCTGTGAGATGTGTAAGCCTGACGATTCACAGACATGTACCCTGGGGCAAATAATACAGTATATGTTAACTAATAAATTAATTAATAAAAGTCTTTTTGTTTGACCAATGACACTGTCTTAATGCAATGTCACCTGTACTGCTGGTACTGGTTCTCTTTGTAAAATGACCTTTTCTCCTCCCTGCTTCTCCATGACTTGTGCAACCCTCACCAGAATTTGCATCTCCTTCCTCCCCCTACCCCATGGTTACTGCTCTCAAATCTCCTCCCAAGCTTTTCTCCCATCCACTCTTTAAAAGTTGTATTCCCAGGGCGCCTGAGCTTAGTCGGCTAACTGTCGGCCTTCTGCTCCGGTCATGTTCCCAGAATCCTGGGATCGAGCCCCACATAGGGCTCTTTGCTCAGCGGGGAGTCTGCTTCTCCCTCTGCCTCTGCCTCTCCCCTATCTCGGCTTGTGCTCTCTCTCACTCGCTCACTTGCTCTTTCTCACTTACTCTCCTTCTCTCTCTCAAATCAATAAAATCTTTTAAAAAATTAAGTTAAGAAAAAAAAAGTTGTATTCCCCAGGATTTGCCCAGCCTCCCTGCCTTCTCCCTTTACACTGTTCTCCCAGCAGGTTTGCTACTGTTACATGGCGTCATTTCCTATCTACATGCTGTGTCTCCAGAAACTTTACCTCCAGCTGTATGCCGTGTTCCCAAAACACATACTTATAAAAGAAGCAAACTACTGAATGCATCCACTGGAGAGCTGAGAAGCACCTCGGTCTCAACATATCCAATCCAAAAATGTCTCCTCTCTCCCACAAAACCTGTTCCTCTAGCTAGACTACCTCTGTGAATAGCACCCAACTAACTGCCCGGGGCAGGAACTACAGAATCACCCTGGGTGTCTCCTTCCTCAACCCCCCCTCCTAATCGCCCACCACAGCCTGCAGCCTCTGTATTCTTCGTCTCAGGAATCTCCCTCTTCCACTACCAAAGTCTCTGGCCTAGATGAGAGACCTCCCAACCTCCAGGTCCCCTTTCCTCTCACAACCACTGCCTGCCAGAGAAACTTCTACAATGCAATTCTGATGATGCCAGTCCCCTGCTGGACATGTTTCCATCACTTCCTACCATGCTTCAAATGAAATGTGAAGTCCTTAACTGGTTTCAGGAGGCCCCTCCCAACCCAGCACCCGCCCACTCTGTGGCCCCATTGTTCTCACTCTGCCCCTGCCTCACTCCCAGCCCACCGGAGCTGCTCCTCCAGCCGTGTAGCACACAACCTCTCTGGCCTCCAGTGCTCTTGCATACATTTGACCATGCTTGAAGAACCCTTCTTCCGTCCCCTCAGTACAGAAAGCTCCTAGCCTTCCCTGTGGCCTCAGCTTAGAAGCTCTTGAAGTCTTGACTCCCTAGATAGTCCTAACTAGGGTCATAGAATCCCAATCTTACTCAACAAAGTGAATGACAAGATTTAATTAATTTTCCATCTCCCCCACTAGAACTCTGACTTCTGCAAAGATACACAAGGTCTCTGTTCACTGCTAAACCTCTAGCAACATGCCCACGATAGGTGGGGTTTAAGGACTTGGGATGACACTTCGTCCCCTCTGTCATAAATGAGGCTATTAGAGTGATGACTGTGAATAGATTTTTTTTTTCTATGCTTAGCAAACACATTCAGGGACCATTATGAATCAGTTTTCTAAGTGCTTTAGAAATAATTAACTAATTTAATTCTAGCAACATTTAGGGAGATAAATACTACCCACATTCTACAGAAGAGGAAATCAAGGCACAAAGGAGTTAAACAAGTTGCCCGAGATCACATAGTAAATCTGACATCAAAGACCACGCTCCTCAGTATTTTTGTTATTCTGCCTTTGACCTGCATCTCACAAAAGAAAAACAAAACTATCTGTCACAGTCACAGAAGTCCTATCTGCCAGATTCTCCAATAGAAGTAATGACATGTCAGTGACACTCCACTCCCTTGTACTTCTTTGGCTTGTCCCCAAAACTTTCAAGCAAAGAGCTTCAGTAATTGCTGGATTTCAACACGCTATTACAGCTGGTTTCTTCTATTTCATAAATGTGAGGCCTATATTCAGCCCTGTGCTTCAAATACAGTTAGCCTGAAAGGAGCACGGATTCACAGACTATTTCTCCTCTCTCTACTGGTAATGCCACAACTATGTCCAAGTTCAACCAAGGGAAATCAGAATGCTGATCTTTTGATGACAGCACCTACCAGGGGCCAGACACAGTTCTGAGATCTGTTACTACGGAACATTAGGATTAAATACTACCCCATCAGGTAGAGTTCCTACTATCTCCACTTTACTAATAACGAAACAGAAAGTGAAGTGGGATGCCTGGTTAAGCCTCTGCCTTCAGCTCAGGTCATGACCCCAGGGTCCTAGGATCGAGCCCCACATCGGGCTTCCTGCTCAGCAGGGAGTCTGCTTCTCCCTCTGCCACTCTTCCCATGCTTGTGTGTGTGCACGCGCGCGCTCTCTCTCTCTCTCCTCTCTGACGAATAAATGAGATCTTAAAAAAAAAGAAAGGGAAAAGGAAAAAAAGAAAGCAAGACACTGAGGGTTTAAGTAATTTGCCCAAAGTCTCGTCTGCCCAAAGCTTTGCAGTCAACACTGCTAGGAAGTAGGGGAGCCAACTTCACAGAGATAAAAAAA
>CM053604.1:105130412-105154154 GCA_028646535.1 Procyon lotor | reverse complement strand
ACTATGCAGCCATCAAGAGAAACGAAATCTGGCCATTTGCAACGACATGGATGGAACTGGAGGGTATTATGCTAAGCAAAATAAGTCAGTCAGAGAAAGACAAGTATCACATGATCTCTCTGATATGAAGAATTTGAGAGGCAAGGCGGGGGTTTGTGGGGGGGGTGGGGAAGAGAAATGAAACAGGAAGGGATGGTGAGGGAGACAAACCACAAGAGACTCCTAAACTCACGAAACGAAGTAAGGGTGGCTGGGAGGCAGGGGGTAGGGATAGGGTGGCTGGGTTGTGGACATTGGGGAGGGTATGTGCTATGGTAAGTGCTATGAAATGTGTAAGCCTGACGATTCACAGACATGTACCCTGGGGCAAATAATACATTATATGTTAATAAAAAATAAATTAATAAAAAAAAGTTTAAAAAATAAAAAAATTTTAAAAAGAATGAAATCTTGCCATTTGTGACAACATAGAGGGAACTAGAGGGCATTACGTTAAGTGAAGTAAGTCAGAGAAAGACAAAATCACACTATTTCATTTATATGTGGAATTTAAAAAAACAAATCAAACAAAAAGCAAAACAGAAAAAGACTCAGATACAGAGAACAAACTAATGTTCGCCCAAAGGGAGGGGAATGGGAGTGATGGATGGAAGAGTGAAGGGAACTGAGCAGTGCAATCTTCCAATTATAAGATAAATAACACCCAGGGGTGTAAAGTACAGCATAAGGAATATAGTCAATAATATTGTAATAACTTTGTATGGTGACAGATGGTAACTAGACTTAGTGTGACAATATCATAATGTATATAAATATTGAATCACTATGTTGATTCTAATACAATTATTCCTCAATAAAAAATTAATAAGGAGAAGTACAAAGAAAAAAAAAACCTTAATAACAGAAAACCATACTTCTAAAATAGGGTAACATTTATTTTATGGACCATAGACCATGCTGGGTGTTTTTTTTTTTATTTCATTACTCATATATAAAATAAAGATTATCTTCATTTTACACTGGGGTGCTAAAGCTCAGAGATGTTAAATAATTTACACAAAGTTGCACAGTTACTACAATAGCAAAGGCTTGATTCTATTCCAGCACTATTTGCACAAAGCCATGCCCTGCCCAGGATACAATCCTGCCACTGGTCTAAAGCACTCTCTAAGAAGCTACTGGGTAACTCCTGTACTCCTTACGCTTCCTGTCTCAGTACCATGAATACCAACAGATTGTGGTGAAGTCTCATGTCAAGCAAATTGAAAAGCTGAAAAAAATAAAATGCAATCCATCACTGCTGGTCAGAGTACTCACTGAAACAATAAATATCGACAAGAAAGGGAAGCCAAGAATGTAAAACACCAAGGGCTGTTTTTAATGAGATAGAAGCAATATTCTCTTTTTTATTTTAGTCATTGACTAAACAAGGAAAGAAAACAAAAGATTCTTATCTTTATATTAGAAAATGCTATTTGATTCTTTTTTCTTTTGCCAGCTTTTTACATCCAATCATTAAGTACAAAGGCTGCCCCAGGGACCTCCTGGATAATCTGCTTTCTCTCACTTCTCCAAATTTCTAGTCAAGCTCACCAGCTCTTTCAGCTACTGTCATGGCTTGGTTTTGTTTCTTAATGTTTTTCTTAAAGAATTGTTTTTTTTTTTAAGATTTTATTTATTTATTTGACAGAGAGACATCACAAGTAGGCAGAGAGGCAGGTGGGGAGAGAGGGAAGCAGACTCCCCGCTGAGCAGAGAGCCCAATGTGGGGCTCGATCCCAGGACCCTGGAGATCATGACCTGAGCTGAAGGCAGAGGCTTAACCACTGAGCCACCCAGGCGCCCCAAGAATTGTATTTTTTTTTTTTTTTAAGATTTTATCCACTTATTTGTCAGAGAGAGAGCACAGGCAGGGGGAGGGGCAGGCAGAACAAGCAGAGGGAGAAGCAGGCTCCCTGCTGCACAAGGAGCCCAACGTGGGACTAGATCCCAGACCCTGGGATCACAACCTGAGCCCAAGGCAGATGCTTAACCGACTGAGCCACCCAGATATCCAGAGGACTGTATTTTTTAGAACAATTTTAGATTCCCAGCAAAACTGGGCAGAAGGCACAAAGACCCCCCTGCCCACACACATGCATCACCTCTCTCATTATCAACATCCCTTCGCTATCACAGTTTTGAAACTTCATTCTCCCTCTATTTAATTCATGTTTAGCTTGCTCTGCTCAAATTCTTTTTCTCATTAAAATATAGAAGAGACTGAAAGACATAAATGTGAAAGGCTAAATCACAACACTTTTAGAGAATAATATAGGATTGTAATTTCTTACCCTTGGCGTACGGAACAAAAACACACACCATTAAGGTAAATTTCGATGAACTACAAGCATGGTGACAATTCTCCACCTCTGCTTGTAGGCACCTCTTTTTGATGCAACTCTGCAGCTCCTCCAGCAACGGGGGGAGTCTTTCTTCCTACCCCTTGAATCTAGGCTGGTCTTATGGCCCATAGGATGTAGTGAAAGTGACACTGTTGTAATTGAGAGCCTCCATCCCACAAAATTTTGTACACCCCTGCTCGACTCTCTTGGAACCCTCTGCCTTCCATGTCAACAAGCCCAAGCTAGCCTGCTGGTTTGTCAAAGACTTGTGGCCCAGGCCCCTACATACTGCCCACCGGTCAGTGGGCCAACCCACAGAAGCAGAGCTTTCCTGCCCTCTGTGCAGGAGGTAATCCAGACAAGCTGAGTCCTGACTGAAATAAATAAATGGCTGCTCTTTAAGCCACTAGGTTTTGGGGTGATTTGTTACAAAGCAATAGGCAATATTAATGGAATCTGATTGTGCTAAACTTTTAAAATTTTTAGGACTTAAAAAGAATGAAGATAAGCACATACCCAGGAGGCATAAATAACAGCTATAAATCAATGAGGCAGAAATTCCAATAAAAAATTGAACAAAACACTTGTTCAATTTTCCTTGTTCACAAAAGGAACGGAAAGAAATCTAAATGGCTTATAACCACATGGAAAAGGTGCTCAAATTCATTAGTGGTAATAAGTGAAAATGAAAATCTCAACATACCTCAATACACTCACCAGACTGACAAAAACTAGTATGGCAAGCCCAGGCATTGGTGTAATTCTGTATGTGGAACAAGAGAAATCCTCATATACTGCTGGTTAAGAGTAAAATTTGGGATACTTACTTTTTAAGTACTTTGGCATTTTCTAGTGAATTTGATGATATCCTAAAACCTGGCAATTGTCCTTCTAAGTCAATTCCCAAGATAAACTCTTAACACATGTGCACTTGTAGACGCATACTAGAAAATCCATAGCAGAACAATCTCAATAATAACCAAACACTGGAAAAAGCAAATACCAATCAACCACAGAACTGAAAATTATATTACACTCATACACTATAAAGTAAAAATAACTATAAATACACGTGTCAGCACAGATGAATCTCACGACTAGGACAGAGAGAAGCAAGTCACACAAAAAAAATAACACACAGTATGGTTCCTTCATATAAAGTTCAAAAAAAAAAAAACTACACTATATTTTAGATTGCATATATAGGTCATGAAATTACAGAAAAGCAAGTGAATCGTGACTTCAAAAGTCACACAATGCTTACCACTGAGGGCCGAGGACCGCAAGACAAACAGAAAATGACAAAGGAATTTAAGGTATTTTAGTTCATAACCTAGCGCTGAATCTGTAGATATTTGCTTTATGGCCCTTGTTCACTGTGTACATCTGCACTGTATACCTCTGTATTTTTGCCACAATTTCACAACTAAAAATAAAATTTTCTAAACGAGAGTAAAACCTAACTAATTAGAACATTCCAAAGTGACTTAGTTTCTACTGTAACCCAAACAAACATCTAATTATTCTGACACCCTTAAGCTGCTCCCTCCACCTGTAACGCTCCTTCTCCACCCGCACTGGGCTGGCTCCTTCTTAATCCTAATGGCTCAGCCCATGTAGTCCTCCTCCTTACCATCCTCTCCAAAACAGGGTGACCCCCCCGCCCTAAATCCCTCTCTATCCTTTCGCCACTTTATTTTTCTTCATAGCACTGACTAACAAAAACTACCTTATTTAGTCACACCTTATTCAGCATCCTCTGTTTTCCCACTCTACAGTATCCGTTCATGTGTCTGGGGCAACAACCAACAGTCTTGTGCTTCCCTATACCCCTGAAACAGGGACCACAACAGGATTTTCCTTTTGCATTTCATGCATTTATGTGCACATATTACTGGTGTGTGAGTTTATCATTTTGAATCACTTTATGCTATTCTATTCTGTTCATGTACATTTACTTATATAGGTATACACATTTTATATATAATATTCATATAATATATAAACACTGAGATAAATTATACTTTTCCCCCTCTGGAGCTGTTTCCTGTAGTATTTTATCCAAATCACCAGGTTGAAGTATACTTTAAAGACCATGTTTTGGGGCACCTGGGTGGCTCAGTTGATTAAGCATCTGCCTTCTGCTCAGGTCATGATCCCAGAGTCCTAGGGGGACTCCCTGCTGGGCGGGGAGCCTGCTTCTCTTTCTCCCTCTGCCTGCCACTCCCCCTGCTTGTTCATTCTCCCTTTCTCTCTCTCTCTCTTTCTGTCAAATAAAATCTTTAAAAAATAAAATAAAATAAATAAAGACCATGTTTCCTATGGCCAGGGCAGGATGCTCTCCAGAAAGTTAAAACTTAAAGGCACCAGCTTTTTAACATTTCATAATACCTAATTTCATTGTAGTGTAAAATGTTTGTAATAGCAGATCAAATTTGGGTTCATTTGCACAGCTAATATATTTCTTCCTATGTAAATAGCATGCTTTTCTCTCTCATTAAGTGCTAAGTATTATAGTCACATTAATACTTTATTTTAAAATAAATTGTTCTTGGGCTCCTTGCTCGGCAAGAAGCCTGCTTCTCCCGCTACTATTCCCTCTGTTTGTGTTCCCTCTCTTGCTATGTTTCTGTCAAATAAATAAAATCTTAATAAATAAATAAATAAATAAATAAATAAATAAATAAATAAATTGTTCTTCCTTTCTGTTGACTTCCTTCTGGTGTTATTGGAGTTCGTTACACAAAATTTTTTTATTATTTAAAAATCTGACCATACCAAACCCCATTCCTTTTAAGAATCACAAACTGAACACATTTCTATCATGTAGTACCTCTTATTTTATTCTGCCATGTAGTTTATACTTTCATAGCTATCTTCTGCCTTTTCAAACATAACACAAAACTTGTAAGACAGTTCACCATATTTAGTGCAGTCCATCAAACAAGCACAAAGATGCACTATGCGAAGGATAACGTCTCAACTTTCTAATATCACTGCACATGTATCCCAACCAGTCTTTGGTTCTCAAGTTACAAAAGTTCTCAAGTTACAAACAGCATTCCTCTACTGGGGGGAAGACAGCGAGGGGCCCCTGGATGGGAATACCGAGACTGATTGCCTACTCTATGCTAACTGGCTTACAGGTACTACTTCACTTGCTCCTTACAATCAGCTGGGAGAGAAGACGTTGGTGTCACCTTATCTTACAAATGGGTTAGGTTCAGAGATAGATCAGTGACTTGATCAAGGGCACAGACCTCTTCAGATTGCTAGTAGTAAGTGCTGGAGGCAAAATCAACTCCAGTCTCTCAAGCTTCTACCAACGTCCTTTCGATTACAACATTCTGACTTTCGAAGATGGAGCATTATTCCTTTGCCAAGATTTATTCCTCACCCACTCATCTGAATGACGCTAATGAAGATTTCTAACTAACAGGAAAATTCACATACACAGGGCTCCATGCCCCTGTCCTCTCCTGCCAACTAATTCCTGACCACTGTGAATGAAGGACCTTCCAGGTGCACACAAAAAAGCAGAGCAAACGTAAAAGAATTCATGTGATTTGCACTCTTTCAAATGAACTTGCCGCTTCCCAGTCACCCAGACTAGAACTTGTAGGTCTTCAACCCACAGACAAATGGAAGAACGCATGGGCAATAGAACCCTTCCCAGGGTTAAAAGCTATGTGGGAGATGAGGAACTCTGTTGGAGGCCTGGTTGGTTTGAGTCGTAGGGCACCACGTGGAAAGATGCAACCAGTTTCGATCCAGGTTCAGCAAGCCTCCAGACACCGCCCCAGATTGCCACAGCTCACCCTTGCTGATTCTAGAGGTGAGAAAATTATTGTTGGGGTTTTTTTTTTTTTTTTGGCAGAATATCCACCCATTAACAGTTTTCAGTTAGGACGATGAACTCTGAGACACATACAGACAGTTAGGAGGAGGGTAATGGGAAGCCCCTCTGTTCAGGTTGCCCTAGTTTTCCTACGCTTCAAGGCAGCTTTTGCACTCAGTATAACCGCGGAGCGACAGTCCCCGCTCTGGTGATAAAGGCTGCGACTCCCACCTCCGGCAACGGGGCTGCTTGAGGAAACGTGGCAGCTTCTATACTTCTTGGCTTGAGAAGAAGAATGAAACAGCAAATTAATGTATCTACCTTACTCATGAAATCTGAAATACAAGACTCTGCACACACCATACTGGGTTCTAAATCAGCCATTTTTTTTCCAAACAGGTGAACTGTACCTAGATGTTCACATTCCTTTGCATGTAGAGACCCAAGTAACTGGTATCAAATATGCAAACGTTCTGCCAAGAGAAGCTCTGCCACCCTTTCTGCACATCAGAACAGGTACCAAAATTCTTCAGCGTTTTATTTAGAGAGGAATAGGGAACAGACTCTAAGTACTTAATATCTTTTATGCCAGATTCATGCCAAGGAAATAATGCCTGTATTAATCCAACTTAACTTGGCAACTTAACCAAATTCCTCTGGGTCTGTAAACTGGCCTCATGTTTTCCAGATTCACACAACTGGCAGTGGCACTATATCCAAGAACAGCATGATAGCCTTTCTGTATGACTCAAATAAGAAAGTAAATAACTCACTTTGTAGATTTTTTTAAATGATGCAAACATCTCATGAGCCCGAAATTCATTACTGGGCTAGTCGAGGCCTGAAGGCCAAATCACAGGCTGTTCTAGGAAGTGCTCAAGGGCCAACCCCATCTCTGGAACCGTTACAGGAAGGCATTCCTAGCCCCAATTCTCCAATTCCAGTCCAACTGCAGTGTGCGTAGAGTGACATCTTCCTAATCATAGAAAAAGCAGCTTCTAAAGTCATGAGAATATTCCAGACCTGAACTGACAAATCTATGGGGTAGAGGAAAATGAGATGAGTCCACAAAGATGCAAATGGCTGGGAACAAATGCACAAACCCAGAGTACGAGACCCAAGATGCAATGTGGCACATAGCAGACAACCACATGCTGTTAGCCAAAATAATCACAGACAACACTTAAGAAGGGAGTGATCTGAACACTGCAGAGAATCCCATAGGCAGGTCCACACTGGGGACCACCACCACTCAATCTCCACCACACCTTATTCCCAACTCCAACTGTCCCACACACATTCAGCAAATGCAAAAAGGCTACGCAGGCTAAGTTCTGTGTACAGAGAATCTCTGTCACTTCCGACTATCGGATGAGCAGGGCTCTCTGGTAGCCACCTGGCCTACCAGCTTGCAAATGTGTTTGGTGACAGATTCAGTTGTTCAAAGAAAATTTATTGATGGTGAGGACAGAAGAATTAGCAGACAAGTATTTGTTTTCCACTGCTGCTATAACTAATCACCACAAATTCAGTGGCTTAAAACAACACAAATTTATTCTTACAGTCTTAGAGGTCAAAGGCCAGTCCGTTTCACTGGGATGCATTCCTTTAGGAGACTCTAGGGGAAAATCCATTTCTTTGCCTTCTCCAGGTGCTAGAGGATGCCCAAATTCCTTGGCTCAAAGCCCCTGACCCACAATCACATCACTCTGGCCTCCGCTTCTATTGCACATCTTCTCTAACTCCTTTAAGAACTATTGTGATTACAGTGGGCCCACCACCCTCACCCAGGATAATCTGACCACTGCAAGGCCTTTAACTTAATCCCATCTCCAAAGTCCCTTTTGCCAAGTAAAATAACATATTCACAGGTCCCAGGAAGAGAATGGGACCTCATCCTGCAAAGCATACCTTATAATGTCAGGTACTCTCCTCACCACTTTACATTCATTGATTGCTTTAAGTACCCCAACCACTCGAAGAGACAGGTATTATTATTATGCCCACTTTACAGAGAAGAAAACTGAGTCACACAGAGCAACTTGCCCAAGATTATACAACCGATAAGTAGAAGAACTAAGAGATAATCAAAGCTGCTCGAGTTGAGGTAAGATAAAGATCCCGTTCACTAGTCCCCATCTCCCAAAAGGGATCCCCGATGAGAGCGCACCCTACAGAAAACCCAATCTGAAAAGCACTGACAGTCTCCCACCTTCACTATATAATTGGGAAATGAAAGCACAACTTTGAACAACTAGTTCAATTTCACACACCTAGTTCAAGGTGAGCACTAACTAGAATCCAAGTTTTAGTACCGAATCCTAGTTTGAGGATAACCTGGTGGTGCAACTATGAGGAAGGAATACATGGTCCAGCAGGTGGACAGTACGCCCCAGGGAAAGGCTGCAAAGGTGGAGTGCATGACCGCACACATGCGGAAGGAGACTGAGGTGAAGTGCTTAAGTATGAAAAAGAATATCGAGGCCAACACACTCCCAAGCTCCACCTTCTCTGATTATAATTCATAGAGAATAAGAATGGCTGAGGAGCCGACAAACATAATGACAGGGTCGCATGCTGACATTTGGATAGCTTGACATTTCCAGGGAAATACCTAAATCAAAAACCGATGGTCCCACAGATTTATTTATTTGGCTACCCCTTTCATTACAATTTTAATCTGAATCTCTCAAACCCTCAAGTTACCACTGGTCCCCCTACTCCCTATAGCTTTCTGCTCATCTGCCTCCCATATATAAAATACCTGTATGGCCCCTGAAGGCACTGGAATTCCAAGTCCTAGGCTAAGTTAAAGAACTTCAGCAGGGAACATCATCTTAGAGACAATCTAGACTAATGACCCTATTTTACAGATGAGGAACTGAAGGCACAGAATACGAGAGGCAGTATTGTTTATAAAAAGAAAACAGGCAGGGGCGCCTGGGTGGCTCAGTCGTTCAGCGTCTGCCTTCGGCTCAGGTCATGATCCCAGAGTCCTGGGATCAAGCCTCACATCGGGCTCCTTGCTCAGCGGGAAGCCTGTTTCTCCCGCTACCATTCCCTCTCTCGCTGTGTTTCTCTGTCAAATAAATAAAATCTTTAAAAAAAAAAAAAAAAAAGAAAAGAAAAGAAAACAGGCAGGGATGACTTGAAATATTGGCTCTGCCATATCCCAGGTGTGGCGATGGACAAGACACATCGTATGTATCAGATTTGCCATCTAAAAACTGAAAATACCCAGAATGTCCCATCTAATGAACATGTGGCCCTAGAAGGTTCTGAGCAGAGAAGGATCATAATCAAACATGTAGCAGCGTCACTCTGGCTGCTGTGCTGAGAACAGACTGAGGTGGACAAGAGCAGCAACAGGAAAACAAGTTAGGAGGTTACCACCCTGATCCAGGGAGAGACAAGAGTACCTCTTTAAAAAACTTCTGGAAACTGTGCCAGCAACTAGTAAGACTCTGGGATCTCAACCTAGTTCATGCAAAAATTTCCCCAAGAATAGCAATCACTTTTGAAACATCTTGGCTTCGAAGCCAAGAAAGTCTGCTTTATAAGTGCTTAAAATTAGTAAAGTGTGCTTGTTCCCCTGTGTTATGGGTTCCATTGTGCTGCCCCATCCATATATTAGAGTCCTATCCCTCAGGATCTCAGAACATGGCCTTACTTGGAGAGAGCATCTTTACAAGTGTAATCAAGTTAAAGCTGGACCATTGGGGTAGGCTCCCATCCAACATGACTGGTGTCCTTATAAAACGGGGAAAGTTGGACACAGAGACCCATAGAGGGAAGACAAGGTGGAGACACAGAGGAAGATGGCCATCAATAAGCTAGAGAAAGTGTTCCAGGCCACTTTAAGGGAAGCCTCTCACAGACCCCAGAAAGAACCAGCCCTGCGGATACCTCCATTCTGGACTTCCAGCCTTCAGGGCAGGGAGTCAATAAATTTGTTACATAAGCCACCCAGTCTGTGGTTGCCCTAGCAACATAATACATCAGGATTCTTTTTTTTTCCTTTTTTAGAAAAATAAGGTAACCTCAGGGTTAAAAGTAATACAGGCATAAGAACACTATTGGTAAGTATTTGTTCTTACAGATCAGGGATTTAAGGTCTGCTGCAAAACAATACTATTTTAACATTCTGGTCATTGAATACAGTAAGCTAGCAAACAAAGTGGTTTCCAAAATGTCCTAAGAAAGGGGAGACAAAAAAGAAAAAACCACATACAAGGATAATGTCAAGACAAACTACCGTATTAGCCACAGTATATGCTTACGACCCAGAGTAAACAGGAGTAGGGCATGTGGTGTCAGGTGTTCATCTGGCTAATGACTGAGCTTCCCCGATCTCCTGCCATCAGAGGATCACCAAGTCACAGCACGAAAGAGAAACTGAGTTGCCAGCCAAAGCTAAGCATTACTATGTACTCTCATTCCTCTCAAATGTTTTAATCATTTATTTCCTTTAAAATAAATTTCTCTTACGGGCGCCTGGGTGGCTCAGTTGGTTAAGCATCTGCCTTTGGTTCAGGTCATGATCCTGGGGTCCTGGGATCAAGTCCTACATTGTCTCCCTGCTCAACGGGGAGCCTGGTTCTCCCTCTGCCTGCTGCTCCCCCTGCTTGTGCTCGCTCACTCTCACACTCTCTCACACTCTCTCTCTCTGACAAGTAAATAAAATATTTTAATTAATTAATTAATTAAATTTATTTGAAGTAAAATAGGACTAACTGTAAGGGGGAGCTTAAACCTCCTCTGCAGTGTCCTAAGATAAACCAGGACAACAAGAGCTAAAAGAAATGGCCCAAGAAATGCCCCCATGACTCACATCACTCACTTAGCGCGGCCCAACGTGTCATAAAAACACCAGGATGTGACGGTGGCCCTATGGAGTCCATGACCTCCATCGGAGAGAGTTCACCATGACATCACATACCGCATACACACTGAGGGGTGCAGATAACACACTCCTCTAGAGTTCCATGGAAGACAAACTCAAAAAAGAGTGAAAATCATCAGGAAAGCACAGCATGGAATGGGCAGCTTGAACAGGTCCAAATGAGTGAGTTAAGTTTATATCACATTAAACCATAGAGGAGACATTCCAGGCAGTAGGAACAAAATGAGGGGGAATCCTTCAGATGGGAATGAGAAAGACTAAACTGCACCACCTGTACAAGTTAGGGCCCTTTGAATACAAGAAATAAAGACTCAAATAATGAGAATATAATAGCAAAGAACCCAGAAAAAGTAAACAACATGTCCCAACAGAGAGCTTACAGCATAGCCTGCCATGAAAGGACCACTGCCATTAACACAACTCGGCTTCTGAGTGCTTACTTTTTTCTCTCATTTTCTTTGAAGTGGAGCTCTTACCTGCTTTTCCCTTATTTCCCAAATTAAAATTCCCAAAAGAATCAAGCAGGTCCAGCTCATTTTTTTTCCCCACAGAAGGCCATGACAGAAGTAGCTGCCTAGTGTCCCACCCCAAGCAAGTCAGCCAGCTCAGGGAGAAGAGAGGAGGGAGGTCACGTGGGCCTCAGAGACCTTTCTCAGCGGCGGCTATGAGCAAAGCCATTTTTCCTTATAGCTGCTATGAAGCAGTTGGCAAATGCCAAGAGTGACAACTTGGGTACAAAGCCAAAGAGGACAAAATACTTCCTTTAAAGGTCAAAATTATTTCTGAGGACTTTACTATGTTAATCATAGAGTGCCACAAAATGCCCCTAAAGACAGAAACCAGTCCATCTGAAAAATTGCAGGAGGCAGGGCAGAAGTCTACGAGATGAGCCATTTTAACTTAAGAAATTATGTTTGACGTAAAGCAGTTTTAACAATCCTAATGGACTAGAAAAATGGGTTCAAATCCAGTGCTTCCAATGGTTTCGATGTGTGCAACAACCATCTAATAGTTACGTAGCACCTCCCATGTGCTGCTTGCTCCATGGAAGTACTTTGCATGTATTAGTTCATTTAATCCTCACTATGCCCAGTTAGGTATGCTTTTTTCCACTGTATTTTAGAGACAAGCACTAGAAGACACAAACAGGTTACACTGAGTTAGATGGCAGAGCAAGGATTTGAACCCTGGAGACAGCTTTCCATCTAAATGGGTCACAATACACCGCCGTCTCCCCACAGGGAAAACTGCTCAGGCCACAGATGAACCACAGATCCCTTCCTTACAATGCTCTTATAAAATATATGTAAATCATCAAAATGTCTGGATTTTGTTGGAGCGTTAGAGGAGAGGTCAAGAATTTTTTTTCAAGGTTGTGTGGGCATCTGCAAACACTGTGTGGAGGACCGCGGGAGCTAGCGGGGGTGCCCACACCATTCTGGGAGGTGAACTGCTTTGGCCTGGTTGGGCTCTACAAGTCAGACTCTGACTGCATCCGAGGCATGAACACTGAGGAGCTCTGTGACCAGTGGGAAGGTGAGGACTGGGAGCTTCCTGGACAGGGTCCTGCAAGTAGGGCTGGAAGTGGAGCTGCTCCAACTATGGAATGTCTAGCAACACTACTGCAAGTGGGCAATATGGGGCACAGGCAGCTGGAAAGGCTCCCACACAGAAGGACCTCGAAGACAAGGCAATGCCTCCCAGTCCCTGGCCATCTATGGTGGTAGCTGGAGGCAGGGCCTTGAGCTTGGTTCCGGGGGGACCCAGCAGGGCTTATCACAGGGGCACAGCTGACACCTATGCCTGGCCCACCAAGGCCACTGCCCCCTTCATGCCGCTCCCCAGAGAGGCAGCCTTCATAGCTGGTTGGGGCCCAGGCTTGGTCTCCCTACTCTGTGCAATGATTTCTGGGAAATTTTGCCATACTGATGACATTGTTTTCAGGATTTCTGAGAGTTCTACATTTTATTCAGAATGAAATGAATTTTTTTTTTTTTTTTAAGTTCTGGGGGAAAGAAAAAAAAAAACAGTTTGTGGACGGTCCTTAGGAAAGGAAAATTGGCCAAGAAGAAGGGCAGGATAAGAAAGCTATAGAGAGGAACGTACAGCCAACAGGAAGAAGGAAAGAGTAACTGGAAAAGCCACTCTTAGAAAACAAGTACCAGTCAGGCAGTCAGGTCTGTGAGGTCTGCTTCTTGGTTTCATGCTTCCTGAAAGGCAAGGTCAACATACACCAGGACCCCAGACAGTAAGATCCACACAACCCAAGCCTCTTAGGACAAGACAAGTCTGGGCCTCCTGAAAACTAGCCATGTTCAAAAAGGAAAGAGGTCTGGACACTGGGTGGCTCAGTCAGTTAAGCATCTGCCTTCAGCTCAGGTCATGATCTCAGGGTCCTGGGACTGAGTCCTGCATCAGCTCCTTGCTCAGTGGGGAGCCTGCTTCTCCCTCAGCCTACTGCTCCCCCTGCTTGTGTTCTCTCTCTTTGACAAATAAATAAATAAATCTTAAAAAAAAAAAGAAGAGGAAAGAGGTGTTATGTAAATAAATAAGGCACAGTCAACTTGTAAATCACTGAAAGCATGAGAAAAGTATAGAAGTGCACAGCTTAACCAATGATACTTTTTACGTTCTAATTTTCTGTATTTTCAAAATATTCCTCATTTAGCATAAACTACTTTTAGAATCTGGGGGAAAAAATAAGTTAAACCCAAAACAAAACAGGAGAATGGATGGGTGTGTCTGGGTGGCTCAGTCAGTTACATCCTCGGCCTTCAGCTCAGGCCATGATCCCAGGGTCCAGGCATGGAGTCCATCGGGCTCCCTGCTCGGCAGGGAGTCTGCTTCTCCCTCTCCCTGTGCCTCTCCCCCGCACCCCTGCTTGTGCTTGTGTGAGCTCGCTCTCTCTCTCTCTCTCTCTCTCTCTCTGTGTGTCTCAAATGAATAGGTAAATCTTTGGGGGAAAAAAAAGACTGAGAGAAAAAAGAAGAATGGATGATACTTGATCATCGGGATAGACTGAGGTATAAGACAATGTGGCTGTGATGGTAAATTTTATGTGTGGCCTTGACTGGGCCACAGGATGCCTGCATATCACATGAAATATTATTTCTAGGTATGGCTGGGAGATGTGTCCAGACGACACTAGCATTTCAGTTGATAGACTGAGCAAAGCAGATGGCTTTCCTCAATGTGGATTGACATCATCCAACCAGTAATAAACATTAAAAATTCATATTCACTAGTAATGAAAGAAAATTTGAATAGCTTTTCACCTGATGGCCAGTACAATTTTAGTGAAATTCAGTATTTGCAAGCATATGGGTAAATAACCTTTCATATATTGGTAGGGGAGATGAAAATGAAGAATCTGCAACCACCGCTCACTGTTCTTCTTCTATTCCTCCCCTTAAAAGGGGAAAGAACGCAAACAACCTGCCATGGCAGCCAACCCATTTCTTTTATATGTATAAAAAAAGAGGGGCACCTGGGTGGCTCAGTCGTTAAGCGTCTGCTTTCAGCTCGGGTCATGATCCCAGGGTCCTGGGATCAAGCCCCACATCGGGCTCCCTGCTCGGCAGGAAGCCTGCTTCTCCCGCTGCCATTCCCTCTGCTTGTGTTCCCTCTCTCACTGTGTTTCTCTCTGTCAAATAAATAAAAATCTTTAAAAAAAAAAAAAAGATAATACGTGTGCAACATTTCCAGAGAAAATGCTCAGATAGCCAACACGACTACTGCTAATAGCTGAGGTCCCAACCTCTGAAAATTTAAGGTTAGTTGTAGCTCAGAAAAGCCTCATCACAAAGCTCCCTGGCCTGTAACACAGCACGGTGATTGAGAGTATGGGTTCTGGACGATGTTCAGACAGACTGGGGCTCAGTCACTGGTGTCCCCAGGGACCGGCTGGGTGGCCCTGAGCAGGCAGACAACCCTTCCAAGCTCCAGTTTCTTCACAGACAACTTAGGAAGGATACTGGTTTTCATATAACAAATTGCCGTAAAGGAAAATAATGAATCGAAAGATTACAGCTTTATCTTGTCTGGATAATAGAATGGCAAAACCAATTTTTTTAAAAGGGGAAGTCAAGAGAGCAAGCCAAGGTAAGGTGAGGAAACAACTGCATTTTAGGTATTTTACAAAGTAGCAGGTGAACTAAACAAATTCTGACAGCAACTAAGATAAAGGTCACGGCCAGAGATTCTTACGGTCAATTATGTGCAGAGAGGTAACTGAAGTGAATTTTCCTGGTCAGAAGGAAAAAGTAGAGAAAAGCTGGAGCTGAAAATAAAGAAGCAAACCAGGAAGGACACTCACAATAGAGAAAAGGGGAGGCAGAAGAAGACAAAGAGCCAAAATGAGGTATGAGGGGTGTGCAGAATCCGAGAAGACACAAAACTGGGAAGGCTCAAAAGTGCCACAAGTTTTGCAAGGCTGGGTATTTGGCAAGCAGCAGCTCTCTGACAAATCGTCCAGATTCCTCTCTTTCCCTTAACCCCCTACACATGCAACTATACCTCCAAAATAGCCTGTGGATCTGCTTACTTTCTGTCTCCACCTAGCAAGGGATCAACTAACATCCTTCATTCACCAAACTATGTTACAGAAAGTAAATCTGTCCCAGGGACAGTTAGCACAAAAGGAAAGAAAAAGTTGAATTAGAGATGGAAATCTTGGAAATCTTTTGGAATATTCCAAAAGGAAATATTGTTTTTCATTTTCCGCAAAGTGATAAAGCAAAGATATAATCATTAAAAATTTAAGTGACCTAAAAACTAAAGGATAAATCTGTAAGTTACAAACTTAACTGATCGATATCTTCCAATCAAGTCTAAATTATACCTCAGCTCTGGACCATGACTTCATAATTCCTGAAGGAAGGTTACAGGTACATGGGAGTTCATTATTCCACTTGCCCAACTTTTTTTTAAAGTTACCTTTTTTGGTATTTTCTCATCTTTAATCTTTATTTCCTTGATTGCAAGTATTTCTCTGGTGTAAATTGCCATTAGTGGACTGTCTTTATTTTCTCTACTCCAACGAGTTTGATCCATAATTTTGGTTTAAATATCTTTCCCTCTTCTTGTGTGGCCTCTTTTTTGGACTATGCTTTTGAATTTTGTATCTTAAGTAGTCAAATTTTTTCCCATTATTTTGAAGAAGACTCTTCCATCATTTGCACGCTTAAAAAGCACCCACCCTTTTATATCCCCGAACATTTTAGAAGAAAACTAAGCAAACTGTTTCCAATTGTCCTAAACTTTATTTAAAAAAAAATTAATTCTGGCATCTCTGAGTTATTCTGTTCCTTTGTCTCTCTTTCTGTACATTTTTAAACAGTCTCATGTCATACTTTTTACTTAATACAATTAATCATCCCTACCATTTTTCTTTTTCACAAGTTTACCTATCATTTCAGAATTATCTCTAAAAGCAATAAGCGTCTACTATCATGTGGGGTGTGTGATACAAAATTTACTCCTCATCCTTAGAATCATGACAAAGGTAAACATGTCTTCATTTTGTAGACGGGGGGGGGCGGGGGGGCTGGACAGAAGTAAAACAGGTCACACAGTAAAACTGGAAGCAAGCCCAGGTCACTGATTTCCAGCTCCTGATCTCCTCATTCCTAAACTCTGTCTGGTAGAATTACCTGCTCACACACTAGGAAGCACTGGGCTACAGCGGTTTAACTGACATACCAAATTAGTGTAGCACTGCCTCACCTTTCAAATCTACCAGAGGCCTGGAAACCTGAGAGCCCACATGGCTAAGAATTAGGTGGCAAAAGAAGGTTTGTGGTGCCTGCGGGCAAGGCTACTCAAGGTGCCAGCCTCTGGACGGTTGGTCACAGGGTCCCAGAGACACAAAGAATCTGGACAAAGTGTAAATTCACGGAGCACACCTATTTAATTTGGCTGACACTATTTTACACAAGACTTTTTTTTTTTTTAAGATTTTATTTATTTATTTGACAGAGAGACAGCATGGCAGGGAGAGCAGCAGAGAGAGAAGCAGACTCCCCGATGAACAAGAACCCTGATGTGGGACTCGATCCCAGGATCCTGAGGTCATGACCTGAGTCGAAGGCAGACACTGAATTGACTGAGCCATCCAGGCACACCTACGGCAAGACTTCTTGATAAAAGAAATCAATTTATGGCAACCAAGTCTGTAGACTAGCCTAGATCTACTGGCTTCACTTTGAGTAGCACTAACCTACAGCAACATTTTTCAAAAAACCCGGGGCAGCATTTTTCAGTGCACCTTCCGTGATTTAGGGGGTGATAAAATCAGTGCATTGAGCCATGCCAGTATTTTTTAACAATAGAGGAAGAAAACAGTCCTCTGGTATACGGAGTCAAAGACAGGCAGGGGCATTACTATAATCTGGTACAGAAACAGTTTTGAACAAAACTGGTAATTCTTGTAAGATAAATATAAAAGACTCACTGGACGAAGGTATAAATTTTATAAGTGAATATCCATTTCCACTCATTGAGTGGAAAATATTGCATATGTACAAAATCTATAGGTTTCTTTTAGGTGCACTGAGATGGGTTGGGATAGCGCTTGGATTAGCACTGGATTTACCAGGTTCGTTATCCACTCTATAAGCAATACCATGGAAGTAACTTCATTAATTCTAACCTTCAGATTACTCTTTCGCTTTGGTTTTCTAAGAACTAGCCTTTTTTTTTTTTTTTTTTTTTTTTGAGAGAGAGAGAGAGAGTACATGAGTAAGGGGAGAGGCAGAGAGAGAGAGAATCTCAAGCAGGCTTCACACTCACTGAGGAGCCCAATCCCACAGCCTTAACCTTGAGCTGAAATCAGGAGTCAGATGCCCAACCAACTGAGCCACCCCGGTACCCTCTAAGAACTAGCTTTTTAAAAAATAAAGAGCAGTTGATAAGTGAGCTCAGAAACACCCAACTTTTATATATCACATTCATACCTCCATACAGCAAAGGAGAAACCCCAAACTATAGAAACTAGGCACTTGGAGCCATCCTGGGAAGGAGAAACAGATTCCCAAAGATAACACAGAAACAGCAACACAGTATAGCAATCAGGAGCCTCCATTCCTTATAGCCAGCCGGCCACAGACTGACTCTCCAGGCTCCTGCGGGCATCCGAGCCTGGATTCCTGACACATGTAGTTTCTAGCATGGGTAAGGGCTCCAGAGACAGATGTTGTGCTTCCTACTCTACAAATGAGGGAACAAACACAGAAAGGGTAAGTGAAGTTCAAGTTCAGAAATGTCCCCTTTCCATATATGATATTATACAGAGCATATAAAACAGTTATATTTTTTTACTAACCAAGCAAAAGCTTGCTTTTGTTTTTATTTTTTAGGCTTTTTTTTTTTTTTTTTTTTTTTTTAGAAATAACATTTCCAGCATGAGTAAGAAAGGTTGGGGGCACTGTGTTTAATTTGGACTACATTTTAAAGGGATGCTGGCAAAACCATACATCCAAGAAAAGTTAGCTGGATAATGAGGATTCCAAAAACCCTACCAATTAAGACAAAATCTTGGGAAGGTTTCTGAATTTTGAGGGACATTAATTAAGCCAGTTCTTAGATTCACCCCACATGGTCTTAACAGACTCATCCAAAACCAATAAATGCAGAAGCTAACAGGAGCAGATCTGGTTCAAAGTAAAGCAGAACTTGCTAACTGTAATACAATGGGCTGTCTCACTGGGCAGGCAACTATGAAACATCACCACCACTGGTATGGTAGCAACACTCTGCTAAGGGTGGGACTTCAGAGCAGTGGTCCAAAAAGGTCCTGCCCCGTGCAAACCATTTTTTCCTAAGCCAATCAACAGCTGGTGACTTACTGGCACTAATACTTTCATACCTTTATAGCACATCGTGTGAGTACATACACAATGGATTAAATAAGGTAAGTTTGAAAATTTAACCATCACACTGTATAGGATTTTTAAGAAACCTGACTCCATAATCTAAGCAGCTGATTTTAGCATATGGATTGCCTACAGTAGAGTTTTATCATGAGTGATGGGAAAAGTTCTCCAAAGCCCAATGTTAAATTCCTCTCTTCAGTGCAGAGATTATACTTTCCAGAAAGACTACATAAGTAGGGGAGAGGAAAAAAACACCAAAGCAAAAAGAAAGAAACTTAGTACACAAGGGGTGGAGGGGAGGGCAGTCAGTCTTCATGACCTTCTCAGGCCCCTTCAGGCCCCTTCAGTCAGTCTTCATGACCCAAATGACATTAAAGAGGCAGTGTATACCCCTCCTCATTGTACCTCATTCTTGCTGTGCCTCAGGGAAAGGTCCCAGGGGAAGAAGTAGATGCTTTCCATCTCAGATCTCCAAAGAGTTTTGCCATCAGTTGAGTTCTGACCCTATTTGCCGTAAAACCCTGAAGACCTCAAAAAAATTATAATGACCGATTAACTAACATTTGGGTTTCTCCATTTCTCTAATTCTGCAATACAGGAAAAAGCTTCATGGGGAAATTCCGTGAGAAATAGCTACAGTCTGTGGAGTACACAAAGATTACCTGATAAAAAGGCACAGAGATGGGGCACCTGGGTGGCTCAATCGGTTGAGCGTCTGCCTTTAGCTCAGGTCATGATCCCAGGGTCCTGGGATGGAGCCCCGGGGGCATTGGGCTCCCTGCTCAGTGGAGATCCTGCTTCTCCCTCTCCCTCCTGCTTGTGCTATCAAATAAATAAAATCTTTTTTAAAAAATCTTAAAAGGCACAGAAAATGCTAAGCTAGGATGTTAATTTGGGTAATGCCACCAATCTTAATTATAATTTTTACTTTTTTTGAAGTAGAATACGAATGGTGATAATAACCAATGATAGAACTTTTCTATAAGAAGGATCATTTTATAAGTCATTTGGATATTTTATAGCAAAAACAGAAGGTATGTTATTTTAGACTTTATTAAAAAATTTTAGTATTAAAATGGGGACAAATATACAGCATCATTCAATTGCAGTCAATATCATTTAAAACTGATTCTTTTACTTTGTATTCTGACAGGTTTTTCATTTGGGGTATTAATTCTTCAGTGTGCTAATGTTATAAAGCCCAGAACACTACTGCACTGCAAGATTCTTTTGCTTTTTCCTCTAGATAACAGTTTGACTCAGTTTGCTACAATAAAACAAATAGTGGATTCCTCACCAGGAGTCTAGTCCTAGTCTGAATTCTTCAATTAACTAGCAGTGGGAATCCTAGACCAGTCACTTATCCTGACTGGGTCTCAAGTTTCCTTACCTTTAAAGTAAGAGAGCTCAATGACATGATTTGCTAAAGGTAGAAAATAAATGTTAAACTTCTTAACATTTTTAATTGCTTTTAAAAATCCAACACTTAAGAATGAATGACAAGAGACAAGAAAGAATAGACTCATTTCTCCCTACTCCTTTCTACTAAGCACTATACATTCTGGAAATAACGAAAGTGACAATCAAAGAACTCTGAAAACTAGTAAGAAAAAAGCAAACGAGTCTGTGACTTCAAGACTAGAGGAGCAGCATAGCATAGGAAAAGACTCCCTTCTTTCCCTTGACCAGAAGACCTTGGAAAAGCATGCATTCCTGCCACACAAAGAAGGCAGCCACTCAGACCCACCATTTCTAACAACAGTAGGTGGCCCATGTAGACTCATCCCTACCCAAATGGAAGGAGAGTCCCTCTAGAAACATGAGACAAGCCCTATATCATCCAAAAGGGGGACCTATCTGAAGCCCAACCAACAATAAGCAACTAGGGGAACCAAGATATATGCCCACGGACAAGTCAACCCAACAAGAACCAAGCCACGAGCGGCCTAAGAAGTCTCTTGTTGCACAGGCCTGGTACCCTCTCCCTTCTCATGTCCAGAAGACCTTGGGAAAGCCACGGGGCACCAGTAAAAAGATCTCACCTCAACAAATGACAGGGTCAAGGTGACCCTCTGTCCCACCCAGGCAGTAGGGATTCTATCACATTTAGGGAAGCCCCAAGTCCCCAGGAGCCTGCATCTACCTGCCCTCTCCCCAGACAGCCAGTGCCCCAGCCTAGGGCAACTCCTTCTCTCCCCACAGCCAGTGTGAGCTGGGAGCAATGGGAGCTCCAGCAACACCTGACCACTGAGCAAATTAAACCACCACCACAGAGGCTCTAAAAGTTAACCATCATTAGAATCCCGGCTCACAAATGTAGGCCAGGACCTGTGTGCTAAAACCAAACAGGCTAATTGCTAAAATAAAAGATTTAAACAGGACCCTGAATATCCTAACAGGACTAGGCAAAACAGATACTATCAAAAATCATCCCATCGGGGCACTGGGGTGGTTCAGTCAGCTAACCATCCAACTCTTGATTTTGGCTCAGGTCATGATCTCAGGGTTGTGAGTCAAGCCTCGAATCGGGCTCTGAATCAGGCTCTGCACTCAGCAGGGAGTCTCCTTGAGATTCTTTCCCTCCTCCCCTCCCCCCGCTCACAAACTCTCTCTAAATAAATAAATCTTTAATAAAAAATCATCCATTATACCAAGAAAACTACAGCTTGAATAAGAAAAGCCAATCAACTGATGCTAACCCTGAGACAAATACTGGAATTACCTAGAAGGATCTTAAAGCTTACACGTGTTCCAACACTCAATCATAAATTCTGTCAGACAGATGAAAAAATAGAAATTCTTGGCAAGTTAATAGAAGTTACAAAAAAGAACCACACAAAAATTCTACAACTGAGAAATATAGTAAAGAAAGTAAAACTCACTTGATGGGCTCAATAATAGACTGGAGAGGACAGAGAACAGAATCAGCGAATTTGAGAAAAGAACAAGAGAATTCACTCAATCAGAACAGAGAGAAAACAGGCTGAAAAAAATGAACAGAGCCTCAGGGACCTATGGAACAACAAAAGATCCAACATTTTTATCATCAGAGTTCCAGAGGGAGAGGAGAAATGGAGTGAGGCTAAAAGTGTATTCAAAGAAACAATGGCTGAAAATTTTAAAATTTGGTCACAAATACACAGATTTAAGTAGCTGAGCAAATTCCTGAATCAGGATAAATTCAAAGAAAGCCATGCCAGGGCTGGAGTCAATGGTAAGAAATTAAGTAAGTAACTTAATAAATAAATAATAAAACATAACTAAACCTTTGAAAACCAAAGACAAAATATCCTGAAATCATCCAGAGAAAAACAACAGTGTATTTCTCATTTGAAACCATGGAGACTAAAGGAAATAGATTTTTCAAGTGCTAAAAGTACTGTCAACTGCAAATTCTATATCCACCAAAAGTATCCTTCAGGAATGAACGGCCAATAGACATTCTCAAGGGAACTAAAAGAAAATGTCACTAACAGACCTACCTTTAAAGCACAAATGACTATTAAATAAGAAATTATATATTTCAACAGAGAAGATTCACAATAGTCTATGAACTATACCAGAGTTTATAATATAACTAGGGAGAGATGATATATACACAACAAAAATACAAATAATAATATCAAGTATTTTTTAAGTGCCACAGCTGAGCGCTAACAAAGATGGTTTAGAGGTAGGTGCCTATATTTTGGGCTGCCACCATCAAAGACAATTTCACAAACGAAGCATGACTTGCAGTGGCCCTTGAATAATGCACTACATTTAAATAGAGCTGCTAAAATGGCGTGTCCATCATGAATATCATACACACAAAACTGAAGAGCTGTGAAAGCAGAAGGTATATTTAAGGGACAGTGCAGGCAGGACCTATTCATCGGACAGGTAACAAGCATCTGATCAGGGGACAAAAAAAAATAAGGCACAATTGCTGGCCCTCAGTCTAACAGGAGTAATGCAGAGAAAAAGAACTGTAATCAAATGTAGAAATACAACAAGAGGATGAACTGGACAGACTTCAGGGAACCCAGTGGAGGGGACCACTAATTCTTCCTTGGAAAGGTAGGGGAGGTTTCACAGGGTTGGTGACAGCTGAGCTGGATCTTAACACATGAGACAGAAGTGACATATCAGTAAAGGGGAAGGTACATGGGGCCATGAAAATGACATACAGAACCCCAGACATGCTCTGAAATACAGTAGAATGACTTAAGGCAGGCTGAGGTGAATAGTAAGGACCAAGGCCAAGAAGCTGGATTTCCATTTTGAGAGTGATATGGAGTCATAGAAGAATGTTAAGCAGAGCAGTGAAACCCTATACAGAATCAAAGGAAAATAAAAGGGTATCAACATGGACGAGACTGGGAGACTGGAAGAGATTATGTGGAGTGAAACAAGTCAAGCAGAGAGAATCAGTTATCATATGGTTTCACTTACATGCACAGCATAAGGAAAAACACGGAGGACACTGGGAGAAGGAAAGGAAGGGTGAATTGGGGGAAATTGGATGGGGAGATGAATCAAGAGAGACTGTGGGGGCACCTGGGTGGCTCAGTCGTTAAGCGGCTGCCTTCGGCTCAGGTCATGATCCCGGAGTCCTGGGATCGAGCCCCGCATCGGGCTCCCTGCTCTGTGGGAAGCCTGCTTCTCCCACTACCATTCCCTCTGCTTGTGTTCCCTCTCTCGCTGTGTTTCTCTCTGTCAAATAAATAAAATCTTTAAAAAAAAAAAAAAAAAAAAAAAAAAAAA
>CM053604.1:105104836-105129912 GCA_028646535.1 Procyon lotor | reverse complement strand
TAGGGTCTTTCCATAGTTTGGCTATTGTGGACATTGCTGCTATAAACATTCGGGTGCACGTGCCCCTTTGGCTCACATTTGTATCTTTAGGGTAAATACCCAGTAGTGCGATTGCTGGGTCGTAGGGTAGCTCTATTTTCAACTTTTTGAGGAACCTTCATACTGTTTTCCAGAGTGGCTGTACCAGCTTGCATTCCCACCAACAGTGTAGGAGGGTTCCCCTTTCTCCGCATCCTCACCAACATCTGTCGTTTCCTGACTTGCTAATTTTAGCCATTCTGACTGGTGTGAGGTGGTATCTCATTGTGGTTTTGATTTGTATTTCTCTGATGCCAAGTGATGTTGAGCACATTTCATGTGTCTGTTGGCCGTTTGGATGTCCTCTTTGCAGAAATGTCTGTTTATATCTTCTGCCCATTTCTTGATTGGATTAGTTGTGATTTCATTCCTTTTTATGGCTAAGTAACATTCCATTGTATATATATATAAACCATGTCTTTATTGACTTATCTATCGATGGACATTAAGGCTACTTCTATGTCTTGGCTATGGTAAATGAAACTGCGATGTCATTTTCTACTATTTTCTACTAATTCCCAGTTTAAAAAAAAAGAGTCGTTGGGGGGGGAATGAAACAGGATTGGTTCAGGAGGGAGACAAACCATAAGAGACTCTTAAATTTATGAAACAAACTGAGGGTTGCTGGGGATGTGGGGGTAGGGATAGGGTGGCTGGGTTGTGGACATTGGGGAGGGGATGTGCTATGGTAAGTGCTGTGAAATGTGTAAGCCTGACGATTCACAGACATGTACCCTGGGGCAAATAATAATACATGTTAATAAAAAATTAAAAAAAATGAGAACCTATAGGTCTTTTGCAGAATAAATTCTTTCTACCATTTAAGCTTTGCCTTTAGTTACCTCCATGCTGCTGTCTTCTATGAAAACTCTTTGATCCTTCTGGGTTTCTCTGGCTGGAGTTTTCCAGTCAGTTAAGGGCATCTCACTGGCTGACTTTGAGCTTTGATACTTTTATATTTGAAACCTTGGCATCCAGTCAGTTCTCATCCAGCCCTGGGAGAGACCATCAGGTGTGTGTGTTCCTAATCATAGCGTGAACTTTTGAATCAGGCAAGTTGTGACCTGACTGTGCAGAGACAGGGAAAGAGCTTTGGGGAATGGGAACAATGTGGAGCAGTCACATCTCTGAGGGGGAAGAGGGTGGGGGAGGGAGTAAATGTTTCTTCAGCACCTGTTCTGTGCCAGAGCCTAGAAGCGAAGACAGAAGCATCCCAGAGTGTGCCAGATTGAAGGCAATGGGCCCCTTGGCAAAGGAGTTGGGTTGTGCCTCCTCATGTAGAGCTCTAGTGACCTTAGGAGGAATACATTTCTTCTAAATTTGGACTTAAAATAAAGCCCCAGGTAACCATTAAGTTTTCCTTTCTAGGTCTTTCAGCAGCCCAGCGAAAGTTTGCGCATTCACTCAGAGACTTTAAATTTGAGTTTATCGGTGATGCAGAGACGGATGACGAACGTTGCATAGGTATGTGAAAGTGAGGTTTATGGTTTGCCTTCCTTTGCTTTGGCCACCAAATAATCATAACTTTCTCTTTGTAGATGCTTCCTTACGTGAATTTTCTAATTTTTTGAAGAATCTGGAAGAGCAGAGAGAAATTATGGTGAGTTGTGGGATGTAAATTAGTAAATTCAACTTTAAGCAGAGAAAATCTGGCTTTAGAAGCTGGTTCTGGTAGAAGGTGTTTTTGTTCTGTTTTGTTTTTTAGATTTTATTTACTTATTTGAGAGAGCGAGCAGGGGAGGGGCAGAGGGGGAGACGGACTCCCTGCAGAATGTGGAGCCTGACTATGACCCTGTGGGGCTCTGTCCCAGGACCTTGAGATGATGACCTGAGCTAAAATCAAAACTCAGATGCTTAACTGACTGAGCCACCCAGGCATCCCTCTGGTAGAAATTTTGATGTATTTATCTGCAGATGAAGTACACTTAGTAGTGGAAAGAGCCCTGGATGAGGCTTCAGGAGCCTGGATTTCTAGTTTCACAGTGGTGCTGACCGCAGTGAGATCTTGGACAAGTTACCGGACCTCTAGAGCAAGACCCAGTTTCTTTATCCAAAGGTAGTGGTGTGGACTATAGCAGTGCTTTCTAGATTTTTGTTAGCAGTAGAGCCCTTTTATTTAAATTGAGTCTCAGGCAGAACATTAGTGCGCCCAGAAGATGAAGGCAGAGAAGCTTATGTAGAGGCAGAAAAGCTTATGTTAGAGCCTGACTTATACTTCGGTAGATTTTTATGTTGTGTGAAGGGGGAAAATTTGGGCCTGGAAGTCTACAGAATCCCACTTTGCTGTGAGATTTGTGATCATGATAGTCATCATATTAGCTGCCCTCCACATGCCTGATGCTATGCTGAGTGCATTGAGGGGTTGATTTTATTTAACAAACACTCAGCAATGGATTTGGAGGGTATTGAATCATATTTTCTTGCCGTTCTTAAAAGCATCCCTCCTAATAGCCGTTATTCATTCATTCAGTAAAGATTTATAGTAGAATTGTCCCCAGGTTATTATATAGTATCTATTCTCACCGGTTTTTAGACTTAAAAAAATGACAACTATTTTTCCTATGTCCTTGAAAATGAGTACTAGCTCGAATCGTGTTAAAGTGTAAGTGTACGAGTAGGTTTAGATGTGGTTGTAATGATAACACTCATTGTGATAGCCAAGATAGCCTTCACTCTGTGTGACTAGTACTGGTTTAAGCTGTTAACCTAATATTTCGTCTAATCCTCAAGTCAACCCTATGATATAGATTGGCGTATTGCCACCCGCTTTGCCATTGAGGAAAATGAGGGATAGCACCTTGCCCAAGATCACACGGCCGCTGAGGCAACTCCGGGCATTCTGAGCCACCCACCATTTTGGCCAGCTTCCTAGATGTTACTGTAATTAACCTTGTGGGTGGTGGCAGTGGTGGGATTTCTGTCTGGTGGAGTTGTAGTAGAGGAAGAAGTAGTGGGAGAGCACTGATTTTTAATTTAAAGGTGACGGGGACATATGGCCTCTAAAAGCCCCAATATAGTTTGCACTGTACCTTATTTCCTGAGATGATGTCTATCTATGGTAAATACTGTAGAGGTCAGGTGAAGGTTCTGTGGTCCCATCAGGTTTTTCTGGCACAAACTAACATACTCAATGATTATTTGTGTGATCCCGAGTCACTGATTTTTCAGAGTTTAGGAAAGTCTAAATGTGATGGTGGATAAAAATTGTGCTGTCATTACTTGTCTTCTGACATTACCTGTCCTACTTCTACCCTGTACTGGAAGCCCAGACCCACCAGACTCACCCTATCTAAAAGACCCTATTGACCCCCATCGCATCACCTCAACACAAAGTGGGTGTGGGTGTCTTCTTAGTTTATGTGCATAGTGTCAACTTTTTTGTTCTCAGCCCGCCTTGATATTCAGTTGTACTTCTGGGATTCTCAGCATTCTGCAAATATATATTAGATCTGGTTGTATGTTCCAGTTACTGTTCAGAATCTGAGCACACAGAAGCAAACTGAGCAAGGCCCCTCATGGAAGTTGCATCCTGGGAAGGGGAGGTGATAAATAAACATAATACAGGTCAGGCAATGGTAAGTCCTACAGAATGAAATAAAGTAGGATTGGTAGCCAGAGTCAGAGAGTGGGCCACAGTGTTATTTCATCTAGGGTGGTGAGGGGAGGCCTTTACTGCCGAGAACTGTGTGAGGCATCCCAGCATTTAAGGGAAGAGGGTTCTGGGCGGATTGGTGCTGGAATTTAGCTCCACTGAAATACTGTGTGACTACTTCCTGTCTTGTTCTGTTTTCGTCTCATGTTCCTTGAGATGAATTGACTAGGTCGAAAAATGAATGTGGTCTTAGCTCCGGGCTGTATGATCTCTGTCAGGTTCTCAGAACTGTTAGGAGCTGGCATCTTGACTTCATCTTCAGCTGTGATGGGGGTTAATAGGGTCTTTTAGATGGGGCGGATCTGGTGGGTCTGGGTTTCCAGTACAGGGTAGAAGTAGGAATAGGATGTTGTTTGCACAAGGTCATGAACCTCAGAGAGGGGTGGGACAGTGTGTCACCTCCCGTTTGGGGGAACAGGAGTTTCTGCTGTGTAGCAGGAAACTGTTCAGAGCCAGAAAGCAGTGTGGGGTGTGGGGGTGGGAGGGAGAAGCTGTGACCAACCGTAGAATTAAAAGGACACCGGATGCCTTTTTTTTTCTTAAGCTTTTTAGTTTGGAAAATTTTGAGCATGCACGAAAAGTAGAGAGAAAAATATAATTAAACGACATGTGCTCAGTATTCAGCTTCAGTTCGTTGCCACAACCAATCTTGTTTCTCCTGTACATCTTACTCCCTGTCCCAGTGAGTTTGACAGAAAGCCTATTATCCTGTTGTTTCATTCCTAAATACCTCAAAAGGCTCTAAAAGGTAATTCTTTTTTTTTAAATTTTTTTAAAAGATTTTATTTATTTGACAGAGATAGATCACAAGTAGGCAGAGAGAGAGAGGGAGAGGGGGAAGCAGGCTCCCCGCTGAGCAGAGAGCCCAATGCTGGGCTCGATGCCAGGATCCTGAGATCATGACCTGAGCCGAAGGCAGAGGCTTTAACCCACTGAGCCACCCAGGCACCCGGTAATTCTCTCTTTGATCCATACTATCCTTGACACACTTAAAGACAAGCAGTTAATTTCTTAATATTACAGAAAATTGGGCTGTATTCAGATTTTTCTGATATTCATTTACATCCACCTATAGCAGTTGGTTTGTTTGAATCTGCCTCCAAACGCATTGCATGTGATTGATAACTTTTTTAAAGATTTTTATTTATCTGAGAGAGAGACAGAGAAAAAGAATGGGGGGGGGGAAAGGACAGAGGGAGAGGAAGAAGCAGACTCCCCACTGAGCAGGAAGCCCAATCCTGAGACTCAGATCATGGCCAGAGCCAACGGCAGATGCTTAACTGACTGAGCCACCAAGGTGCCCCTGGACTGATAAGTTTCTAAGTCTCTTTTAATCTGTAGGTTTTTCTTCCTCCTTTCTTCCCTTGAAAAGAATTCCTGATACTTTTCTATTCACTTTAAAATACCTTTAAAGTAGTACTACTTCCTGAATTATGAGTTATAATAAAATAATAAAAGCAAAAAAGTTTGATATTTAACCCATATTGATGTTCTTTTGGTGTTTCTGTCTAATCTTGATTATCGGGGTCACTTTTTTAACCAAGAAGATTGCATAGAGTAATGGCTACCTTGTTTTGTTTTAAATAGCTTTGAACACTTAGTAAAGAAAACTTTGATGCTTTATTTGACACTAGCCTTAAACTTTTGAATAAGAAGGGATACCTCTGTCAGGAAGTGCTCAGTGTGGCCCTGGAGAATAGCTGCTAAAAAGTGAATTAAAATCTATTCTACTAAGGGGCACCTGGGTGGTTCAGTTAGTTAAGCATCTAATGACTCTTGGTTTCAGATTGTGATCTCAGGGTCATGACATTAAGCCCTACGTCAGAGCAGAGTCTGCTTAAGACACTCTCTCTCCCTCCCATTTGCTCTCTCTCTTAAATAAACCTTTTTAAGATTATATTATTATTTATTCTTTCTCTTAAATCTTAGAAAAAACTCTATTGTACTGAGAAAGATAGCTCAGGTATAGGCAGGGTTGCATGAAGTGGGGAGCGGCTAAGTCTGTACTTGTTAGGAAGGACTCTGTGGAAGATGTTGTATTTGAGCAGGCGTTTGTGGAGCAGAGACAACCGAGGAGAGCCTTTGTACGGTGTAGCAAGTTCATACCTCCCTAGCACGTGACCGAGAGATGAGGAAGGTCTTTAGCTAAAATGGGAGCCAGTACATTGTGGGAACTTTTAAAAACTCTTGTTTTACTTAGAATGATTACACACTGGGGTGCCTGGGTGGCTCAGTTGGTTAGGCGTCTGACTCTTGATCTCAGCTTGGGTCTAGATCTTGGGAGTCGTGAGTTCAAGCCCCACACTGGGTTCCATGCTGGGTATGGAGGCTACTAAAAAAATGAAATAAAGAGTACTATGGTTTTCAGTATTATCATTAAAGTACCTCATTGCCATCTTTATGTGACATAATGGAAAACCCACGTTAAACCCATGTTAAAAAAAGTTATTACACATCAGCAATACAGAGTCTTATATTAAAAAAGGAATGCAAAATGACAGCTGTAAAATAGAGCTAGAAATATTCTAAAATTGATTCCAAGAATTTAACAAAATCTTAGTGGTCACTTAATCTTTAAAATCAAATAGGGATGCCTGGGTGGCTCAGTTGGCTAAATGTCCTACTCTTGATCTCAGCTCAGGTCTTGATCTCCGGTCGTGAGTTCAGGCCCCACCTTGGCTTCCATGCTGGGCATGGAGCCCACTTTAAAAAAGCAAAAAAAACAAAAACAAGTAGTGTTCCCTGAAGTCATAAATTAAATGATGTTGAACCATAATAATTAGATATTCATAATTAAGACCGAGTCATTAAAATGTGAAAAAATATTTTAAATCTAGAGTTTTAGAAGACAAAGACCAATGTCAAAAAACTTCAAAAAAAGCTTTCCTTTTTTTTTTTTTTTTAAAGATTTTTATTTATTTATTTGACAGAGAGGAGAGAGGTCACAAGTAGGCAGAGAGGCAGGCAGAGAGAGAGGGGGAAGCGGGCTCCCTGCTGAGCAGAGAGCCCGATGTGGGGCTCGATCCCAGGACCCTGAGATCATGACCTGAGCCGAAGGCAGAGGCTTTAACCCGCTGAGCCACCCAGGCGTCCCAAAACCTTCCATTTCTTAAATAAATGTTAAAATAGGATGCTTGGCTTTAGGAATAAAGTCATCAGACTAGAAGCTCAATAATAAAGAACAAGCTTTTTTGCTAGTTTGAGGGCCCCCACCCAACTGATCTGTATCCCTCAATAGACTTAGATATAAATAGTTCAACAAATACTGTGTGTGTCTACTACGTGCTAAACATTGTGCCAAGTGCTTTCAAGACAAAGGCATAGTTCCTACCTTCATGTAGTTTGCTGTCCATTGGGAGAGAATGCTCAAAGCATGCTTTATAGTAACAGTTATTGGGGAATTCGGGGAAGGCATGTTCGGGACACCATTTCATACCTGAGTTGATAGATGAATCAGAGTCATCCTTAAGAAAAAATAGAAGTGAAGCACTAGTTTCTTCCCTGTTTGGAAAAGTGATAGAAATTGGGAGAGAGGGAGGGATCTGTTTGCATATTTCCCACCAGTGTCTGGCTCTGTGGCTATTCAAGCCAATTTCGTTGGGGAGGGAACTGGAAAGAAGGCCAGTCTGGAAGTCAGAGTGTTTCTCTCCAGCCCCTGCATATAAGTCCAATTTCTGTGAATGGATGTGTCATGCCCTTTAAAAGGCCAATATTGACTTTTTCAGGGTAGTGTTTTCAAGTGAGTAGTTTTTACTGATAATTTTCCTAGCCATGACTATGAAAGTGAGTAACCCGAGTTGGGGAGCTGGCTACTATTTGTGGCCAGAATTGCTGAGCTCGCTTCTGTGCGTGTGCTCCAAGGAAAGTACTGCGTGTTTCACAGCCAGAATTCTGGAGATGTTCTCTCCGGCATGGCGGGACGTGGAGTACTTATCTGAAGTGGGCAGCTGTCCAAGAATTTAAGGACTTTGAAAACAGTGCTGCAGCGCGTATGATGCTCTTCTAAAAGCCCTTCACGTTGTATTTACTTCTCTATGTCTGTTCTTTGATCATAACTTTTTTGTGTCCGTCCTTTTCTTGAACACGACTGCTCAGTTTCTGAGGATTGTGGAAAATCAGGACAGTTGTGAAAGGCCCAGGGGTTGAGGCAATCTTCAGGGAAGAAGGGATGCCTGGAGAGAGAAGGCAGAGTTTGCCAGATGGTGCACAAAAGGTGCTTGCCTCTCATCCCCAGGGGGCTGGGGGCCTGCTGGGCTGCCAAGCGGGGTGAAGTGCCAACAGAGTCTTACGCACCAGCTGCATCCCTTTTCCTCCTTGAGCAAGATGACCCTGTTTGCTGTTAGGAATTTTGGTGTTACTTAATCTGTCTTTAGCGTTACTTGGGAGTTCTTGAAGTGTGATAAGTGTCTAAGGGATTACATGCCATTGGCAAGATTGTGTCTTCAGTTTTATCTTATTTTTATAGTACATCAAATCTATTTTAATCAGCTCTTTTACATACTCTTTAGGCTTTTGAGACCTCCTCCTTCTTTTCTTTTTTCTCTCTCCCAAATTTTTCTATACCACAGATTTCACTCTTCTGAAAACAGTAGGGTAGGTGGCACTTTTTGGGTGATGATGCCCCCGTAAAGAAGGCTCTAAAGTACCAAAGGCTTGTCCTTAATCGTTAGGTGGTTCCAGGCAAGACCCAATGGTGTGTTTGCTCAGCACTTGCCTACTTGCTTCACTCCTTTCTCATCGTTCTTGCATTGTTTCAAGTGTCTTACAGAACGAGGTGCCTAAGTGATTTCTGTATCTTTTGGGGTTCTTGATACAGATTTCTGCTCCAAACTTCCTATTTTTTTTCTTGTCCATTGGGAGAGACTGCTCAAAAACATGTCATGACACTGTTAAAATAACATGTTGGTTAAAAGTGAACTAAATATCTTTTACCTTTTGGGAGAAATTTCCATGCTGCTCTTTCATCAGTACACTCCAGGGCAGTGGTTCACAAGGCCTGGTGTCTGGTCCCATAGCATCCACATCACCTGGGAACATGCTAGGATTGCTGCCTCCGGGGCCCTACCCTAGACCTACTGAATCAGGAACTCTGGGGTGCGGCCCCTTGGTGTGTGTTTTAAAACCCTCCAGGTTATTGTGAAGCATGCTTAAATTGGAACCACTGGCTCAGGGTGCCAGTGAAATCTCCCCTGGCATTCCTAACCTTGGAGCTGGAGCTGTTGCAAAGTTGGAAGCACTGTAAATTGCTTTTTGATGACTTTCTCTTTAGCGGAAGGTTAAACTAGACTTAAAAAACCGTAAGCTTTCATGTGTCATTTCCAAAGGATTTTGAACCATATCTAGTTTATTTTCATAGAACAGGTTTCTGCTGTTAGGAATTTCAGCGTTACTTAATTTGTGTTTAGCATTACTTATGAGCTCTTGTAATGTGATAAGTACCTAAGGCATCATATGACATTGGAAAAATTGTGCCTTTAGTTTCATCTGAATATAAATATTATATTTGATATGGTATATCAAACATGATTTAATCAGTTCTTTTACAGTTAAAGTGACTTTTTGCATGAAGTTCTGTTGGAAAGCATATTCAGATGGGGAAAAATCCATCTTGAACTTATTTGTGAAAACATTTCTCAGTTTAGTTTAAAAGTTGTCAGTGACCTAACTTTATGAAGAATTTTTCTCCTTGGAACTGACCCTTACAATTTGACAACATCGTTTTTTTCATATAAATCCCCTTTTTCCTCCCTTGTAAACTCATCATAATTCAGTCAGATGCAGATATCATTGTGAAACCTGTTTCCTAGGAAGATAGCTTTTGCAAGTTGGATTTTTATGGACCTAGAATCCTATAGAGGTTGTAGTCTGGACTAACTCAAATCAGAATTCTAAAGTGAGTGAGGATATTTTAAGCAAGAGGCTTGGGCTTCTTGGTGGACCCCTTTCTGTGGAAGGTCTTGCTCATGACTCAGTGTCCTCTCTTGGTGACTCATAGTCATCTGTGGTCTCAAAGCCTTGTCATCATCAGCTTCTACTTCCCTATTGAAACTTACGTTTCCTATATTTTATGTCCTTGGGCTTGTTCTCTGCTTCTGAGGAATCAGCTCTTCTGATAAACCAGTTACTACTGACATGAAAGAGCAAAGAGGACACACGGACTCCCCCTCCACAACACCCCCCCCCCCCCACCTCACACACGCACACCAGCGACAGACACCAGAATGTGACCAGCCTACTCGTTTCATTGTCTTATGGAGAGGAGTGGTTCCATTAGTGGGGATTAAGTTCAGCTCAATCTACAGTTTCATGAGAGATCTATTTTTGTCGGATCCAGTTATGAAGTACTCAAAAGTATGGCCTTGGCTCCTAAGACAAAGAGCTGAGGGAGAACTCAGGGAAACTTTTAACCTTTTTAATTATTGAAAGAAAAAGAAACTGGAACTCAGTGAGATGGAGCGATTTGATCCACATCACTTTACAAAATGAGTTGGTGACAATGATGAAAAGAGAATCTCCTATCTCCTGGTAGCCCAAGAACATTATTCTTGGCCTTTAGCCCCTCGTAAGATAGACCAACCTTTCTTCCACCTTTGAATGTGGGTGAAGTGGAAATGTATCCTTATAGCTGCCATCTATAAGGTGGCCGTCTTGAAGATATGTAAAGTTTGTTATTTCTCCTGGCCTGTTTGGACATGTGTAGCCCCCCCCCCCCCCCGCCAACATTTTAATCAACAAACCACTTGGCTACTTAATGGCCAAGAAATATGAATTCTGGTAGATATTTGAAAACCTGTCATCAAGGCCTTTTAGTTAGGTCAAAGAAGTGCCGGCATCAGTAAGTACCTAAAGAGTGGATGCCATCACCTTGGAAGAAGATCCTGGGAACCATAGTGGAGCACCCCTTAAAGAAGTAATGCATCTCCAATATTCTCAGTGGTGCAGAGGAGAAAAAAAATGTGTGGGCAAAACGTGATACTGGTGACTGAGATGAAAAATGATTCAGAAGAGCTGGACTCTGAAGAAGTTGTAGAAATATCTTAGATATATTTTGTTTTTTGTTTTTTAGTGTATGCATGAAAGGGATACATGATAAAAATCTGCCGAAGAGCTTTTTCAATAAATGTCAAAGTTCTAAGTGTTAAGTTTTAATCAATATTTCATTAGCAGTATTTTTTCCATAATACTATATGAAAAGGTGGAGTGTTATCATCATCATCATCATCATTATTATATTTTTTGAGAGAAAGTGCTTGTGAGTGGGGGAGGTGCAGAGGGTAAAGGAGAGAAAGAATCTTAAGCGGACTCCATGTCCAACACATAGCCTGACATGGGACTCAGTTTCACAACCTTGAGATCGTGACCTGAGCCAAAATCAAGAGTTGGATGCTTAATTGACTAAACCACCCAGATGCTGCTGGAGTATCTTGCTATTGGTGTCATATTAGATCGAATGAAATACAGAACTTCTGTGGTGATGGGGATTATGAGAGGCCCAGAGGTGTATCAGTTGCGATGAGAGTGTAGTGGAAAGAATGTGGACTTTAGGGGGGCAGTGGCAGACAGGCACCTCTCAGATCTACCACCGCAGGGAGTCAAACAGACCATTTGCCCAGCTGCTGTATGGTTCCATCACTGCATTAGAGTGAAGGCCATGCCTCCCACAGGCTGCCCCCAGCCAGTGACTGACACAGCAGGGGTATGAAAGCAGCTCCTTCCTGGGGACTCTGGGAGTCCTCTGACAGGCAACCTTGGCTCAAGGAATCCCCGATGGCCTCGCTGAACTTTCCCTAGAACTTCCCTGCAGTCTAACACGTGTCCCCCCAACCATCCAACCTTCCTTCCCTACCCTGTCTCCTTCCCCTGGGGTCAGACCTGCATCACTGTCTGACAGCTCTTCTAGCCTCCCTGGCTCCTTCCTCTTGTTCTCTTACAGATGTTTCCCCTAATACATTTCTGGCATTTTTAATCTTGTTATATCTGCTTCATCAAAGATGTGGTATAATACAGAAACAGATAGCTTTGAATGAAGATAATGTGTACAGGAACCTCAACGTAGGCATTCGTGGTTACTATTGTCATCATCAGTAGGGGATGTTGAATTTCTGTAGAAACTTTATTCTTTACGTTACCTAAATTTGTTGGAGAATCCTCCCTTATTTGTACAACAAGTATTTTTGAATGCCTCTTAGGAGCTTCAGGAGCTTGGTGGTGTTCTAGCACCTGAGGATGCAGTGAGAAGTTAGGTCCTTGTGGGGATGAGGTACTCAGCTGCTGACTGCTTAGTGGAGAATGAGAACCTTTCTGCCTCACACCCTCCTCTTCTGTCTCGGCCACTCTGATAGCTCAGGCACAGAAGGGCTGGAGATTAGTCTCTTTGCCATTGACCAAAGGTATAGGTGTTCTTTTCTGAACAGGTCTCCTCCCTACCCCTAACCCCTCCTTCTCTCTTTCTCATATTTTCTTCATTCAACCATTTATGGCCTGATTTATAAGGTTCTATTAGTAGCTATGCCTCTGACTTACACTGTTCACTTCAGAAATTAAAATATTCTCTGAGGGTGCCTGGGTGGCTCAGTCAGTTAAGCTTTTGCATTTGGCTCAGGTCATGAGCCAAAGGCAAAAGGGGTCCTGGGATTGAGCCCCACATCAGGCTCCCTGCTCAGTGGGGAGTCTACTTCTCCCTCTTCTGCTCTTCTGCTTGTGCTTTCTTTCTTGCTCTCTCTTAAATAAATAAAAATCTTTTTAAAAAATAAAATACTCTCTCTTTTAAAGCTAAAAAATAAAATTTTGAATTCTCTTGTGATACTTTTGCATCTTTCTCTCAGGCTCCTCTTTCCCTCACTTTTATTGCTTCTCATATTGTTCTGCATGGGTATTTATTAAAAAAATAAATGACTGAAAGCTAGATTCTTATTGTCCCTTATGCACAGAGGGAAAGAAGCTCAAGGTTAAATCTTATTTAATGTTCTCATTAGGTTAACTTATTCTTAATATACCCAATCTTTGAAGAGTCTGTTTTTCCTAAGAATAATAAAAAAAATTCTTTATCGTTAGTCTATTTGGTTTAAAACTTGGAGTAAAATTGCTACCTTTAATGAATGGTCTTCAAAATTGATGCAAGGCTTCCTTTTAACTTTTTCTTTTGAATGAATGCTAAGAAATTTTTTGTAGAAAAGAGACATTAAGGGAAGCTTAAACTTGTGATGCAATGGCTTAACTTTTTTTTTTTTTTTGAGAGCCAGATTATGGCCAAATACTCAGGGAATTAAGCCAGAGAGGAGAAATTGTCAGAACTTCAGCTCAAATCCTCTGGTTTTCCTAGGCTCTGTTTAGAGTTTAGGATTGAAAGTTGACAAAAACTCTAGGAACTTTCTATTCTTGGAGTTTTGGGGGAAAGCAAAGGTGTAGTGACTGATCTGGTGAAATTCGAATGTATATTTTACTAATTATAATTTCTAGCCTGTTAAATGGGACTGCTGTGGCCTAAAAGAATCAGACATTTAAGAAACTATTTCACAGTAATTGGTTCTTAATTTTCAGGTTTAAACCCTATGGAATTAATTTATTGCACCTCTGTACCTATTTCTAAGTTAGACCTTCGTGTATAGGTTCGTTAAGATTCTCACTGGTTTTGAGCTGGTAATTTGAGCTACCACTATTCTAAAATTTAATTTTGTTTTTACATTAAATTTTTCCACCAGAAGGATTAGCTTAGCTTGAGCTGTGCTCACAAATAAAATAACATCCAGGGATTTATTTGGAAGTTAAAATTGCTTCTAGTGTGGCATTCCCTCCTCCCTCCCTTTTTTTTTTACACTTAATTTTGTTAAGTAGGTAGAGAGAGCAAGCGTTATTCTTTTTTTAAAGTTGAGAATACTCAGGCAACAAAAGAGAATTGTTTTTTCTCTAGTCTAAAACCAGAATTGGTTAGGACCCAGCCCAAACGAGGGAATGCTGGCCTTTTATTTGTCATTGTGGCAGGGCTGTCTTAGCACGACCAATTAAATGTTTTCATTTCTTCTCAGCATCAGAGTCTTTTGACTTCTTTCTTTTATTATTTTAGCGATTAGAAAAAATGGGAGGGCTTTATTGTGCATTTCAGTTTTCCTATTAGAACCCAAGTCTAGGTCAGTGGGGGAAGGCACAGTTCAGGGAGAGACTGGCTAGATGGAGAAAAAGAGAGATCGCCAAAGATGAGTGTGAATGGGGAGTAATCTAATTTATCAAAAATGAGCTGGTTTAATCAGGAGAAAAAACTTATTTAAGAATTGAGATGGCTAGGGGTGCCTGGGTGGCTCAGTCGTTAAGCATCTGCCTTCGGCTCAGGTCATGATCCCAGGGTCCTGGGATTGAGCCCCACATCGGGCTCCCTGCTCGGCAGGAAGCCTGCTTCTCCCTTCCCCACTCCCCCTGCTTGTGTTCCCTCTCTCCCTGTGTTTCTCTCTGTCAAATAAATAAAATCTTTAAAAAAAAAAAAAAAAGGATCTTGTTTATTTGACAGAAACACAGCGAGAGAGGGAACACAAGCAGAGGGAATGGTAGCTTCGGGCTTCGTGCTCTGCAGAGAACCTGCTTTCCCTCTCTCTCTCTCTCTCTGTCTCTCACGAATAGATTAAAAAAAAAAAAAAAAGAATACTTGGTATCTTGCAGGATCTTTATCTGGTTCTGGGAACCAGGAATGATGCCCTGAGTTGCACTTGCAGAGCCCAGCTTGGAGAAGACCAGCACCATTGCAGCGGACCAGAATCTCTGGTCACTAGTTTCTAGCTTCCAAATCCAAGTCTGGGGTGGGAGCATCTCATTAGTGGAACTCTGACCAGGTCCCACGACTTCACTACCAGGTGGCTGGGAAAACAAGTGTCTGTCTTGTCTAGCTCTTACAGTGGAAGATGGGCTGTGCCTCATTTGGTAGAATTCTCAAACATAGGAGGGTGTTTTAAGTGTTGTGTATCCCAAAGGGCAGGTATGCACTACCTATCATGTGTAGTACGGCAGCACCATTTTCCTATGAGAAGATTAAACAAAAAATGTTTTGGGATGGCTTGGATGAACACACGTGTAGGTATGCCTGTGTATGTCCTCTAGATAATCACGTGCCTACTTTCTTGTAGTTGATTAAATATGTGGCTGTATTTTAAAATCAAATTTTTCAAAAAGATTTATTTGTCCGAGAAAGAGAGTGTGAGCACTCATGCACTTGAGCAAGGGGAGGGGCAGAGGGAGGAGCAGGGAGCCCGATGCGGGACTCTATCCCAGACTCTGGGATCGTGACCTGAGCTGAAGACAGATGCTTAACTGACTGAGCCACCCAAGCATTCCCCAAATCAAATTATTGGTGTATACTTTAGAATCCCCCCCCCCACTTATTTCATAAAAAAGTTATTCCAAATCTTGACCCCTTTTATGTTAGTATGTTTATCACTGATATACTCTGATTTTTTTTCAGCACAGCTATCCAGAGTATTTCATGGCTACATTTGTGTGAGTTCTTCGAGATGTGGCACTTTTTTTTTTTTTTTTTTTTAAAGATTTTATTTATTTATTTGACAGAGAGTGAGATCACAAGTAGGGAGAGAGTTAGACAGAGAGAGAAGTGGAAGCAGGCTCCCCGCTGAGCAGAGAGCCCGATGCGGGGCTCGATCCCAGGACCCTGAGATCATGACCTGAGCCGAAGGTAGAGGCTTTAACCCACTGAGCCACCCAGGCGCCCCTGAGATATGGCACCTTTAAAAAATCTCTTTCTGATGCTTTCATTGGGCATTTTATCTTAAGCTACAGGTACTAATTTGTAGCACATTTGGACAGTCTCTTTTACAGATTTTGTAATACAGATGTATTTTCATGACTTAATCACTCTTGTTTCTTTTAAAGTGATCTTTATAAAAGCACGAAACACTTACAATTTTAGGTTTTCTCCAGAATAAATACATCTCTTAAATTTCTTTGTTTCCTCTTGTTTTTGTAACCCAGACTTTTTTGTGATCTGAAGCGTCTTAAACTAGGTGTGATTGGGGGGCCCCTTCAGGCTAAGATTCCTCAAACAGTTCTTTGTTGGTCAAAATAATGGAAAGCATACTCCTTAAGGAGACTTGGAGAATTCTTATATAGGGTTAAGTCCCCTTTTTTCCCCCTGAGAGACAATTTTGGGAAGAATACTTCTTATGTTCAGATATATATAATAGTTCCTTGACACTGTTTCTTGAGGTTCTGTTTCAAGAACAAGATTAAGAAACATGTCTTTGATGCATAGTTTCTTTGCTGTTATTCTTGATACTGGAGTTGGAAAGTAGGTTTTTCCTTTAATGAAATGGGAAGTATCTGGAAGGTCATGGGAGAAAATAGTGGAAATTCTCCTTTGCTCTCAGATTATGCATTCCTCTGGGGTCAAGAACACTTGGAATCCAGGCTTAAAATAACAAGGGCCATGGGGAACAGATATAATTCCTTCTATTTCATTAGACTCAGTCTATCCTTGTTAGTACTGAGTGATTAGAAAGGCATGGTCTAGTACTTACATGGACTTACTCACTGTTTCATCTAGATTGAGGCTTGAAAAAAATGTTATCAAAGATCTCATAGGATATAGTTTTGCCTTTTTACTGAATATGGGTTTCTAACCCCAAGCCCCATTTTCTTTCGATTTAGAATCAGAACTTAGCCTCCAATCTCAAATGGGGAAACTTAAAGCAGCAGCAGAGTTCCTCTCCCAAGTAGAGTCCGATTCTTTGCTGGTCCCCTTTCCGTCATCAGCAGATTTCCCAGTGACTTCTTGAACTGTAGACAGCCAGAGATACCACCTTAACCTTTTCTTTTCTTTTTTTTTAGACATTTAAGTTCTCACCTCCAGGTACCTAATAAAAGGGATTTCAGACTTGACTAGTTGGAAAACTTTTAACCCCCCAGGGTGTTATAAAATAATCTTGTTCTTTTACTTTGAATTGTGAAGTGTTAATGCATTCTGTGATTGGCCATCAACATTGAGATGTAGCTTATATTTCTGCTTCTCCCAACTCCTGCAGAATCCTAGAACTGGTTAAGACCCCACAGGTCTCCTAGGCCAGCTGTCTCTCAGTGCAGGTCTTACTGAGCTCCTCTAATGGTGAACCCAGAATCTGATCTACAGCTTCTCCCCATTTAGACCTGGTTTTGTCTTCTCTGAGCAAATCAGTGATTTTTTTCTTCTTTCTTACAGCCTCTGTTTAAATAATTATGGATAGCTTTCATGTTTCCTCTGAATATTCTCTTCCTCCCCAATTCCATCGGAGACTTCTGGTTTTCTTATTCCTCCTAAACTGTTGTAACATTCTAGCACATTCCTGCTTTACTCCAGTTAGAAAATCTCTCTCTCAAACTGCAGCACCCATACTATTGAGATAGGACACAGTTGAATGATTGCCTTGTTTGGTTGGAACATAGCCAATGTATGTATTCATTCTTTTTTAGGGCAACTTATGACTCCTTTGACTTACGTTGGACTTTCAGTTAACTCATTTTTAAGGACTAAAACCCTTATTAAAGCCTGCTATTAAATTCACATAAATTGTTATTAAGATAGTTTTACACTTGAGGGGCGCCTGGGTGGCTCAGTCATTAAGCGCCTGCCTTCAGCTCAGGTCATGATCCCAGGGTCCTGGGATCAAGTCCTGACATGGGTCTTCCTGCTCTGTGGGAAGCCTGCTTCTCCCTCTCTTACTCCTCCTGCTTGTGTTCCTTCTCTCACTGTCTGTCAAATAAATAAAATCTTAAAAAAAAAAAAATACAAAAACAAATCCTTCTAAAAAAAAAAAAAGTTTTACACTTGAATAATTGCCTTTTAGTGTTAAACCCCCCTGGATTGCTTATCCCAGCCAAATTCTACAGCATGACTTTTAAATTCCTCTTTTCAGCTGAACAGCTACTTGAACTGTGATTCTCTCATGCAGCATTCAACCTTTCCTCCCAAATTTTGATCCCCTGCAAATACAGTAAATGTATATTTAAAAAAATACACAGTCGGTTAAGAGTGAGTAGAACATCTTTGGCCGTGATACTTGAGATGATTCAGGCAGGGTTGGGCTAACTGTGGCCCAAGCCCTCCTTGCCTCCTGTATTTGTAAGTACAGTTTTGCTGGAATCTAGTTATGCTCGTTCACTTACATACTGTTTGCAGCTGCTTTTGTGCCCATGGCAGAGCTGAGTAGTTGCAACCCAGCTCTTCGTAGAACAAATTGGCTGGCTCCTGCCCTAAGGTGAAAGCAACTGGTAAATGAACACGTTTTATGTTCATGTAGATGCATTTTGTTTCTAAAGCAAGACTATCCAAAACCCTTTCTAAGGCTCATTAGGCAAGGCTTTTTAGACTTCTTTTTGTGGCTTGTTCAAGTATTTTATGGGGAAAAATGTGGTTATATAATCTTATATGTGGATTCTAAAATCACAGTCTATGTTTGCTTTTTCTTTTCCTCTTTAAATTACCTGATTGATTTCTAATCTAGTATTTGAAAGCTTTTATGTGTATTATTACTTCAGCTGTCTCTTTCAAATTGGGGTGCTGTTATCACCAGAAATTCCCTTTGGGGTTTTAGGAGCAGTCCTTGATTTGGTATTCATTTTTCATTGGGGAAAGAAGAATCACATTTTGGCCTTAGAACATTTTAGTAACACTCATTACTAACAAATATTATATAATACTTCTGTGAAATTTATAAAAGGAACTGAGAGATTCCATGGAGTCTCCAGTCTATTTTGAGAAAAAGAAGAAAACAATCCTCGTTGCTCAACCAATATTGCCTTACTGAAGCATTTAGTCGCCAGTCTGTTATTTTGTTCTTGAACAGAATGCTTAAGGTTCAGTTCAGAAGTTATATAACCAGATTTAAAAAAAAAATAATTTTAAATAAAAAAAATTTTAATAAAAAAATTGGATATTGGAAAATTGGGGAAAAAAAAAAAAGGCACTCCTTTCCTTATTCTGGAAATTTCCTTTTTGACCTGCAAACAGTAAGGCAGAAATCCCTTATATTCTTTTACTACACCAGTGTTAGACCTTGGGAGTCAGATATTGCATCACATTAATTCTCCAAGTAAAGGACACACTTAATGACCTAAAATTGCTCATGTGTAATCTCTGTGGCCTGGTCCTTTTGTAAAGGTCAACATTTACTCCACAGTCTGGAGTTTTAGGGCTTGCATTTCAAAAGGCCTTCGTATGTCCATGTTATTAATGCTACATCTAGCATTCATGGGGCATTTCCTACGTCCTGCTCTGACAGCGAATGGAGCCCATTGGATCTCTTCAGCCTCCTCAGCTTATTTTCAGCTTCTTCAGCTGCGTTAGTAACACCAGGATTGCTTGCAGTTCTGTGCCCTGAGATTGCCATTTCCCCCTCCTCTTTACTCTTATCCTTTGCCTGAAGAGCTCCAGTGCCCTGTTTTGAGCTCAGGTCTGTTTTATCCCCTTCCAGAAGTCTTCTCTTGCCCCGTCAGTGTCCTCATCTGTGCAGCTTGCCCATGCAGTGGGTATCAGGGATGCTGATGTGTTTACATCTCCTGGAAATACTCTTACCAGGGATGACCCTCACTGCTCCCCTACTCCCTGCCTCACTAGAGAAAATCTCACAACAGGGCCAATGGGTGTCTTCACAAATTACTGCTTACTTATCTCAAAGGGCCTGCCCGCCTGCCTGGGAATGTTCATGTTTCTCTAGAAAGTGCCCTCCTCACTGTTTGTAAAGATTCTTTCCTTCATTCTCCTCTCTACAAACTTTTTTCCCATGACCTTGGCCTTGTACTTCATAGATAAAAGAACCATCAGGTGGCAGCCTCTCTTCATGAAGTCTGCGTGTTCATTTGTACTGATACTTGTGTTCTCCTTACTTCCTGTTACAAGGGAGGGAAGGAGCCCTACTCCTGTGACAGGGCACACCCAGATGAGGACAGCATCTCATCTCCCACATTCGAGATTTTGAACCATCTTTTCTGGATTCTTCATGTGGGCATTTAGGTGTTTTACTATCTTTGGGGTGTCTCCTGGAATCTCAGATATAATGTCATCACTAAAGGATGACATTAGGGGCTGGTGAGCACTTGACCACTGGTCTGCTGTTACTATCATGGCTGCTGTCCTCGTGAGTACGGCCATTTTATGTCTTTCCAGTCGCTCACTTGGTGTGACTGTCTATCATTCTTCCCAGTACCAGAGAGGCAAGGTGCCCTGGCTGCAGCCCAGCCTGGCTTCCTACACTTAGGACTGCCATGGAGAAGCAGAAAAGATGGGCAGGATTGAACCCAACTACCCCAAGGTCTGTGGCCACCAGGACAACGTGCTGGACATCAAGTGGAATCCGTTCATTGATAACATCATTGCCTCGTGCTCAGAGGTCACATCAGGTCACCTTCTTCTAGTGCACAGGGGACAAGTGGGCTGTGTCTTATTGGTGACCACGCAGTTGTCTACATGGGTCCCTGTTCTACCCTCTCCACTTCCAGATCAGACCTCATCTCGGAATGCCACTACGCAGGGCCAGCTGAGGAAAAACCATGGGTCCTGCTGGGTCCCCTCTGTGTCACCTCGCTCCCCTAGCCTTCCCCTTCCCCCACCAGCTCTCTCTGGAGGACTGGAGCAACCACAGGGGACTGCAATGTCGGAGACATGTTTGAAACTGTCCCCTAATTATAAACTTTTTCTTGACCGTGTTTTTTAAACTGAGAAGGGTATGCTGACAGGCGACCCCAGACTTTGATTGAACTTGCCTTTCTCACCCTGAAGCCTCTCGTGTCTCGGCGTGTCTCCCTGGGTCTTCGGGGGACACAACAAGAAAGGAAACCACCATGGGAATCACCCACTAGGGGCACCCCCAGTTCCCAGCCATCCCCCCTGTCCCGAGGACTGCCTTTGGAGTTCTATGTTTATTCATAGGCTTCAGAATTGTCATCAAACAGCCAATATTGCATAATAATATGATCATTAAATTATTCCCCTAAAAAAAAAAAAAGGCTCAGCTTCTAGCTGCTTTTCCTCAAAAAGTTTCTATTTTGCTAAATAGTATTCTTGCTTATACAGTGGCTCATAGCAGAAATCTGGGAGTGATCCTGGAAACGCCCCCCTTCCCACATTCAGTCACCAGTTACTTTGATTCTACCTGCAAATATCTCTGAAAACGGTCTCCTCTCAATTTTTGTTATCACAACCTTATTCCCACCCCTCTGTTCTCTCTTGCATGTGCCATTCTAGAAGCCTTCTAGCAAGTCTTTCTCCTTCCAGTTTTCCTCCCCTCCAATCTTTTTCTCAGAGAAGCCAGAGTAATCTTTAAAGGATCTGAATAATCATTGTATTAGTGCCTTGCTTAAAACCCTCCAGTGGCTTTCATCATGCCCCAAATAAAAGAACTCTTTCCCTGGGCACACAGGACCCTGCATGTTTCCATTCCTTGCCTTCACTCCTCTCTTTCCATCCACTTCTTCCTAATGCCCCCTCACTGCGTCCCCCTCCCCTCCTGGCCTTCTGCTAGTTACTGTAATACACAAATTCCTCACCTTAAATCTTTTGACCTCTGCTGGCTTTAGGCTGGAAACTGTTTCCTTTGCTCTCTGCACCCCTAATTCCTTCTGATCTTTCATATCTGAGCTTAAATGTCATTTCTTTGATGGAGCTCTCCCCAATTTTTTCCTTATAAATCCTCTACTGAATTCCTCACCTTAGCCCTACTTTTCTCCATGTGAGGGTATTCCTAGAACTTGTAGGTAGATGTTTACTTGTGCATCCTGTGTCTCCCGTGCTAGACAGTAACTTCACGGAGGGCAGGAACTGGACTGATTTTGTTCATCATCGTGTCTCCAGCACCTGGGGCTGAATGCTCAGCAAATACTCATTTCATGAAATACAAGTTTATTGCGATGGCTGCTTAGAATGGGGAAGTCCCCATCTGGTACTTTTAGGGCTCATACTTGCATGATTTTGAATCTCTGCTCCTGTCTTCTGTGAGCTTGAGTGGTATTTAGCCCCTGTGTTCCCAGCACATCGTTCTGGGCTGACTTCTTTCTTGAGTGGGCCAGCCACCATGAGGGACGAGCGTCTGTGTTTGTGTCTATATATGTTTATATGTAGGTTTATGCACGATGTGGAAGCTAGGCAGTGACACTGGTGCTCATAGATATGTGCCTTAAAAAATTACTTTGAGATGTTGTTTGTGAGCTGAATCACTTTGAAAATGTATGGCAGACCCTCTCCTGTCTGCTGGAGGCATTCTCATGGTTCTGAGTGGTTGGGATTCCTGGCACGTGCTTTGTCCCTTCTCTGTTCTTCAGTCCAAAGGACTTTCTGGTTTGCCATTGTTGTAGGTCACATGCTCAACAATGTAGAGAGAATAAAAGGAATGTATTTTGAAAATGATCCCTTTCCCTTGACTAGATGTTGCTCTTAATTCTTGTAGTTCCCTGTTGCCCCTGCTCCTTGATACCTAAGTGACAAATTGTCATGGTGGGAGTAAGTAGAACCTAGTTTCTGGCCCAAGGAAGAGAGTTCAACTTCTAGGCATCTCAAAAAGGCATAATCCCTTTTCTGAGGATTCTCTATCTCACTGTATGAATGGTCCCTTGGGGAGAAATCCTTACCTATTGGAACATTGCGAAGGAGCCTTTGGTTAAATTCAGAATCTTTTCCTCCCCCCCCCTTTTTTTTTTTAAAGAAAAATGTGTTTGAAGATTTTATCTATTTGAGAGAGAGAGAGAGAGAGAGAGATGCGTGCCTGGGTGGCTCAGTCCTTAAGTATCTGCCTTCGGCTCAGGCCATGATCCCAGGGTCCTGGGATCGAGCCCTGAGTCAGGCTCCCTGCTTGGCGGGGAGTCTGCTTCTCCCTCTCCTCCCTTCTGGTCCTCTCTCTCTCTATCTCTGTCTTGCTCTCAAATAAATAATAAATAAAATTAAGAAAAGAAAGAGCAAGAGAACACGAGGGGAGTGAGGAGCAGAGGGAGAAGGAGATTTCCCATTGAGCAGGGAGCCTAGCTCTGGGCTCGGTCTCAGGATCCTGAGATCATGACCTGAGCCTAAGGCAGACACTTAACCACTGAGCCATCCAGGCGCCCCAGAATCCTTTCCTTTTCTAAGTCACTTATTCTCCCTGCAATTTAAAGCTTGGATTTCTAGGGGCTTTTTTTTCTTTTTTTTGGGTAAAAAAAGGAATGGTACATTGTTGTAAAATTATTTTGAGGTTTCCTTTTCTATCCTGGATGTTTTCGATCTCCTGGAAATACACGGTGAGAAAACCATTACCCACCTGCATATTGTTAAATACGCTTTCCTTAGGTAATTGTTCCCTTTTGTTTGGATTTTCAGTATTGTTTGTTGTATATTCTGTCTTAAAACGAAAAGCCCCAAACAGTCAAAATAAGAATGAGTGCAGTTGTGGTTGGAGTCTGTGTGTGTGGCTCCTGTCATGTAGCAGCTGTTTGCCAGCACGCCCAATATTTACTTTGTTGTGAGCTCCCTTGACTCTGCTTTGGCGATACACCTTAAATCCTCAAGAGGAATTTTCAGTAAGACCGAGTGTATGTAAGCTTGTAACCACAAACCTAGCCCTTTACATAATGTAGTCTGATAACTAATAAAGGAATGTAATTGACTTGTAAATTTCTGAGGAGGGGGAGGGAAAAAAAATCTCAAACAGAAGTGTTCTGTTAATGAGTGTGATAGACCCCTTTGTTGTTTAAAGACAACCCTCTTGCTATTTCCCTGAAGAAAGAGCTGTGTTGGGGCTGTGTTGCACATTTCGCTGGCACTTTGCCCCACCTCCTCTTCCCTGAAAATATTTATGGAGATCTAGCGTGTTAATAAATTTAGAAGTGATTTAATGGTTGCATTGGCAGGGTGAGATAAGGTAGTTAAAATATGTTGTTCATTTTATTTCTGGGTGGGGTGGAAGAGGGAAATGAAATACTGATTTTTTTTTTTTTCCTTTTGGGAAACCTAATACTGTGTTCTTTTGTTATCATTCTTGTTCTCTAGGCATTAAGTGTAACTGAAACCCTGATTAAGCCCTTGGAAAAATTCAGAAAAGAACAACTTGGAGCCGTAAAGGTTTGTGTCTAATTTGAGTGCACTTGTAAGTGGAAGATGGCGGGGCCTCTGCTGTTTCAGTGGACGCTTTATTCACATTTGGCAGCTTTGGAGGAGATGCTGGAGTAGACCATCTGTTTTATGTTTCAATGTGCTTTTTCCCCTCTGGGCGATATGAAATCGTAAACAAAACAAAAACACCTGGGCAGGAGAGTAGAAACCTCTAGTCCTCTCTGGCGACACCTTCCCATATCAAGTTTTGAAAACCATCTTAACCAAGCAGCACATTTGCTCCGAATAGAAGCATCTTACCTCTGTAGGGAGTGCAGTTATTTCCTTGAATGCCTCAGTTTTATGGAGGAGTGCAGCCACGTGTGAGGGTTTAAGATGAGAAACGCTGTTACACTGATGCCATTGAAACTAGGGAGAGAATATCGGGTTATTGGGACGTAATTGCCTTCCATTGAACACAGATTTATTGAGCTTCTGTTATGTGTCAGTATTGTTGAGGTGTCGGGGATTCAAAGATGAGTAACCCCAGCCTGCGCTCAAGGATCTGGGAGTTAGCCAGGATTTCTGGGAACAATATGGTGACTCAACCGCAGGGAGCCTGGGATGTATTTAGCAACTTCTGAAGCTTGTGAACAGAGCTTTGAAATTATCCCAGAGAAAGAATTCCCACCAACCTTCCCTGAAGTTTATGTATTCACGTGAGGAACAAAACGTAACACTCATGTGTTGACTATTTTTGGCTTGGCCCTGAAGAGAATAACATCAATTTTAGGTAAGGAAGAGAGTTTTTATATTTGTATTCCTTCCCCAACCCCCCACTTTGACTTGGGGATGTGATGCTTTTTTTTCCCTTTATCTTCCTAAACAAAATATTAAAATCCTTCTGTGCAAATAAACATTGTGGCTTAAGGGCTGTAGTTACACAGTTGGGCCTAAAGAGTACCGGCGTTTTGGTTGCTATTTATAGAATCAGTTCTCCTTTAAGTGACTTGTTAAAATATTAGACACTTCCTTTTGGCATAGTATTTACCATTTTTAATGAAGGGCTATGTTTTGAGAGGGGTTAGTGGGGATACCCTCCAGGTCCCCTTCCTGGGGTGGTTTGCTGAGCTGCACCAGGCTGACTGTCTTCTGGCTTTGCAGCAGGTCACTGGTGGTCTGCTTTCACACCTGTGACCTTGGGCCAATAACTGGCTTTAGTTCCTTATCTGTAAAATGAGAGATCCGGGGATCTGACATAGACTACTTTGTAGTTTATGATTCTGTTTTAAATCTTCAACATCTTGGTTCGTTCTTTTTTTT
>CM053604.1:105025511-105104336 GCA_028646535.1 Procyon lotor | reverse complement strand
TGCGGCTCTCTGCTTTGGACACCTCATCTGATGCTCCTCATAGCCTTAGGTGGTAGGTGCTACTTTCCCCATTTTATGAATGAGGACAAGGAGGCTTAGAAGGGAAATAGCCAGAACTGGAATTAGAACCCAGGACTCTCTGGATTAAGCTCTTTCTCCTGCATATGCTGCCTCTGTATGAAGATCAATTCAAAGATAGGTTTAATTTCTGAGAGTCTGTACCTTGATTTTCCCTTCCCCTCTAATTAATATGTAAGTTAATTAAAATGATATTAATTCCAGATTATATGATGGACTAATTATGACCAGCATTTTAGTCAATCCTTCCTTGGGGCAGACCCTTTCTTTCTTCCTTCCTTTCTTCCTTCCTTCCTTCCTTCCTTCCTTCCTTCCTTCCTTCCTTCCTTCCTTCCTTCCTTCCTTCCTTCCTTCCTTTCTTTCTTTCTTTCTTTCTTTCTTTCTTTCTTTCCTTCTTTCTTTTTTCTTCTTTCCTTCTTTCTTTCTCCCTCCCTTCCTCCCTCCCTCCCTTCCTTCCTTCCTTTTCTTAAGATTTTATTCTTTTTTTTTTTAAGATTTTGTTTCTTTACTTGAGACAGAGTGTGAGCACAAGTGAGGAGAAGGATCAGAGGGAGAGGGAGAAGCAGACTTCCTGCTGAGCAGGGAGCCCCTTGCAGAACTCCATCCCAGAACCCTGGGATCATGACCTGAGCTGAAGGCAGACACTTAACTGACTGAGCCACCCAGGCTCCCCAGGCAGAATCATTCTTAGAACACTTCATGACTTGTAAACATTGTCAAGTAGACTTCAAAAAGGTAGCAGCTAGAACTTCCATACTAAGTTTCATCTGTTTGTAAGATTCTTTGGTAAATATATGTCTATCTCCTTCTAGATGGTCCAATCCATGAGGGCAGTCATGGTGCTTTTCCTCTCTTCTCTATCCCTGATAATAAAACACTCCTACTTATTTTTATCCCAAGTACGCTTAACATATATTAACCCACTGAACCCTACCTATGAGATAGATATAGTGATCATCTGATTTTACAGATGATCAAACTGAGGAGGCAGGAGGGGACCCGAGTTAGACAGTTAGCAAGTACAGAGCTGTGATGTAAATCAAAATTGTTTGCTTCCAGATCCTGCACCCTTGACCTCTATACTACTCTTTTTATAATATGTGCCATAAAGTGCAGTGAAACATCCTGGCCAAGGATAACAAAGTCCAATTAGGATTTACGCCATGCTAATCGTCCCCCCATTGGAAAGATGATACCTCAGGAAGAAGTATACGGAGCTTCTGGAAGACATGGGTTGGCTTAGCGGCAAGGAAGTTTGAGGAACAGAAGGAAACTGATTTCAAATGAAATTACATTAGTTCGGATTACCAGGGGAACAAGCACTTCCTTTCCTTGAGGAGGCTATTATTAAATATCCTATTATTTAGCAAGATCTTTTTAAACAACAGACTTCACGTTTTGTTGAGGGCGTGGTTAACATCTAAGACAATGTGAGGCATGACTAGGTTGTGTGTATTCTTTGGAGCCTGGTGCTCACAGTTGAGCATTTCTTTATAAAGCAGCGTACGAAATTAAAAGGTCAGTAAGTTATTTCTTTTTCGTTGAACCCTTGAATATTTTGTTGTCTGAATTGGTATAGCCTTTCAGACAACTTTTCTGACAATATTGCTTTATGCTGGCGATCTGACCCTCTTCCTGGGTGACAAAATAGGATTTTCACTTCTCTCCTGGAAACTAGCCAAGCTTGTTGGTGACTTCATGTACTCCCTTGGTTGACCTTAAAAAGATATGTGCAAACCAGTCTTACCTGGAAACAATTCTTAAATTTCTTGCTCACGAAGTACAGAGCTATGGGGTTTATACACGAATTCATGGTTGCCAAGTTAATGCCGATGTAATCCATGAGCAGCAAGAAACTAGAACAGAAGAAAATAGTAGAATAATTAGAAGATGATGTTTTTCAACCTGCTAACCAGCATTTATCCCTAGAATAAGCATTTTTCTTGCCCAGGAGCCATTTCTCATAGGTGGCAGTCAGAATTTTTTTTTTCAAGTCCTTGTTTAAGTGGCAGTTTCATTTCTGCAGAACATTTACGGGTATACCTGCCACTTGGTTAGCTCAAACCATGATGCACAGCCCCAGGAGGGGAGCTGCAAAATTACAGATACAGCTCGCACAAACTCTGGGATCAGTCATGGGCTATGTCAGCAAAAGAAAAATAATCAGCTTTGCAGTTTTAATTTTCAGGGCTAACGAGACTGTAGACTAGATGGTTCTGTAAAAGTATCATAAGCGTGACAACTGGAGAAACTCTGATTTCCTAACGAGTACACGGGACCGTACCTAAGTAATTCACATCGGTTCTTGTCCATCTCATCGTACACGGTTTTCTTCAAAATACGGCTCAAGTGAAGAGGGAACCAGCAGAGAGCAAAAATTACAACCAAGCAGAAAACTGTTTTTGCCACTTCTCGACGCTAAAGGAAAGCGAGGGGGGAAAAAGTACAAGTTTAGTGTTTTCTGCTGGAGGAAAGAGCTTCACAAAGGAAGTAGTAGATAGCAGAGGAGGAATTACTTTAAAAAGAGCCAGAACAGTGCGCCTCACAGTGCCTCCATCTCGTCCTGATTTGGAGTCCAACTTTCTAATCAAGGAGTTGCTAATGATTCTTTTGGGCAGCTGCCAGGAAGAATGGTGGCCTCAAGCTGGTTATTAGGGTCAGGACAGAAGTTCGATGTCAGGGAAATGGAAATTGGCTGGAGCTGAGCCAACCCTGGAGCTGAATGTGTGTGTGCGTGTGTGCACGCACGCATGTGTGTGACTATATGGGGGGAAGGGTTAACTAAAAGCCTCAATAATGGGTAACTAGCATTCACAACAGCATGGCAGTCAACGTGACTGAACCTAGCATAATAAAGAATGAACAAATCTATGAAGATATTTGGAAAACCGAAGGAGGGAATAGAAGATAAAAACCAATAGCGATGGGTTGTCTCCATTTCTTGATGTTGAAGAAAGCTAGCATTGGGAATTTCTCACTTTTAAAATTCTTTTATTAATGACACATAGCTTCCAAAGACCTCTTGTTTGCAAACAGAGGGATGAGGGTAAAGGATTATCAGCAATGACGATTAGAACGACTGGGACATGTTGACCCTGGACCGACTTCAGTTTGAAGGTTTACATACTTGAGAGTTTGTGGAGGACCAGAAAAATCATAGGTTGGGAGTTATCTGCAACCAGACATTTGTGTGCATCATGCTTGAGTATTGCAATGCAGGCGTTTGAAAGCCTAACTAGGAACATAAAATGCAACTTGTCTGTAACTGGGATCAGTTAATGTCAAAATAAAATTGATTGAAAACAGGATTTGGAAGGGTAATGCTGGTTCAACCCAAAGCATATAGCATTAAGTATGAGAAGCCTACAATAAACCCACATGATTAATAGAGCCGTTTAAAAGGATTTCAAAGCAGTTGTCACAAACTGCTGCTCTAGCCCAAAGGACTGGAGTTTAATTTTTCAGAGTTATTGGGTGGGCTTATGGCTTCGGAGAACATCCAAGCTGAGCAACGACTGAGAAAATAAAAGAGTTCCAATCTGTAGCTATGGGGGCTCATTTTAAGGGGTCCTTTTGTGTACACAGAAAGTGTGACCAGGAAAAGAGAAAAGGAGGGTACTGGGGGAGAGGCTGTCTCCCTTGAGCACATCCTCAAAGAGGACGATCCTTCAAATCCTCCTATCAATGTGTCGCCATGGCAGTCTGGTATTTGCTTAACCAGTACCTATTCTCCTGTTTTCCTTACTATCAGTCGGATCCTTGATTTTGTTGCTGCAGCAGGGGAGTTTGGGCTGATTGTCTTCAAGGCCACCTGACACAATCTGACCGCTGAGATCAAGTAGAAATCGCTGTGTGAGTTTTCTGGAAAAGCTACAAAAAGTGGAGGCCAGTCCTCAGATGCATACACACTAATGTCTATATTCCTGCCCTTTTTGCTGCCTGGAAATCTGACATAAGGGTAGAGCTGTAGCTCCTGTCTTCTAACAGAAAAGTCAGCAAAAGAGCAGAGCCTTGGCTTCCGAGTCCCCTGAGCACTGAACCAGTGACATTTAACTTTTTTGCTGTGGGAGAAAGGAGAAACCCTCACTTGTTTTACTCCATGTTATTTTGGGTTTTCTGCTACCAGCATCCAAACACAATCCCTAACTGATAAAATTTGTTGTCAGAATAATGAAGAGAAGTTCGAGAAAACCACGCAGGGAGCAAAACCAGGAGCCATATAGGATACAGCCAAAGGGTGGCAGGGCCTTTCGCTGTGAGCCTAGTTCTGCACAGCCCCAACGGAAGGCCTTCCAGCAGGGCCTGCTCCCCTGCTGTTAGAAGCTGCCTCATAGGACCAAGACTTGAGTTTTAATCTCCATTTGGATCAATCTCATAATCAAGTGTATAAGGATATCTGTCCTGCCTGTATTACAGGGTGCTTGGAGTAATCAAATAAACAAATGACATACTTTTTGGAAACTTAAAGAATGCAATGGAAAGGAGAAGCAGCATCCTGTTATCCTGGTGGCCAATCCCTATTCAGTAATTTTCGGAGCAGGTACCGTTCATAACTTAAACAGGCTCAATCATGGTACTAATGAAAAATGCAGCATTGAAAAACATTGTGTTTTTGTTTTTTACAAATCTATTCTAATTACCCCTACTGCAGGAGTGAGAGGCATTGCTTGATATAGTTCCCATCTGGAGCCCTTGAAACGTTCATGCCTGAACAAAGTCATATTCAATCTACTTTTTCCATTAAATTTTACTAAAAGATAACAGCTACCATTTGTGTGCAAGTTAGATTTTACAAAGTACATGTTTGCACTTAATTCTTTTGATTTCTATAGTGCTATCAATTCATATACTATTATGCTCAGTTTACAGATAAGAAGCTGAAGCTCAGAAAAACCAGTACGGTAGTGGAAAGGAGTCGCTGATGAGGAACGGTGCTTGTGTATGGCGATTGTATAGGGCAGATTTATAGTCTCCATCAGCATTACTAACATCGTTAGTCAACGATGTTAACGTGGTGCGGTTGGGTGTTCTTATATACTTTCCTGCTGAGACTAACAACTTACCTGTGGTCCTAGTTTTACTCTTTGAATTAATAGACATCAAATCTGGGTACTTACTAGGAGTTGAGCTCTATTAGACACGGTATATGCATTAGGTGATCTCCTTAATGTATTATTATATACATTTTATTTAATTTTTTAAGACTTAAAATTGAATTAACATTTGTACAGAAAGATGCAGGTATTATCATATGCATCTTATGAAGAACTAGAGGTTCAGAGAGATTAAGCAATTTACCCAACTTCTCAGAGCCAGCAGGTGTAAGTATAAAGCTTTGCCCTCTAAAGCCACGGCTGTGTCTGCTCTGTTAGCTGCATAGGGGAGGGGCGTGGGGGACCAACAGCAGCCTCCTCGAGTTCTCCAGAATGTGACCTCTTTTTCTGTACCCAATCTCATATCCTATCACGAGCCTTACCTTAGATGTTTCTCTCATGAGGTTCATCTCTTTTTCCCCACTCCCCAAATGCATGGTGCCCATGCCATGTTCGCACTAGACTCTTGTCCCCGTGCTTGAAATGCCCGCTGTCATCTCCTTCCCCATCAAACCCATTTATCCTTTACGAACAGTTCAATCTCCCTCCTTCGTGACACGTGTCTCTGTCACTTTGTCTTACATCCTCCTTGGCCTCCCACAGCACAGTGTATTTCTACCATACCTTGTGATTCTGTTTTCCAATTGTTTCAAGTTTGTATTTTATTTCCACACCAAGACTGCAAAGCCTGCTCGGGGAGAAAGTCGTCTGCTTCTTTGTGTCCTGGCACAGTTCCAACAAGCCCAGTTTAATTCACAGACACACAAACACACGTGTTGAATATATTCTTGGCAAACTAAATAATAGTTCCTCTCTACTTGGCCGTGTCCCCACAGCCACCTGTTTTATCAGCTCTCCACATTCACAAAAGAAATTCCTAATATTATAACTATAAAGAAAACAGTTATAAGACACTATTTTTATTTTTAGGAAACCAGGCTATATTAGCTAAATACAGTATCTATAGGCTTTCTATTGTCTGGGCCAAATCAGTCTTGGCCAAATTTTCACGAGCTTATGAGGTTTACCTGTTTAAGGTGCTCACTGAGGGCAATTCTCAAGCTGCCATTCCTTCTGTTTAACATCTCACAGGTCATAAGGGTGTAGAAGATAGCAGTGCACACCAAGGGCATGCAGAAATAGAACCCGAAGAGCCACCAGTCCTTTACATCTTTGTAAAACTGTAAGGTGAAGAAGAGGGAGAGAAACGGAGGGGCATTATCATCTAAATTTATTGGGCAGTACAAGTTTCAAAATCTAATAGTTTCAAAATCTTCACACCTGCAGGAATATTTCTATGTGCCTGCCCTCTGGTTGTGACAAAGGGCTTGGGGGTGACGCTCAAAACTCAATTCAGTTGGAAACTCCAAAAATCATCCTGGATTTATAAAAGCACATAAAGGAATGGCCCTTCCAAATAAGTTATCCCGACAAAGATACTCTTTATGAACTGAAGTTGGTTTTAATTACATAACGGGAGAGCCCTAATCAAGAAAAGAAATTCCCTTCCAAAGCTCATAAAGCATGATTTTGAGAGATACAGAATATGTATTTATCTTTACTTATTGATGAGCCTCAAAATTTGGCTAGTGCCCGGTTTCCTGTAGACTTCTGTGGTTAAAGTGTACTTAATGCGAGTCTTGTTTGGTAACAGCGAAGATTATGAATGGCTTATCTGTGTAGCTTTGGTTACTGGTAGTTAACCCTTTGCCTGGTATGCTTGCTATGTGACCTCGCAGCTGGCCACTTTTGAGCCCTCAAAAACGATGCCCTTTCTCACTCTTTTAATACTTATCACCTGGAAACTATTGAGGCTGAGTATCTTATCTGAAGCCATACTTGGCATTATCTCCTTGTGGGCAGGCTTTGTAAATACGAGGATTTTTCAGCTTTATGTCTTTTCAAAGGAGAAAATTTCGTACCCTATAAAAATGGAAATTAGGAAATTCTATCTACATTCTTCCTCCCACTAAATCAATCACCAAAACTTAGAAATGCTTTTCCTTGTGTTCTTTCTCCAGATTGTTTATTTACGAAGGATAATGTGGCCTCCTGTATCATCTCAGTTCCCACAGAAAAAAATAATCATGCTGCTCTGTGTTGCTGAATATAGAAAGAGGCCCAGTAGGCTACATTTGTAACATGTCTATTAAAATAATCTATAAATGGCTCCTGAGGAAAAAAGTTCTGGGCAGAGGTTCTTAACTGTTCTTATGCCATCAACCCCTTTGGAGGTCTGGTGAAGACTGTAATCCTTTCTGAGAATAACAGTTCTATCTGCATAAAATAAAATAAGATGACAGTGGTAACTAACATCGAAACACAGCTACTGAAATATTAAAAAGAAAATTCTCGTATAGAAATATTGGTGTTTATTAACAAGTTAAGGGGAAAATCTAATGGTGGTTCTAAAAACTATCAGAAGTTGAAATGGCGATGAGCACAAATGATATTTCAAGATTATCCAACTCTTATTGTGACAAGGGAATGTCTATTATTTCTGTTAATAGAAACATGGTTCTGTTAAATATGATTGTGGTTCATTGCCTACATTCATAGTAGAAGGAAATGATAAATTTTAGTTAGAAGTTAGTGAAAATAAATAGGTAATTTCTTTTCCATTTAAGTTCACAGACCCCTGAATTCTATCCTGAGGTTACTGTAAACTACCAAAGGAGTTGGTTTATTCAGATGTGTTCATACAAATATCTCCCTCTCCACATTACACTGTAGAAGATTTCAGTTCTGAAGTCAAAAAAACAAAAACAAAAATCAGAACTCTTGGTGTAAGGGCACACAAACACTCCTTTGAGCACCTCCTTCACTTGTCCTCCCCACCCCCCAACCCCATCTTCCAGATGCATTGCTGCCCCAGTGTGAATGCCATAGAAGCAGCTGCAGAGGGTTTGGAGCTGCCCCCTGAGGGGTCTGGATGAAGTCCCCTGCCCCCTCCAAGGCAGAGGCCTGTAGAGAAAGGGGTCACACATTTCTTTTGAACTAATGTCATCAGCCAGGGTATGGAGGGAACTCCCTCCAGTCTAGGTTAGAGCAAAGTTGAGCAGGAAAGAATGGAACACAAACTGGGGAATAAAATGAGAAAAAAAAAAAGATCAAGAGGAGACAAAGAATTTGAAAACTTCAGACTTGGAACGGAATGTAAAAAATGATCAGTTTAAACTCCTACCTTTTGCCGAAACCCCCTGAGGTAGCCAGCCTTTGCTTGCCCACTCTTATGAGAGAGTTGGCTTTGCGAAACATTTCATTTTGCTTGGTTCACACGATTAGTAAGCCCATTCTTATATTGAGCCTCTTCTCTCTAACACTTTATTTAGTCTGGAATATCTAGATGGCTTGTTCCCACTGCCCCAATTCTGATAACCTCCTGCTGTCTCCTTCGTTCTTTCACTTTGGAGACTGACTTAATAAAAGGTCAGTAGATAAACAGAATACCTTCATTTTACCATTGCCAGTTTGGCAGTTTTCAAGAGCACTTTTAAATGTAAAATAAGAATTTCCAAAGAGGAAAACTGGTCAGCTGTAAAACCACTAATTTTGTGAATTTTCCAAGTTAGGAAAACATACCTGGAGATGTCTGTAAATGATTAAATGTGGAATCTGAGCTGCATGAAACTTACATCAAAGCACTAAATTATGCTGATATAAGAGAAGTAGTTATCCTTTTGGTTTTTCTCCTCCATCCACATTTGACTAGTTTGGCAAAGGAAATATGCATTTTAAACATGTTTTCCAATACACTCAGTTACATAATTAAACTTTGCAGAAAAACATTAATGTGGTCAGGTGGATTAAATGACAACAGAATTTGTTAAACTAAAACATTTAAAAAAAAAGTTCTGCAAATTTTTATTATTTGTATACTACATGCAGAATTTGTACGAATATAAGTACATGTAAGTATGGCTTCCTACTTTAGGTTAATAAATCTATCTTTAAAAAAAGTGAGCGTTGTGCATTTGCCCAAGTAACATAAAATGCCTATTAGCATGCCTGTCAGATGGAAATTATTGTGCTGTATTGCTTATTATAAAAACAAATAGCACATCGATTTTTTTTCTAAGTTTTTTCAGTATATGTGCTATGGAAGTGAGCACTGAATAAGTTTGTTTTAGACACTGAGTTGCTTGATGCAGAACAACAGTCCTGTCTATGATTGTGCTATAAGAGTGAAAACAAAATAGTTCTATTCAAGAAGCTAAACCCTCCCATAACATGTACTTTTCTTGCAGCTGAAGAGTATGTGACCAAACTAAGAGTAAACCACACTGGGCATTGTAGAAATATCAAGTCTTGGTGATGAGAAAGTCTAAAAAGACCTCCTCCCCCTCTCCCAGTTAATTCCCTTTACACTCTCCATACCTCCATGAATTTTGACGTGGCATTGAGCATACAGGTTTTGTGCTGTTCACCCTTGTATTCAAAGGGCACCATGACAAAGCCGATAGCTTCAGGGATGGCCAGGATAAAAGAAAGGATCCAGATGGAGACTATCTCAATGGCAGTGACCAAGGGAATCCCAATTCCCTGGACACGACTCCAGGAGGCAACTGCTCTGTACCTGAAAAAAAAGTAGGGGGGGGGAGGGTGGTGGTGGTTGAAAGCAGTCGTTATGAAATTTAAAATTTATTTAAATTAAAGGAATTAGAAATGCTGGAAAGATCCTCTCCTTGCCAATGATGAATCATTGGCTTTTTACGAACTTTCTGTGAGTCCTGATGTGAAAAATAAGTGGGATCATTAAGAATTCCACCCCTTTGGGAATCAGTTGCTCAGCAGGCCTAAGTCTGAGCAAAATCTCATGGCAGTTTATAATGTGGCAGCATCAGAGAGATTCACCTGTTTTTTTCTTTTTTTTATTGTGTTATGTTAGTCACCATACAGTACATCCTTAGTTTTTGTTGTAGTGTTCCAACATTCATTGTTTACATATAACACTCAGTGCTCCATGCAATACGTGCCCTCCTTAATACCCACCAGTAGGCTCAACCATCCCCCCACCCCATGTCCTCTAAAACCCTCAGTTTGTTTCTTTGAGTCCACAGTTACTCACGGTTCGTCTCCCCCTCCGATATCCCCCCTTCACTTTTCCTTTCCTTCTCCTAATGTCCTCCGTGTTATTCCTTATGTTCCACAAGTAAGTGAAAGAATATGATAATTGACTTTCTCTTCTTGACTTATTTCACCCAGCTTAATCTCCTCCAGTCGCATCCATGTTGATGCAAAAGTTGGGTATTCATCTTTTCTGATTTGCCTGTGTTTTTTATGCTAGGGGAAAAACTGGATGATGGAAGGAGTAGTGAAAGGTGCTGGTACTCTTTTAAGGTCATATCTTATTCCTCTTTATATATTAAATAAGAAACTTGAGGAAGGTGGGCGGGGCATAGGCTAGTTGGGTGATGGGTATTAAGAAGGGTACTGGTTGTGATGAGCACTGAGTGTTATATGTAAGTAATGAACCACTGAATTCTACTCCAGAAACCAACTTTGTACTGTATGTTAACTAACAAGAATTTAAATTAAAAAAAAAAAGAAACTTGAAACATTATCTATGATGTGGATCTAGATAATCTTAAGTGAACAGCAGCCATAGATAGCCCATCATCTTCTCCTTTCTTCTATTCTTACTGTACAGCTGGTACAGTGTCTTGTACCATGTAACAGTTTTAGTAAGTAAATGTTTCTGGTAAATATCAAAGGATAACTGTATCTCTCCCATTATGGTCCTGTGCTAGAGTAGATAAAATGGAGTTAAAGAGACCTTGGATCTAATCTTTAGGATTTACAATCTAATAGAAAAGAATGGTTCATAGCAAAATATAGAACATATATGGAACAGAAAAATGATGTCAATCAAAAAACAAACTGAGGGGCGCCTGGGTGGCTCAGTGGGTTAAGGCCTCTGCCTTCGGCTCAGGTCATGATCTCAGGGTCCTGGGATCGAGCCCTGAATCGGGCTCTCTGCTCAGCAGGGAGCCTGCTTCCCCCTCCCTCTCTGCCTGCCTCTCTGCCTACTTGTGATCTCTCTCTCTCTGTCAAATAAATAAATAAAATCTAAAAAAACCCTGATATTAAGAAATTGTTTACCTTTTTTTTTACTTCAATATTTTTGTGATAATAATCACATTTTGATGTTAAGTCTAAAAAAATTTTGGTTTCAGAAATTCTGCTTTGACCTGATGTGATGGTCTGGTGCTAACGACTTTTAGACCTACTATTATCATGGGACCTGGTATGACGTGGTATGGTATTTTTGTGGCTTCATTCTTGAAATGTTTTTTGCTGTTGTAATGGAAAGGAAATATTCTCTTTTTATTGCTTCCAATAGATAATGCCAGAAGAAGACTGTAAAACAGACCAAGGCATTAAGGACAGGTGCACATGGGGTTGTAGGACCCATGACTTAACGTCAAAGATTTGTGAAGCCAGGGCAAGCTACCTACCCGTACCACTTATATATTTAGTGTTCCATCTCAGTACATCTATGAAAACATAAGTCATAGGAATCATGCTACCTAGTTCTTCACTGTAGATAGAACCCATAGTTTGGGTATGCATGATGATGTCACATGGCATAGATATAGCACGATTTACTGGAGAAATTCTTTTCCAAAAGATTTTTAGGGTGAACAAGATTGGTGTACAATACGAATCTTAAAAAAAAAGTCTAGATTAGTTCAGAAGAGAATAAAATACAGCTATGCAAACAGACCAAGAAAATCCTTTCACAATATAGCCAAGGTTGCATTTTTAAATTTATGGTTATTTCCAGTGGGATGAAGACTGTTATTTATTCTGCTTTTCATTTCTGTTTACTTTTCTTTGTTGTCTTATTGGACTGGCAGCCTGATGTCCAGTAAAAGCTAAAAGGAATGGAGACAGGATGTCTATATCCTGAGGCTGAGGCTGTCAGTGAGTTATATCTATTTCTTTTCCCTCTTCCCTTAGATCAACTATCAGGAAAGGTGATTTAAATAAAATGCTTTATCTCCTAAGGGAGTCAGAAAGCCAGATTTCTTAGGCAGGATTGGAGATAGAAGGTGGTTTGAGTTAGAAAATATGGTCAACATGTTCTTATGATGAATACATTCACAGAGCAGCTTCATTTTATAACGAGTTCCTAGAATTTTGCACATTTATAATCTAATGTAATTTCAACATTTTTAAATAAATAGAAGTAATGTTTAGTGTGTGGTGTAGCAAACCCACATGACTGAGAATTAGATTATTTTTCATTTGTAATCACATTGATTTTGATAACATTTCCATGAGATGAGAAAACAACCATAAGAGTAATTAGCAACAATCATTTGTGCTGATGGGGGTAGGAAAAGGTGTGGAAAATAAGAAATACTGGATGTTCCAAAAATGATGCCTATTTGGAATATAATGATACAACATACATATATGGAAACATGTTCTTACTAGGTGCAATTATAAACATCCTTCAGTGGAGCTGATACATACATATGACATCCTCACTTGTCATAGAAAATCTGCAAGTGTAGATTCAACCAGTAACAACTGATATTCCAGAAATGATGTCTCCTTTTTGAAATGCTATCTTCCCTTGGTTTCTACTACATTCGTCTGGTTTCTCTCCAGCTGATAAGACTGGCCCCTCCATCTCATCTCCTTGGCTGGAACCTGCTCAATTCTCAAACTCTTAGGAGCATTGGATTCCACTTTAGTCCTTGGATCTCTTTCCTACTCTATTGACACACTTTTTTTTAGTGATTTATGCAGCCTCATGGTTTTAGTATCATTTAAAATTTCTATATACTGATAAGTAATCCCCAAATTTATAATTCTAACCTAGAACCTGGCCTCTAGCTCCAGACTTGTCTATCCAACTGCTTAACTGAGATGGCCACTTGATATCTAGTAGGCATGGGAACTCACCCAAGCCAGATGCCTGGTCCTCTTCCATGACCCCCTCCCTAACCTCTCTTCAGTCTTTACTATCTCAGGCCCAGAATGTGAATTTAGCTCTCACTCCTCTTTTTTTTTCTTTGTTACCACACATTCAATTCTTTAGCAATCCCTGCAACCTCTTCCTTCACGATGCATCCAAATGTAACCACCTCTCACCATCTCTCCTGCAGCTTCTGAACTGGTCTCCCTGCACCTACGTTGCCCTACTGTATGTACTCTACCCAGAGTGAGCCTGCTAGCTCGGAAGTCCAGCATGTCATCCCTCTGTTCAAATCCCCCAGTGGTTTCCCACCCCAGTGAGAATCCCTGCTGGTGTCCTCAGATATGCTTCATCATCTCCTTCTTTGCTCACTTGTATCTTTTTACAGGGTACTTCCCTGAACATGCTATTGGAAATTGCTGGAATCCCCTCCAGACTTACACTGACCTGCTCACCCCTATTTATTTTTCTCCATGCTACTCACACTACCATGTGACCAATCAAATATTATTTATTTATTTATTTAAATTTTTATTTATTTTGTTTATTGCTTATGTCCACCCTTTTCTTAAAATATAAGCTCTACGAGGGCAGACATTTGGTCATAATGCCTAGAACAATGGATGCCAAATCAATATCTGTTGAATTAAGTGTCTTTGTTTGTTTCCTGGCCATGCATTTATCTTTATTGGCTTCAGCCAATACACACTACATTCTGAGCATTTTCTTATTTTTCAAGCCATCTCTGAGTAGGCAACAGATCAAAAGCTAACACTTTGAGAATCCTAGGATCAAATAATTAAAAAAACCATGAAGGACACGTGGGTTGCTCTTTCTCCCCTTCATGGTCTACTAGTTGGGGACCTGAGGACTGGAGTGTTACTACATCCTCTGCCTGCTGTTCTGTGAATTTGGGGAGCCTGGATCAGGGCTCTGGTGTGCCAACTCCCAGGGAAGTCTTTTCCCACAACATCACCTTGTTACCCTGTCATCTGATGTACCAAAATAAAACTATAAATTGCACGCTTTATTTATGTAAAGATGTTTGTTACCGTATATGTCTATAAATGGATTTTTACATGTTTTCAAGGCCAAAGGCATTTAATGCATGTTTCTGAATTTTTGAAGTATGGTCTGGGATGGTCACTAAATTTTACAATATTTATTATTGAACGTGCTTTAAAATAACATAAAATAAAACTAATTCAAAAGATAATACTGCAACAAAATCTATTTTTATCTTTTTATTCTTTGTCCATTTCTATTCACATAAGCATAATCTAAATATATATTACAGTCGTATCAATTACAACTTTATTTTTAGTTTTATCCACTTTTCATTATAAAATATGCCCCTAGGGGTGCCTGGGTAGCTCAGTCAGTCAAGCAACTGACTCTTGATTTTAGCTCAGGTCATGATCTCAGGGTCCTGGGATCAAGCCCAGAGTCAGGCTCCGTGTGCAGTGGGGAGTCTGCTAGGGATTCTCTCTCTGTTCTTCCGCCCCTCCCCACACCCTTGCTCCCTCCCCCCTCTCTCTCTCAAATAAATAAATCTTTAAAAAAATGCCCTTATACCTCTACAGAAGCATGGCATTTATTAATTTAATAGCTACATAGTATAACTGGATATTGGTAGTTTATTTAAATATTTCTCCTAAGTTCACATTAATTCTAGTGTTTCAAGGTTGTGAATAACACATCTATAAATATGTACATATAGTTTTTTCTCTTTTTGAATGATTTTCCTCAATTAATTATCTTGAGTGAGATTACTGAGTCAAGAGAAGGAAAAGGTAGCTGAAGTACTTTTAAAAGTTTCTATCAGGTGCCTATCCATACCTGCCTACATCAGAATTTATTATTTTCCTTCAATTCTGCCACTTCCATTAGGGAAAGTATCACTTCTATCCTTACCTATGCACATTTTTAACTAACAGCGGATGCAATCGTTTGTAATGTTTGTTTATGATTTATGCCTCTTATGTGCTAGACAAACCAACTGCCATACAGAGGTCCGTCTGGAGGCAAAATAGCAGCAGGAAGAATTTGAAAGAGAAACGAAGCACGGTGGATTAAAAGCAGTGAGTACTTTCACACTTCTGCAGCTGAGTCTTTCAGCTGGGCTGGCCAGTGACTGCTTGGACTGGCTGAGCAGAGCTGGAGGGATGTTTGTGGGGTTAAGGCCCGGTCTCTGAGCGGAGCCGCAGCTCCGCCCTGGAGCCCTGGGCCTGTCTTGGAGAACGTGTTGAGAGGTGCTAGACGGCAGGAAGAGGGAGTGAGGCTCCACCGAGCTCAGACTTCAGCTGTTCTTGCCAATGGGCCAGTCATGTGTCTTGGACCCAAGAGAAAGGCTTAGCCACCAGCTGAAATCCACCAGAGGACTCAGGCGAAGTGACAAGTTGCCGAAGAATTGCCCAAATTCCTACTCCACCACATGGTGAGATAATAATAAAATGGTGGTTGTCTAAAGCAGCTAAGTTTTGGGGTAGACTGTTAGCAAAGAAAAATATGGTAGCACAAATAACCAGCCACTTGATCTTGTCAATAGAATTAAGATACAAGAATACATAACTATTTGCAGTGGGCACAGACCTCAAAATGAGATCCTGGATTGCCCTACAGTCAGCATTGGCTTTGTCTCTGTCCCGGCCCTGGGTTCTCTCTTCCGGCTCTGACTGTCCTTTCATGTATCCCCTATTTTCGTGCAGCAAAAGGACATCATACCACCGGGAGAATAAGAAGAAACCAAGTCTAAAAAAAAATGGAACTTTCCAGAAAACCACTTTCATGTTTCTTTCTTTCTTTCTTTTTTTTTTTTTAAAGATTTTATTTATTTGACAGAGAGAAACACAGCGAGAGAGGGAACACAACAGAGGGAATGGTAGCGGGAGTAGCAGGTTTCCTGCTGAGCAAGAAGCCCGATGCGGGGCTCGATCCCAGGACCCTGGGATCTGACCTGAGTCGAAGGCAGACGCTTAACGACTGAGCCACCCAGGCGCCCCTGCTTTCATGTTTCTTGACTTAGGATAAACCCTTGAGAACATCATAGAGACCACCGAGCAATTACGTGAAATGCTGGGATGAAGAACTGACATTGGCTTTTGCATTTGAGGCTTATCAAAGGAAACCCCCTTATTAATAGGTCCTGCGACTTTTCCAGGTATCGAATTATACATCATTCCTGGAGCAGTTGTTAAGAGAGTTTTATCTTTTCACAGCCTCCTTGCTCAGGCAATTTTCAACTATAAGTTAGATCCATACCCAGATCTTTTTACTGGTCTGGTGCTGTCATTTTCCACTTTAAACATGACATTTAATTTTAAAAAGAACAGCATTGAATTTCCCTTCCATTCTGCTCCATCTTTTCTCCCCCCCAAACAAACTCAAAGTAACACCTGAAATTTGTCACTTATGGTACGCAAAAACACTTAATTTAATTGTTGGTAATGGCTGGTTAGTCCTATTTTGCTGGGAAAAATTCATTCACGTTAGATGTATATTGCCGTAGCGTTAAAAAAATTTTCACTGATAAAGCTGAGGAGAGGTCAAAATTGTTTCTAAATTTCCTCAGTCTTTTCTGAAATTCCCGTTTTATCTTTTTCTTAAGTGACTAAGGATGCAAAGTAAAAACCAATAAAAGTTAGATTTGAGGAGGAACTAGTGAAAACGTGGAGCTGAGGCAGGCCCATAGGCGATATTAAAAATGAAAGCTAATCTTTTCTGGGGCAAGGCTTGGGTTTCCTCTCACTCTCTGGTTTATCTTATTCAGATTAAAAGCTGATCATGAAACAGCTAGATTTTTTTTCTCTCATCTTTCTGTATTCCATATTCACTGAATAATCAATAAGGTAATAAATTGCATAGAACTTGGATACATTGTTTCTCTTATTATTCTCTCTCAAAAATAACAACTCTGAAATGAGAGATAATTATACTTAAAATATATTTAAAAAATCATGGGAACTCTTCTTCAACTGTAGTTTGATTCATTCAGCTCACAAGAGGAAGGCAGGGATTCCTAAACTGTAAATTGTTTTGTAATAGTTGCAATTTCCCTCTTCTTTATTTCTTGTTTTAGTTTTATTTATTTATTTAAAAATTATTTATTTATTTGACAGAGAGAGAGAGATCACAAGTAGACAGAGAGGCAGGCAGAGAGAGAGAGAGAGAGAGGGAGAAACAGGCTCCCCACTGAGCAGAGAGCCCGATGTGGGGCTCGATCTCAGGACCCTGAGATCATGACCTGAGCCGAAGGCAGAGGCTTTAACCCATTGAGCCACCCAGGTGCCCCCTAGTTTTATTTTTTTAAAGAAGGAATTTCTAAAAAATAAAAGTAAAGAGGGTTTTTCTTATTTTTAGTAGAATATAATGCAACCAAATCAAGACCCAAAGAAAATCGTATCTTATCTTCTGGAATTAAGTGTGAATGATTCATTCTCTAGGGTGAAAGCTTTTAAACTAGAAATGTCAAATAGATTCCCTACATTCAGGTCCCAAAACTTAGAGTCAGTACCAAATGAAATGTAAAAATAATAAATAAAGGACCCAGGGAACAAAGAATGTTGAGTTTATTACCAAGGAAAACCTCCTGGATTAAGGCAGATTTTTGTGGGAGTGAAATTTTAAAATGGTTTATCGTCTAAAACTGAGCCCAAAGCCTTAATGAAATAGACTTTTGATGCCATTTTTGTTTCCTTCTTTTAAGCAAGAACATGTCATTGGATACACAACTGATAATTTGTGATGGAACATTTAGTTCATTTTTTTTGCATGCATGAGATGGGGGCGGGGAAGACGTGATACGGTGAGATGAGTCTATACCTGACATGGGAACCCATGACTGATTCCTTCCATCCCCTCCATGCCCCAACCCACCTCACCCCCTGACAGGTAGAGTTTCTACTGGGAAGAATGAAACTGTGCAGAAGGGTTGCTTGAGATTCCCCCAAGGAAGAAAGAGAGGGAAGAGCAATGCAGGGTTTTAATGGCTTAGGTGATTGAGGCATCCTGTAGCCTAAATACCTTCATGTATTTCCTTCTCCCTTGTCCTTAAGTTGCCATCTTCACAAGCGTGAAGACTCCTAAGGGCCAGCAGGTGGGACTTATTTTTCACATTTGTGCATCATCCACTTCCTGCCTGAGCCCCTGTGGAACTAAATTATGAATTATGCTTCTCAATCTAGAGATAATTTATTACACAGTATGTCACTAAGGAACAAGTGTCTTAAAATACTTTTTCAACAAAAAACTGAGTACCTAGATTTGTATAAAGTATAAAAGGGACACTATAACTATGCTATATAACATGATTCACAAAATATATTCTAAATTTTCTCACAGGAAAATATATCTCAAGGGTGACAATTTGCCTACATGGCTTACCAAACCAAGCAAATTCTTTCTTCTCTCTTTTAAAACATTTATTTATTTATTTATTTTGAGATATAATTGACATAAAACATTATATTAGTTTCAAGTGTATAACATAATGATTCAGTATTTGTATACATTGTGAAATGAGCACAAAAATAAGTCTAATTAACATCCCTCACCACACAGTTATAGAATTTTATGTGTGTGTGATGAGGACTTTTGAGATTTACTCTCCTAGCAATTTTGAACTATGTAGTACAGTATTAACTATAGTCATCATGCTGTATATTACATGCCCTGGCTTATTTATTTTATAACTGGAAGTTTGTACCTTTTGACCCCCTGCAGCCATTTCATCCCCACCACCCTGCCCTTTGGCAGCCACCAACCTGTGCTCTGTATCTATGAACTTGTTTTCTTGCTTGTTTTGTTTTTTAGATTCTCTATATAATTCTCTGTCTCACTTACTTCACTCAAATAATGCCCTCAAAGACCACCCATGTTGTCACAAATGGCAAGACCCATTTTTTTTTACCGCTGTTTAATATTCCATTGTTTATACGTGCCACGTCTTCTTTATCCATTCGTCCAAGGACAGACACGAGTTGTTTCCACATCTTGGCTATTATGAACAATGTGGCAATAAATATAAATATATATGTGCGCATATACCTTTTCAAATTAGTGTTTTCCTTTTCTTTGGATAAATACCCAGAACTGGAATTCCTAGTTCATATGGTAATTCTCTTTTTAATTTCTTGAGGAACTTCCATACTGTTTTCCATAGCAGCCACACCAATTTATATTCCCACCAACAGTGCACGGGGCTCGTCTTTCTCTGCACCCTCACCAATACCTGTTGCGTCTTGTCTTTTTTGATACTAGCCATTCTGACGGGTGTGAGATGATATTACGCCGTGGTTTTGATTTGCATTTCTCTGGCGATGAGCTCTTCCTTTCTTTTGGCTTCTCTTTTTATCCATGCCTCTTAGGAGATTATACTTACATGTCTTAAAAAAGATGTTATTATTTATAGGAAACAAGAATTGTCCTTTTCTTCATTCTGTTTCTCATTCTTTTTGGTCATATGGTGATCTTGTCTGGCTTTGGCTTTTGGTTGGATGTTTCCTCAGAGGTGCAGTTTTCTTTTAGGATGCTGGGTTCCTCTTTCCCAGTGCTCATTATTGTCCTGGTTTTTAAAGGCTTTGGGACAAAGTTTAATTTTTTAAAAAATTGATATTTTCCCCAATACAATGTTTTTTGTAAAGGCAATAACAAGGATAGAAGCGGCTCTGGGCTGGGCATGTGCCTGTATTTCTCCACGTACAGAAGCTTCCGTGTTCATGTTTTATGTGCCTATACGTGCTTGTGCTTTAGAGCTGCCTACGCATAGAAAATTAGCCTTGATATACAACACAGGTCACAGGAATGAGCTGCATAAATGATATAAATAAAATGTATAAAGTGGCATAGCGTAAATAAGGAAAATGGGCAACAAAAGTAAATATACTTTCAGAATTTTTTTTCTACTCCTAGAAGAACATTACAAAAACCCATCACCCCATCTCTAGATATAACTACTGCTAATATTTGTCATGTTGTCTTCTAGGAATTTCATATTCATATACCTACACATGTCAGTTATATTTAGCCTCATCCATTGGCCTAACATGGGGTGAGAAGATTGCTATATTTTACTGTAAATAATTTTATAAAGCACATTTTTGTGCGTGAATTCTCTGTTCAATTTTTTAGATTGTTTCCTTAGAATCAGTCCTTAAAAATGTAATTACTGGGTCAGAAAATGAAAGCGTTTGTAGGATTTTACCTTTCTGAAGGGCTGTTTAAATCTCTACTCCCACCGGATACTGAGAAACATGTTTTCTTAACTGAAATTTCTTTGATTGCATGAACATTATTCATATGTTAATTAATCATTTAAGTGTCTTCTTTGGTATTTTTATATTCATGCTCTTTTTATATGGAAGTCTTATGATTTTAATTACTATCTGTATGGCCTCCTTGATTACCAAGAATATTAGCATGTTGTAGCTTTTGTAATAGGTGTTGCTCCAAATATTTCCCCCAGGTTCTTGCTTTATTTGTTTTTTAAATTTATGAATGTTTGATCTTCATGTTTTAAAGTTTTATGTACTGAAATCCTTTTATAATTACATTCAGAATTTCTACCATCCTTCTTAAATTCAAAAAGTCCTCCTTTTCTAGTGATCAAAAAGATATTAGTCTATTTCCTTCTATATGCCATAAGTTTGTACATGCTGGAGCACAGTGGTTAACAAGGTGGACCACTTAGAGTTGATTACTGGCTCCAACATTCGGTCACCAAATGGCCTTGGTTAACCTCTTCCAACCCCAGCTCCCTCATCTGTAAAGTGAGGGTGATTACAGGACCATCACCAGCTGGTATTATAAGGACAAAGGACAAGAACTTCTGTAAAGTATTTTTAACAGAGCTTAGCACATACTAATACTCAGTAAATGGTAACTATTATAAATATTATTATTGACATATAGTAAAGGATAAGACTTTAACATGCTTTTCTCCCCAGATGGCTAAGTAGAACTATTTTTCCTTTCCCCATTATGCTCAGAGTGATTTCAATCTATATTACATTCTTATACACTATAACACCTGTTTCTGGCTTTCCCATTTATTTCTCAGTATATTTGTATGTATGTGCCATACTGGTTTTTTGTTTGTTTTTTGTTTTTATTTTATTTTTATTTTTCTTTAATTTAATTTTATTTTTTCAGTGTTCCAATATTCACTGTTTATGTACCTGGTGGTGGGTATTAAGGATGGCACATACTGCATGGAGCACTGGGTGTGGTGTTTGTTTTTAGATTGGAGAGGAGGGAACAGAGGGAGGGGCAGAGGGAGAGGGAGAAAAGAGAATCCCAAGCAGGCTTCATAGCAAGCATGGAGCCCAACGCAGAGCTCGATCCCATGACCCTGAGATCATGACCTGAGCCAAAATCAATAGTCCGACGCTTAACTGATTGAGCCACCAACACATCCCTGTGCCATACTGTTTTAAATACTATGTAGCTTTATAACATTTAGCACTATTATATGGGAAGAGTATGCATGTAGGAAACATAATTCTTTTTAAACTATAATGATTATTTTCTTTTTCTTTTCCCCACAGGGATTTTAGAGTTATATTGTAATTAAAAATTTAATTGGAAATTGTAATAAGAATACATAGCTACTGGGGCGCCTGGGTGGCTCAGTGGGTTAAAGCCTCTGCCTTAGGCCCGGGTCATGATCTCAGGGTCCTGAGATGGAGCCCCACATCGGGCTCTCTGCTCAGCAGGGAGCCTGCTTCCCCTTCTCTCTCTGCCTGCCTCTCTGCCTACTTGTGATCTTTCTCTCTCTGTCAAATAAATAAATAAAATATTTAAAAAAAATAGAATGAATACATAGCTACATCTCTAAATATACAACTTGATAAGTACAGGAAACATTTTACAAGTATTAGTAATGTCATAGATATAATTTAAATGCTTTAATTTTTAGATACTACAACACTTTGGATACCAGACAAAATAGTGTTATTGGGATGCTAGGGGTAGGAATAGCAGAGTGAGAATTCATTAGTGACTGAAATCCAGATTAGAAATGCTCACTCAATTTCTTAGGACATGCCCATAGGTAACACAGTCTATTATTTCGCCCAGTGGAAGTGACACCGTGGCCACCTACACTCTGTAATGTGTTAATATATTGACCCTTAATGTCTGCTATGATACAGAAGAAAAGCACACAGACGTCAGGTTTTCCTGGGAACAACTGAGAAGCTAACTAGTAAGGGGGAAAGGCTCTCTGATCTTGTGTTTACCATGGCATCAGCAGCAATTTTGTCAGCAGCATCATGACATTTTAAACTACTGTAGAAAATTTTCGTGTGTTGTAATTTTAGCAATACAGTTTTTTGCAATACATGTATTTTTAAGAACACTGCTAAACATTTTGTTTTGTGTTTCACAGTTATTATAGGCATACATCTATAACAAGGATGCCACGATGATTTTCATCTACTAAGGGAATGAGTATTTTTATGTTTTAACGATAATGATTTGGTCCCCCAAAGTAATTGCAGATGACAGATAACAGAATGTCTGTAATGGCTTAAATGTTCTTTAAGAAAGGAAGCCTTTTATTTCTATGATGATGGGACTCAGGTGCTCTGACAGAATGATTCCCAGAGTGTGAGAGAGGAAAAATGGAAACCCTTCTAAACTATGGTAAATCAATTACATAAGACATTAAAGAGTATTTGCATAGGATAATATTCAATAGAAAGGAACATCATAGAATGTGTTATGAAGTTCCTAACTTCATTCTTTATAGTTACCGCTATGGAAGTTAGGAGGTGCAGAAAATACCATCTAGAAGGACTCCTTTAGATAAGTCTTGGCATCACTGTTTGAGGAGAATTCCAGAAAGACTTAGAGATACTTGATGGGTTTTTCAGAATTCAGTCAAGGAGTGCTTCTGTTGTTGCCCCTTTTTTAAAAATTATGAAACATTTCAGGCATTCAAAGACACTTTGAGAAGAATATAACAATATTATGTATTCACCACTCAGCTCAAGTAATCAAGTATTATACATATAATTGAATGGTATCTTCTTTTTCTTTCTTTTTTTAAAAAAGATTTTATTTATTTATTTGACAGAGAGAGACATAGCGAGAGAGGGAACACAAGCAGGGGAAGGGAGAAGAAGGCTTCCCACCAAGCAGAGAGCCTGATGCGGAGCTCGATCCCAGGAACCCTGGATCATGACCTGAGCCGAAGGCAGAAGCCTAATGACTGAGCCACCCCGGCACCCCGGTATCTTCTTTTTTCTAATGAGAATTCTACCATTGAAAATATAGCATTTGCATGTCCGAAAGTCTCCTTTTCCAAGGTTCTTTCCATCCAATATGTTCATTTCTCCTTTGTTGCAAAAGGGGGCCAAATGGCTCTAACTGGCAAAATGCTCTAGATACAAGTTGCTGAGCCAAAGATGGCTAATGATCAGCAAATGTGTAAAGCAATTCTAAACAGTAGGACTAGATTGTTGATATTTTAATTCCCTTGAAACTAATTAACAACTGTCCTGGGCACCAACTCTCAAGGCTTCTTGACTTCTCTTCTCTTTGAGAAAAATGCTTTTCGTAACCTAACAAGAGTTGAGGGAGAGAATCACATTACCTGTCAACACTGAGAGCGCAGAGATTGAGGACGGTGATCCCCACCGAGGACTTCTGCAAAAAGGGGAACAGCTTGCAAAGAAATACGCCAAAGTCATTGTGATCGAAAGGCCAGCGCCCCGCCAGAAGCTGAAAGAAGGATACACCATTGTCAGAAACAACAGAGCTGCCATGGAAGATGTGGGCACTTACATTTCTAATTATCCTCTGAACTTGTAAATTGTGCTTTCCAGTTGGCAGTGCAGCGATACAGCATTATTACCGTTTTAGAAAATATTTTGAAGCCTTAGCCATTTTTTTTAATCTGGAAAAATGTAGAGAATGATAAATACGACAGAAGAAATGAAACTTTGATCTTATGTGAAGTCATACCACCTGCTTTTCATTTTTTTCTTTAAAAAAATTTTTTTTTATTATGTTGTTGCCCACTGTATAGTACATCATTAGTTTTTGGTGTAGCGTTCAAGGATTCAATAGTTGTGTATAACAGCCAGTGCTCATCACAACATCTAGCGACCCCATCCCTCCACCCCCGCCCCTCTGAAACCCCTTTCAGTTTGTTTCCCTGGGGTTCCATAGTCTCATATGGTTCATCTCCCCCTCTGCTTTCTCCCCCTTCATTTTTCCCTTTCTTCTCCTAAAGTCCTTTGTGCAATTCCTTATGTTCCATATATGAGTGAAACTATATGATAATTGTTTTTCTCTGCTTGACTTATTTCACTTAGCATAAGCCCCTCCAGTTCCATCCATGTCAATGCAAATGACCACCTACTTTTCAAAGAGCAGCAAGAGGTTAGGGTTTGCGTAACAGCTTGACTGAGAAGGGAGGCAGTCATCTCTTATCTATTTTTACTAAACCTTGAGTAAAGCTAGTTTTCAAGTAGCAGCATTGGAGGATTATATTATCTCTTGACAAGCAGCATAGGCTCTGAATGCGAGGTGATGGAGAATCCTGGAAAAAGGAAATAGTTTAGGATGTACTGACTTGTCAGCGGCTTAACATCTCAAAGCCATTTGAACTTAACTTTTCCTCTGTGCTAATGGGGCTGACTCTGCTTCACCAGGTGTGTCATAAGTGGCCTTTATTTAGGCTTACACCTCCCTTTATCATACAGAGAAATGTGGTTACTGTGATCTGTTTGCCCAAAAGTCTATTCTTCCATGTTGACAATTTAAAACCTTTGTTGGAAGGAAAAGATGGTTACCCTCTAGTGGCCACAGCAAGTAGCAAGATCATAGAGTCACCTGTGAGTTGCTGATATTTATCTAATTAGGTATTATACCAGGAGCATGGGCTTAAATACTAGCTCAGCTACCTAAAAGGGGAGTCCCTGCTGAATACATGATGCCTTTTCAAGAGTAAAAGTGGTATTGATTTCCTTTCTAATTTTTGCTTAGTGACTCAGAATTGAAATTGACTCCATTCAATAGGAAGCACTGTCCTACTAACTCGACAGACCTTTTTTCTTCTTTTTTTGCTAAGTACCTATTGCCTTAGTAGCTCTGAGTTGAGCAGTGAATTTCTCTTTTGACATATCTAAAAGATTATGTGAGGTTTAATTTTATGGTCAATTAATATAATCCTCATTTTGAGAATTTAGTAATGTAGGGCTCTCAAATTCTACTTTTATGGCTAAGATCTTGTATTATTTATTTCAGAAATCCTCTCTTTTTAGTCTTCAAACATATTTCCCTTTCATTTAAAAATTTTTTAAATTTTAAATTCAATTTCATTAACTTATACTGTATTATTATTTTAAGGGGTAGAATTTAGTGATTCATCAGCTGCAGACAACACCCAGTGCTCATTCCATCAAGTGCTATTTTTTTTTTTAAGATTTTATTTATTTATTTGAGAGAGACAGATAGTGCTGGAGATAGCGAAAGAAAGAGCAGAAGCAGGGAGGAGAGGGAGAAGCAGGCTTCTGCGGAGCAGGGAGCCCGATGTTGGGCTCAATCCCAAGACCCTGGGGTCATGACCTGAGCAGAAGGCTGAGCAGAAGGCAGACACTTAACAGACTGAACCATCCAGGCCCCCCATCAAGTGCCATCTTTAATGCCCATCAGGCAATTACCCCATTTCCCCACACACCTCCCCTTCAGCAACTTTCAGTTTATTTCCTGTATATTTCCCTTTCTTTTGAAAGCATTTTGAATTGAGGAATCCAGTTCTGCCTCTCATCTCTTTCTTTTTTTTCCCCCTGCACTCTAATGAGTCTTGGTTAGTATCTTCTCAGAATTTTTGCATAAACTTTTGTCCATGGACAACTGGTGAGCTCTTCACAGGAACACTGCCCTAAACTCTCAGTAGTTTTCATGAAACTAACAAATAATTATAGCATTGCTGATTGCTGGTTGTTAATGCTTGATGCAAGTAAAGATATAAAACACTATTTCTGAGATGAATTCCCCCCATAAAGAGAAGAAAACCTGAAAACTACTTTTTTAAAATGATTTTATTTATTTATTTGAGAGAGAGAGAGAGATCACAAGTAGGCAGAGAGGCAGGTAGAGAGAGAGAGGGGGAAGCAGGCTCCCTGCTGAGCAGAGAGCCCGATTCAGGGCTCGATCCCAGGACCCTGAGATCATGACCTGAGCCGAAGGCGGAGGCTTTAACCCGCTGAGCCACCCAGGTGCCCCTGAAAACTACTTTTTATAGAATGAGAGTTTAATATTTTGTCACTCGAGTGTAATTCCCCACTGAAGACTACAGAGATGTAATTAAAAGGTGTAGGGATTGTTACAGGATATGCTTTACAATGATTGAGTTGTTATGGTTGGTTCATTTCAGAAACAGAGGATCCTGATATCCATGTGGATGGATTTCCCAATTCACAGATCCAATAATGAGAGAAAAGATGTTTCTTGCTTAACAAGGGAAACTCTGAAGAAGTCCTATGAGGGTCTAAATGACAAGTGGTAAGAAAAATGATCCAGAGAAAAACCACAACTGAGTGTGTGTTCTTTCAAGCCCTTCCAATATCAATTGAATTGTTTCCTTTTTCATGTTTGGTAAAGCTTTCAACTAAGGTTATATCTAGAGGGACTGAAGGGAAAGATACCACAGAACTGATGGGCACCAAAAAGATCATAGAATTGTCTTTCTCTGACATAGAGTTTTGTTATTTTTATTGTTATTTTTCCTTTCCCCAGGAGTGAGCATCGATTCTTCTTGGGAATTAAAGACAAAGGGAAATCGAATAAATCATCGGAGAAGGTGTTTCGGTGGCTCAGTTGGTTAAGTGTCCAACTCTTGATTTTGGCTCAGGTCATGATCTCAGGGTCATGAGATTGAGCTCTGAGTCAGGCTCTGTGCTCAGTGGGGAGTCTACTTGAGATTCTCTCTCTCCCTCTCCCTCTTCCCCACCCTCCGCTCTCTCTAAGTAAATAAATCTTAAGAAAAAAAAAAAAAAGAAAGAAATCACTGGAGGAAATTTCCAAACAATCACAGTGCAGACTTCTCTAACCTATATCCACTTCATTCTGAAAGGATATATGGATAGTAACTGTCCTAATGCAACCGGGGGAAATTAGGGCAGTGTAGGGGTAACTTCTTCCTTTTCTTTTTAAAGGTGGCTTCCTCAAAGGGGCACCCATTAGCTACCCAATCTCAGGTAGGTCCTGCTTGTTTATCTTTCTTCATGGAACCAGTGTGGGAGTAATTTTACATTCTGAGTCTCATTTCACTCTGTTTTAGCAATAAAATATATACAAAAGAAAGAAGGAATCAAAGAGGCATAGAGTGTAGCTCACTTATTTTTCTCTTACTTAGAAGAGGTATTTTAGAACTTCTGAAAGACTACTTGCTGGGAATGCATCCTTTCTGTTATTTACTAGCATTTAAAATTGAAAACAGTATTTAAAATGGCAAAAATTGAACTGTATAAAAACATATAATGAAAAGCAAATCTCCCTTCCAACCAAGGCCCCTAAACTCTCTGCCCAAGGGCAACCACTGTTAATTGTTAAATGTTTTCTTTCAGAAAACTTCCTTTGTACATAAAAGCAAATGCCCTTAAAAAAAAAAAAAAAAGTGGGGACATATGGAAATAATACCTTTTAACAGTCTCTTAAGATCTTTTTTGCCTAGAGCACTTTTCTGATAAGCAGTTCTATTGCCCAATTAAAAGGTTTTGATTTTTAAAAGCACATCAATGAAAGAATTCAGATTAAGATAGGAAAAAATAAGTAACTGTATAGGATAAATCTAGACCACAGCAAGGGAACTAGCTGATTTCATTAATGTTAACAAGCCATTATCAATTCAATGAAAGAAAAACCAAACTACTGTGACAAACTGACAAGTAGGATTGGTTCAAAAGGTTAATCAGGAACCAGGTAGTCCTAGCTTATTTTTGCATACAAGGGCCTATGCTATTATAAGCCCTCATATTTATGACTTCCAAGGACATCTCGTAGTCCCTCACACATAGTGGGTGTTGAATGAATTAATAATCCCAACTCATTAGTTCAGGAAAATATTTTCATATTTTGAAATCAGATAGTACCAGTTTTGCCCTGAAAACACATTCATCTCATAATTTCCTTTTTATTTAGAAGTTGTTTATCTGTATACCAGAGTAATATTTCCATTCTTTACATTGAAAGGAACCATGCATCTGCCAGTGGGTTGTTTGAGGAAGTGGGGGAATACTGTTCTAGTCAAGACTTCAGGTTAAAGAGGAGCTGCCACAAACTCCATCTGGAGACCTCACAGTCTGGCCTGTGATGAGACTGTCCAGCCTGATAAGAACCACAGAGCAGACACTTGGACATGAAGCACATGCTGTGGTCTAACTGCATTCTCAAGTGGATACAGAGAACACTACAGACCAATCACTGAGACAGGAGAGGGCAATCTGCTGAGTATGGATTTTACTGAAGGATACTTTCCTTGGTTCTAGCCTAGGGGATTTTTTCTACGGTTGAAATATAAAGTTCCCGATCATCACCTTAAAGCTAACGTGCCTCTCAATGGCAGAAATTACTGTAGAAATTATGTATGTATGTGGCTGATTTGGATGATGTCCAAACCAATATAAAATTGACAGGCTGCATTTTTTTTAACCTGTCAAAACAGATTTACCTAAGGACTTATACCACATGGTACATTCTATTTTTAGAATGACTAGATCCAAAAGCAGGATCTCTGTCCACCATGTTCAGTACAAAGCAATGTCTACTTGGTTGGAGCCTTTCAGATATGTGCATTGTACCTATTAATGTCAGTTTTCTGGAACATAACAACCAGAAAGTGAGCAAAAATATGAGCCAGTTGGTTGATGTGAAATCCGTGCACTAAAGCTCATGCACTTTCCTTGTGGGCAAACTGCTTGAATCTTCACCACAGAATGATTGACCCTCACTTTAAACCCAGTCCTATAAAGTTAAGCTTTTATTGTTCTTTACTCCAGTGCACATCCAAAGCTCCTCATTACTAGGAACCCTCCAGAGTAATAGTTCTCAGTCTTGCCTGTACATTAGAATGATTTAGGGAGCTTTTAAGAATCCCAGTACCTGGGCCATGCCCCTAGACTAGTACTTCTCATCCTGGGGCAATTTGCCCCCTGGAGGACATCTGGCAATGTCTAGAGACATTTTTGGTTATCACAGTTGGGTTGGGGGACAGAAGCTACTAACGTCTAGCTGGTAGAGAATAGGCCTCTATCCAGCCTCAAATGTTGAAAGTGCTAAGGTAGAAAGCCTTATGGTAGACCGATAAGCCAGAATCTTTGGCCTTGGGATATGAGCCTCAGTAGTTTTTTTTTAAAGCTCCCCGATGATTCCAGTGTACAATCGAGGTTGAGAATCCTTGCTCCACTGTAGTGGGTCTCAAGTTTTCACAGCATCAGAAATCACCTGGAGGGCTCGTTAAACCAGACTGCTGAGCTCCATTCCCAGAGTTTCTGATTTAGTAGACCTGAGGTGGGGCCTGAGAATTTGCATTTCTTTATTTTATTTTATTATTTTATTTATTTATTGTAGTATAGTTGACACACAGCATTTGCATTTCTAATAAGTCCCAGGGGATACTGATGGTGCTGGTCCATCAATATACTCGGAGAACCACAGCTCTAGAAACACCTTGATCAACAAAAAATGACAGCTGACAGCCCAGTAGTGCAGGAGGAGCAGAAATAGTATAAAACATAGACATATGAAATCAAAACTCATAGTAGCTTGGAGCCTGCATCCACTACCCTCTCACCCCAGTAGCCCCTGAAGGCATCAGTACGTAAAGGTACAGTTCAATCAGGGGACTTTACTGCTATATAAGACCCGAATGTTATAGCCTAATGTTTCAGGACTCACCACCTTGGCACTGTAGAATAAGGCTGTTTTCCCCCTCAATTCAACTTAGGTTGTGAACTCATAAGACTCAGGTTCAAGTCCAAGATCTACCTATTACATGCACCTAATGAATCATTGAACACTACGTCAAAAACAAATGATGTACTGTATGGTGGCTAACTGAACATAATAATAATAATAATAATAAAAACCCCAAAAATCAAGATCTACCTGTTACTGCGTGACCTTGGGTAAATCCCTGTAAGTCTCGTTTCTGTATTTGTTAAGTGGGGTGGTTCTCATGCCTCCAACAATGGTATGATGACCATCTGGGGGCTCAATCAGAGCAATGCCTATGAAAGAATTCTGCAAACTCAATCTGTGCCACACAAGCCTTAGTTATTTTGAATTGCTATAATTTGTAATTGTAAATGGAAATGTACCATTTATGCACAACTTAATGAAAACAAGGATAATAGAAATGAATTTACCCTTGTTTATCTAATCCAGATGTCATCTCCTGTCATTTAGTGGTACGACATGAGCATTGCTTTTGTTATTGTCATGGTGTCTTAATAATGGGATAAATAAAACCAGTGGCACATTTTTTTGTGTATTAATTTTCCTTCCAGCCCATCCAGTGCCACTGAGGGATTCTCTTTCTCCCTTTGTGCCACTCCACCCATCCTGGACAGGAATGAAGCATTTATGAGCACAGTTGATAGTAGCTGAAAATCTCAAATTAATTGTTCTCTTCTCCTCAACATGGATTCTGGTAGTGCCACTTGGACTTGAAGATGATGGACCAGGTCCCAGGGTTCAAAAATTGGGGTTCTTAGGTTTTCTTCCTTGCTGGGGGAGAGGCTGGGATGTAGAAGTTGAGTAGTCAAATCAGTAGTAAACAAGAACATCTTCCAATAGCACAGACTGAGTTAATTATAATGCCTGTGATACCCGGGACGGGCCTTTAATGCGAACATGCTCTCTGGCTGTTGCAAATCTCAAATTGGTTAAATAAAATAAATCACTGTGCGTGACTGAGAATGGATTTTGCTTTTCCTTTATATTTTAATTGTTTCAGGATTGAGGCAGAGATTTTTTTTTTTTTTTTTTAGTTTTTTTATTTGTTTATTTGAGAGACAGAGAGAGCACACAAGCAAGGGAAGCAGTAGGCAGAGGGAGAAGCAGGCTCCCCGCTGAGCAAGGAGCCTGATGTGGGACTTGATCCCAGGACCCTGGGATCATGACCTGAGCCGAAGGCAGGTGCCCAACCAACTGAGCCACCCAGGCATCCCGAGATTTTTTTTTTAAGATTTTATTCATTTATTTGAGAGAGAGAGAAAAAAAGCATGAGCGGGGAAGGAGTGGAGGGAGAAGCAGGCAGAGAGCCTAATGTGGGGCTCGATCTCAGGACTCTGGGATCTTGACCTGAGCCGACGGCGGACTCTAAACTGACTGAGTCACCCAGGCGCCCCGAGGCAGAGTTTTCATAGAGATAAATGAAGTAAAAACTGTGGCTTCTACTTATCCACGCACATTTTCCTTCGGCAGGCCCCTTTTGCCTCCTGACCAGCCCCAAATTTGGAGTGTATGATGAATGCAGAGCAGAGCAGAAACTCCACAACTGTTCTCAATTCTGGTGTCAGAAGCCCTCAGTGACCTAGGGGGACTGAGAAGTACTTCTTTTTCATTAAAGCAAGTGGCTCGGCACAGCGGTTAAGAGCGTGGGCCCTGAAGCTCTCCTCGGACTTAAGGCTCTGCTATGTTCCTGTGTGACCCTGGCTTGTTGATTAACCTCATGGCTTTTCAGTTCCCTCCTCAAGAACGTGAAGACGGGGGGCACCTGAGTGGCTCAGTCGTTAAGCTTCTGCCTTCGGCTCAGGTCATGATCCCAGGGTCCTGGGATCGAGCCCCGCATCGGGCTCCCTTCTCGGCAAGAAGCCTGCTTCTCCCGCTACCATTCCCTCTGCTTGTGTTCCCTCTCTGTGTTTCTTTCTGTCAAATAAATAAATATAAAAAATCTTTAAAAAAAAAAAAAACGTGAAGACGGGGGCGGGGCGGGGGGTCCTACCTTGGAGGATTACTGTAGGCAGCAGGTGAGACAATGCAAACAGGGATGAGCAGAAGTGAGCCTCTGGAAAAGTGAGCTGTTTGTTATCAGTCTCTGCTGTTTGTCCCGTTTTTCCATGAGAATGGGAAGGAGGACCATCCTGGCTCCAGATCACCAGGCGCAGGGTGGTAGAAGATGACCCAAGCACAAGAGACCTTATTCTCCAGGAAATTACTGCCTGGAAGATGAACAGACCTAACCGTCCCTAAAGAAGCTGTAAGCAACATCTCGTGGCAGCTCAACAGAAGGAGAAGGTGGTCTGGCACAGTGGGAGAGAGAATAGGATCTGGAGTCTGTGATGGCCCCTGGCATCACTTAGACAAGTGAACTGTGTCTCAGAGAAGACAAGAGATAAAAAGATCTATGCCCTCCAGTGGATGTGGGTATGAAATTAATTAATCCAGGCAAAGCACTCAGAACACGGCCTGGCCCAACACAGATCCTACTGTGTTAGTTCCCATGCGGCACTGCTCCTTCTCTTCCGCACTCCCCTGGGAAACGTGGAATTGTTGCTACTTCTCCCTGTCCGCCATCTTACACTATTGAAATGTTAGGGTTTCTGTTTTTGCTGAGATCTCAACTTTTTAGAATATGAAATAACATAGCTATTTAGAATGACCAAGTGGGGACGTCTCGGGGGCTCAGTTGGTTGAGTGTCTGCCTTCGGCTCAGGTCATGATTCCAGGGTCCTGGGATCAAGTCTCCCCCCTGCTCAGTGGGGAGCCTGTTTCTCCCTCTGCCTGCTGCTCTGTCTACTTGTGCCTCTCTCTCTGACAAATAAATAAAATCTTAAAAAAAAAAAAAAGAAGAGCCACCAAATGAGGAGAGGAAAGAAAAAGAGGAAAAATATTTTTTGAAACCAATGTTCCAAAGCCATAAAGGTTTTTCCTTAGAAGAAAGATATGGGCTTATTATCCTCAACAGTCTCAGTTACCTGAAGGCTAGGAATGAAAAGAAATGTCTCTTTCAAATAACTCTGCTTGCTGTAAGGGTGCCAATCTAGAAGCAGGAGACCTGAGACTCCTGCTTATTTTGCATGCAAAAAAACCCAAAATATCATTGGGTGGAGAAGAATTAAACTTCTTTAAAGCAGAAATATTAGAAGGACTCAATATCAAAATTATACAGGTCAGTGCCAAAGATATGTGTCAATACTTTAAGATTTCATTCATAACCGAGAGAGGATTTACGTTGGAAAAAAATGAACCTGGTTTTTCCTGAATGAAGAAAAGCTTTTACATATGGGTCATGACTGGCGGCTTACGTTTTCTTGTAACACAGTGCAAGCATAGTTAATTATAGAAAATAAGTACTCTGACCTGGACACACAATAAGGCCCAAAACCTAATGAAAAATTTTATTGTTTCTTTTAATCAGCACTGTCTATGGGAGTACATGCTGCTACTTATTTAAAAGAAGCCTGCAGGCAAAACCAAAGCAAAGCAAAGCAAAACAAAACAAACTGATAGAGATCCCCACATATAGATTTAAGGAGTAGCTACAAAAGACCTAGCAAGAATTGGTGATAAGAAGGAAAAAGGGAAAACCAATGGCATAGTTGAAGGCAGGCAGCTTATTTAATGATTTAATGTACAAAATCTTAAGAACTGGAGTTAGTTCTTCATTGTAAAGTATGTCACGTGGTCATGGGAACTTAATCATCCCATGAGTAGTTAGAAACAATGACCCAACCAAGAAATGGTATGAAGCGTGAAGAAATGGTATTGTATGTGTCTTGGGGGGAGGGTGGGGAGCATACAATTAATGCTGAAGCTGACGTGTTATAGTACCTACCTTTGAGGTGATTTTGAATATTTAATAACAGAAAGTCATTCGACATTAAAACTTCAAGATTTCCAATGGTTTAGACATAAAGGGAAATAGAAAAAAAATACCTAAGATGTCCGAATTACCAGTCATGAAATGAAACTACACAGAAGAATGACATGCATTTTAAGAATTCACTATTAAAGTTTTGGAAGCCTGGCTCTCTTCTGGGGAAGTGCTATGTGTGGTACAGAGAGTATTAAAACCATAAAAGTTATATTTAATGGGAAGAGAGAAGAGTGGAACATCCTGAGGGGGAAACTGGAAATCCTGACTTCCAGCTCCAGTCCTGTCAGAAATCTTTAGGTCTTGCTTCCCTCCTCTGACAAATAATCTAGTTCTGGCCCACCATTTCTTATCTTTAAATTCTTTGCCAGCTCCTAAATTGTGTGATTTCTTTTTCACATCGGAACTCCGGTCTGTAACTGGTTACTCTGAAACTATTATCAACTCCATTTACCCTAATCCTACCTCAGTCCTTCCCTTGATTTTATATGATTTTTCCCCCAGTTTCTCTTTTATCTTTCCCATCCATGCCTCTTTTAGTCCTCTTTGCCCTTTTTTCAATCCAAAAGAATTAGGATGTCAAAACCTGCGGGAACCTGATAGATTGAAGCATTGAGACTATTTATTCACCTTGAATGTATTTTACTCAAGAGTAAAGAGGGTTTTACTCTTCTCTAGGAAAAAGCTAAAATATATGGTAAATTTGTCCAGTGAGTTATAGGCATATTTTAAATATAATCCTGACTACATATAAAATGCAGGAAAAATAGTAGATAACTAGCTTTCTTAAGCTTCCAGTCAAGGGTCTTTTAGTGTAATAGTGTAAAAGTAAGGCTTTTAAAAAGTTCTGAAAATGAGTTTGATGTAACTTTGCCTTATTTATGGTTATTCAGAAATTACCTAAGATTAAATTGTACTACTCAAGACCAATAGATTACAAACTAGTTTTGCTTCTAATTTTGCTATTTGATATGTGTAAGCATTTTGTTTATTTTTAGTGCTACCTAGAACAGAAAACATACAAATTTGCAGTCTAATATAATTAGTCTAGAGTGACGCCAAGTTTCCTTTTCTAGACACTCAATTACTTAGAGATGCTTATACTGGTTTAAGGAATATTAAGTTCCATGAAAATCAGCCATTGAATCAAATGTTATTAAGACAAGTTTGGTAGAAAACACTTATCTTAGGTTAAAAAAAATAAAACCCCCCCCCAAAAAAATAAATTACTTAAAAACTTTCAGACTTGGACAGGTGCTTACAAATCATCTAGATCAATGGTTCATTTAACCACTGTTAAATGTGACTCCTGTGATCCTGAGGATCCCTGAGAATCTTTCATAGGGTCTGCAGGATCAAGATAACACTAGCAGATTACTGCCTTTTGCCCTGTTGGTACAAAAGAAATGGTGGGTAAAACCACAGGTGCCTTAGAAGGCATCAAGACAGTGGCACCAAACTGTTTTAATGGTCATTGTATTCTTCACCATCACGCACTAGCAACAACAACAACAACAACAACAACAACAACAACAACAACAAATTGTTGCTGCAATAGTAATGGTGAGGGGTTCAGGAGGGTCACAGGATACAAAAGCAATATATAAATTCCAGGTGTATTTCAGTATACCAGCAATGGAAAATCCAAAAATCCAAAAATGAAATCAAGAGACAATATCACTTAAAATAGTGTCAAATACTTAGGAATAAATTTGACAAAAGAAATGTATGACATGTACTGAAAGCTACACAATACTGGAGAAATTAAAGATCTAAATACATGTTTACAGATTGGAAGAATCAATATTTTTAAGATGTCAACTTTCTCCAAACTCATCTAAAGGGTTAATACAATTCCTATCTAACTTCAAGGAAATGAATAAATTTATCTTAAATTTTAAAAATTTATTTATTTATTTGAGAGAGAGAGAGAGGGAAAGAGAGACATAGAGCACAAGCAGGCAATGTGAGGTTCAGTCCCAGGACCCACCTAAGCCAAAGGCAGATGGTTAACTGACTGAGCCACCCAGATGCTCCTATCTTAAAATTTATATATGAATGTAAAAAACCTAGAATAAGCAAAACAATTTTGAAAAAAAAGAGAACAAAGTAGGACTTACAAGATGTTTAAAAACTTACTATAAACTTTAGGACAGGATGGTATTGGTATAACAATAGACACAAAGGTCATTGGAACAGAAAAGAAAGTCCAAAAATAAATGCTTACATTAATCATCAAGTGAGTTTTGACAAAGGTGCCGAGGCAATTCAATGATAAAAGGGTAGTCTTTTCAAAAAGTGTTGGAACAACTGGATATGCTTATGCAAAGAAAACTTGAACTTAGGTGCTTATCTCATATCCTACACAAAAATTAATTGTGATCATACATCTAAATGTGAGAGCTAAAACTATGAAACTGTTAGAGAAAACAGTGGAGAATTTCTTTATGAACTTTGCTTAGGCAAAGATTTCATAGATATGACACCAGAAACATGATCCATATAAGAACAATTTGATAAATTGTATTTAGTCAAAATTAAAAATTTTTGTTCCTCAAAAGACACCATTAAGATGAAAAGAAAAATCACAGAATGGGAAAAATATTTGCAAATCATATATCTGATGAAGGACTTCTGTCTAGAGTATATTAAAAACTCCTACAATTAAAAAATATAAAGACGTGTAACAAAAAGTATAAGAGATTTAAATAGACATTTCACCAAAGTAGATATACAAATAGCTAAGAATGTGGAAATGTAAAATACTCATAATTATGAGTCTATTATGGAAATAGAAATTAAAACCACAATGAGATACATTACACATTAGAATGTGTAATTTAATTTCATTTAATGTAAATTAAATTAATGTAATTAATGTAAATTTAATTAATGTAAATTAATTTCATTTAATGAAAAAGATTGATAATAGTAAGTGTTGGTGAGCATGTGGAGGAATTGGAACTTTCATTTAGTGCTGGTGGGACTATAAACTGGTACTATCATTTTTATATTAATATGATCCAGTAATATTATTCATATTCCTCCAATGTTACCCATTTGTTTGTATTTAGTTCTATGCAATTTTGGGTCATGTAGGTGTGTGTATCCACCACCACTCAAGATACGGAACAGGTCCTTCACCACAAGGAAACCTTTTGATGTTCTTTTTTTTTTTTTTTTTTTACAGAGAGAGATCAGAAGCAGGCAGAGAGAGAGGAGGAAGCAGGCTCCCCGCTGAGCAGAGAACCTGATACAGGGCTCGATCCCAGGACCCTGAGATCATGACCCGAGCTGAAGGCAGAGGCTTTAACCCACTGAGCCACCCAGGTGCCCCCCTTTTGATGTTCTTTGATAACCACACTCCCTTTGCCTCCTCTTCTCCATTCCTAACTCCTGGTAACAACTGATCTGTTGTTAGTCTCTGTAACTGTCATTTCAAGAATGTTATATAGATGGAATCATGTAATATATAATCTTTTGAGATTGGCTTTTTTCACTCAGCATGTTTCCCTTGTGTTTCATCCAAATTGTTGTATATCTCAATAGCTTGTTCCTTTTTAATCTTGAGTAGTATTGCATGAAATGGATGTACCATAGTTTGTTTAACCACCCACCCACTGAAGAACATCTGAGTTGTTTCTGGGTTCTGGCTATTACAAATAAGCTACTATGAACAGTCATGAACTGATTTTTGCATGAACATAATTTTTCATTTCTATGGAATAAATGCCCAAGAGTACAACTGCCGGATCTGATGGTAACTGCATGTTCAGTTTTACACTAAACATCCAAACTTCTTGCTAGAGTGGTTCTACAATTTTTCATTCTCACCAGCAATGTATGTTTATTTTAGCCATTCTGATAGATATGTAGCGATATCTTACTGTGGTTTCCATTTTGTATTTCCCTAATGGCTGATGATGTTGAACATCTTGTCATGTGTTTATCGGTTCATCTGTATATTCTCTTCTGTAAAATTTCTGTTTATATTTTTCCCCATTTTCTATTTGTTTTTTGTTGTTGAGTTTTGAGTTTCCTATATATCCAAAGGCTAGATATTAGCCTTTGTAGGATTTGTCGATTACAAATATTTTCTCCTAGTTTGTAGCCTTCATTCATCCTCCTAAGAGGTTTCTTTGCAGAGTAAAAGTTTTCAGTTTTGATGAAGTTCTACTTATCATTTTTTTCTTTTATAGATTGTCTTTCAGGTATCAAGTCTAAAAACTCTTTACCTAGTCCTAGATCCCAAAGATTTTCTTCCTTTTTGTCCCTAAAGTTTTATATTTTTACATTTTCACTTTTGCCTATAGCTTAAAAAATTATTCCTAATTGTGGCAAAATATAAATAACACGAAAATTACCAAATAGTCATCAGTCATGGGTCATGGATATCTTTAGTAGAGAAGAGGTAGCTTGAACAGAATGAGGGGGTACACTGAGGATCAAGGAACCTAAAAAGGGATTGAATTACAAATATTAAGCCCTAAGGCACTTACTTTTCTCCATTCATTCATTTATCCAAAATTTCTGGCTAAGCGGTAACATTTTACTAGATGTAATCAATCTGGTACGAGCTTTGTCTTCTGGACCCTTTCCACAAACTATGAAACATTTATCACTTCATGAAAGTTAAGAGTTACTACAAACAAGTTAAGAATTTCAAGACCACAGTAGAGGTGGACTCTGGTCTATAGCTGAGAGATTGCTTTTATTATAACAACCTGAAGGCAGGACTGATTTGAATTAGTATCTCTGTAAGATTATAAACAGCTCAGTGTTCTGGTTCACACAATTGGAACTAAAGATGTTGACTCCTCGCATTCTGAGAGTCTATGGTCCCTGCCTCTTTCCCTCCGTCCTTCCACCTTTTCTTCTTTTCCTAAATATATATGAACGGTCTTCTGTGTACCCAATGAATTAAAATTACATAGCGTCTAAGAGTTGAGCCCCAGGGATGGATCCATCACCCAACTCTGTCTTCTTTCCTCCAATCCCTGCGTAGCACCTCCTCCTTTCCCGCAACAACTGAGAAAGAGCTAATATATACAAAGAATATCTGGTGCCACAAAATTACATGTATACATATATACACACACACACACAGTGTATAAAAGAGGAACACAGACTATTTCTGATCCTTTCCCTACTTCCCCCTTGGTGACATGGCCCTTTGGCTCATGACCCATGGCCCATGGCCCTCAAATTCTTTGAATTTTATAGCACAGAGATAAAAAGAAAAAGTCACTTATTTTAACTTATGGCCATGTAATTTAATGGTCTACCAAATACAAAGTATAGTGACTTTCTGATAAAATAATTTCAAATATGTAAAGGTTTTGTCTTCAAGATTTTTAGAGAGTACATTTTTATTTTTTGCTATGAAATTTCCCTAAAATAGATGGAAAAGTCTTCTTTACTTCTTTTTTTGCTTAACTGAAACGTGAATGGCTGCCCAAAGATCTGGTCCCCTGGTTTAGTGCTGCTCTTAATTGTTTGAAAGACAATATAGTGACTGAAGACCTAAGCCACTTAAAAAAATCAAAGGTAGGAAGATGCAGTAATATTTTTGAAGTTCAGGTGTTAAGCTTTGACCTTCTAGGGAACAAAATGAAGGAGAATGAGAGGTAGGGATGAAAAACAGGAGCAGGGTAATTGGTGAGATGTTGAATGACTTTTTTTGTAAATGACCAGATAGCAAATATTTTAGCCTTTGCAGCCCATATGGTATCTGTCAAAACTATTTATGTAAGTAATTGGGTATGGCTACGTTCCAATAAAAATTCATTTATAGGGGCGCCTGGGTGGCTCAGTGGGTTAAAGCCTCTGCCTTCAGCTTAGGTCATGATCTCAGGGTCCTGGGATGGAGCCCCACATCGGATTCTCTGCTCGGCGGGGAGCCTGCTCCCCCCCCCCCCCCCCGCCTGCCTCTCTGCCTACTTGTGATCTCTCTCTCTGTCAAGTAAATAAATAAAATCTTTAAAAAAAATTCACTTATAAAAATAGGCATCGGTGGGGTTTGGCGCACTGGTCACAGTTTGCCCACCCCTGGGCCAGAGAATCAGGAGAAAGCAGAAGTGGGGAGTACTGAGGGCTTGCAGATGAGGTATTGGAATCTCCCTTTTAGTATCTACTACCTTCCAGATTCACTTCCCCTTCTTTATGGTGGCCCAGGAGCTGGAGGAGACTTTAGGGTCAGTCCATAACACCAACGAATATATTACTGTGAAGCTAACTATTTCCTTGGAACAAAAATCGGGAAAAGTTTCAACACATCACATGAGTTCAAGTGCATTTTCATAAGATTACAAAACCCAGGGCTCACGCGTTTCGCACACTTCTGAATACCTTCTGGGAGTATGTATTATCTGCATTGTAAGACCATTTAAGCTCCATTTGAAATCGAGTCAGTGGTTTTGATGAATGCAATTTCCTTTTCAGGATGCTGCAATGCAAATGGGGATAACATTAAGGGGGATTTTATTCTGTCTTCATAAACTACAACTTGGTAAATTTCTATAGCAACCCTCCCTTAACAGTGTAGTAACCAGATTATAACTAAATTTCCAAGTTTTACCTAGCAACTGACACAGCTAAGATATGTCACTTAACAAAATTAACCTCAGAGAGATAGTGTGGAAAATTCCATCAATTCAACTTAAACTCTCATAACATTTACTGTCTGCAATCATGGTTTTTAAATCTGTGTTTCATGTTGTGTTTCAACATTTTAAAATAAATAACCATTTATTACAGCCATAATGGAAAATGATGAAACCTAATTTTATTTCTGTAGCTCTTGAAATCAATTTGACTAGTTTTGTTTTAGATGCATATATTACTTTGGGAAAAGGAGACATGACAGTGTTTCTGTTTTTAAAGAAAAGGCTAATAGATGCTTGGCATTCAAAATATTTTTCATGTACATGTGTTTGGTGGTCCAAAAAACTTCCAACAAAACACCAAAGTATAAAATTACAGTGGCATTTGGGCTAACTTGATTGTAAGCATTTGTATTCTCAAACAGAATGCGTGCCACTCAAAGTCGTGGCTATCCTAGATTAATGTTTTCTATAGACACTTAGCAAATGTGTGAGTTGATTTGGGGATTATCCATTATGTAGGCAGTTAACAGATTTGCTTGAAAGGCAAAGAAGAATGACAGTGAACAGAATTCACACATACACCACACAGGTCTTTAGAGCATCTAGAATTAGAAAAAAATTCCTGTTTAGGAATCCTGCCCAGTTCCTAATACCGTACCATGTCCTGGTAAGTTCTCCAAATTAATGATCAAAATTTATATTAAAGATTTATGATCAAGATTCATATTAGAATGTATATTTAATATATAGGTATATGTTGATATGTAAGGATTATATATATTTTTACATGTAGGTCATGGATGTGTATATATTTACTTCAGCATATGTGTACATACAAAGATGCATTTGAGAATATACATAAATGCACTATTCTTATTAGCTCAAAATTAGAAACTATTTAAATGCCTATATAGTGGGGATAAATAAATTGTGGCATATTCAGACAAGCAAGTACTATGCAGTAATGAGAATGAGTAAGCTACAACTCAACAATGTGGGTTACCGTCACAAACATAATGTTGAGCAAAAGAATATATATTGTACAATTCCATTTATATAAAATACAAAAACAGACAAATTCATGCCATTAGAAGTCAGGAGAGTCGTTGCCTTGGGAGTTAGGGTGATGAGGGACCGAGGGACTTCTGGGTGCAGGTAATATTCTGTTTCTTGATCCTGGTTACACAGATGTGTTCATTTTGTGAAAACTCGTGAAGCTGACATGTACATTTTTCTGGATATATATTATATTTCAATAAAAATTTTGAAAAGTCTACACAGTATTTATGGGTCTTAGATTATGTAACCTTTCCCTAATTTTCATAAGTTTTTGGCTTCTATAAGTAAATCAAATTTGGGGAAATGGTGGAAATATGCCAAGAAACAGTGTTTATGACATAAATGACATTATTTTAAAGGAGGAATTTTGGAGTGTCCGAGACATTTTTATTTTACAGAACTAAGTTAAAAGTTCACAGCAGTCAGAGATTTTTTTTCTTTCTCTCTTGGTACAGACATTCTGCAGAATTTCTTCATTAGACAGAAAGCTCATGTGGGGCATAGTATAGTGTTCAGTATTTGGCAGAGATGTGTGCCCATTACCTTTCACATTCTGACAGGCAATGACTGTGGACACTTTTAACATGTTCAATAATTATTTGCTTTACTTGTTGCTTTTATAATTAGGGCTATTCAAGTTCCTTAAATAGTTTCCCTCCCTCCCTCCCACCCTCTCTTCCTTCTTTCCTTCCTTTCCTTGGAGAGAGAATGAGAGAACAGTGGGGAGGGACAGAGGGAAAAGAGAGAAGGAATCTTAAGCAGGTTTCATGTCCAGCATGGAGCCCAATGTGGGGCTCCATCTCACGACCCTGAGATCATGACCTGAGCTGAAATCAAGAGTTGGACGCTTAACTGACTGAACCGCCCAGGTGTCCCTAAGTAGTTTTAGAGTCAATGGAATTACTTCACAAAACACAGTTATGTAAATTTTTTTAAATTGAAGATTTCTGACTTCTTTTTGAATATCAGTTGAGACCTATTCCCAACCGTCATCCTCTGTGTTTCACACTCCTCTTTTAATTCTTGTGCATCTGTGAAACCTAGGAAGGAAAGTCTAGGAGTGCAGCATTTAGTTTCATCAGTAAAATCAGATGTTTCCACCCCAAATAAAACTATGGGCTAGCCATAGATACTCATTTCTCTGTCATGTTCACAGAAAATTTGCCCAGCCTTCCCAACAAGAACTGGGAGAGACACCTATTTGGCAAAAATGTGTCCTTTTGAGCAGATAAGCAGATGCATGTTTCTAGACAAGCAGTTCATCAAGAACTCAACCTTTCTTTTCAGTTTATTATTTTACTTTCTGGCTCCTTTCTGTCGGTTGGCCTCACCAACACGACAGCGAGGATGGAATACAAAAATCTGTTTCCCAGATGGGCCACTGCAATCTGCGAGATCTACAACATAGATGCTCTTCTGGAGCGTGATGTTGGTATCGCACACATTTTCCTTCACGATGTGTGACTTCTGCCTTAAACAAGCAACTAAAGAAGCCGTTGGGTTCAATGGACGAGAGAGAAGGGTCTGACTTCAGTTTTGAAGACAGTCTTGGAAATTATATTTCTCTACAGAGGGTGGCATTTGGATGGGTCTTCTGACGTGTGTCGGAGAGCAGTGCGGCTGCTCAGAGACACCACGGGCTCTCAGATGAGACTGGCTCCAAATCCTGGCTCTGCCACTTGCTCGCTGGGTAACCCTGAGAAAATGCCCTCCACGCTGCATCTCAGTTTCTTCATTTTCAGGCCACAGAAGTGCATCATAGGTTTGTCGTGAGGATCAAATGAGTTGGCCTGGCCCAAAGCCAACACTAGTCAAGCCGCAGGCAACGCTACTCTCATGTTATACACTGGTACAGGACGCATTTTAAGATTGTATGGTTTTCCTTCATTGATTCAGGAAGTGCGTCTCAACCCAGTAAGGAGAATGCTCTTGTTAAGACATAAACCAAATCGTGCCACTCATCTGCTCTTAGCTTTGCTAAAAGCTTTCCATCTTGGGGCGCCTGGGTGGCTCAGTGGGTTAAGCCTCTTCCTTCGCTCAGGTTGTGATCCCAGGGTCCCGGGGTCCATCCCCACATCAGGCCCTCGGTGGGGAGCCTGCTTTTCGCTCTCCCGCTGCCCCTTCCCCTGCTCATGCTCTCTCTCAAATGAATGAATAAAATCTCAAAAAACAAAACAAAACAAAACAAAAACTTTCCATCTCACTCAGAGGAAAAGGCTAAGGGCTTTATAAAGATGTACAGGTACAGTGACTATGTTTCCTGGTCTTTTTGGGATAATCTGGGTTGATGCCTATTGTCCAGATGTAATTATTGACAGTGTCTCCTTTCACTTTCAAACTATCCTGGTTTGGATGCTAAAATATATGGTTACTCTATTATGAGGCAGACCCTATGTTATCTGCTTCCCTTCATCATAATCTTACTCACCTATCCCTGTGACCTCACGTTACTACTCTCTCCCCTCCACTCACCACTATGGCCTCCTCGCTGGTCCTTTAACCCCCCAGGCACATACATTCCTGCCTCCGGGCCTTTGCACTTGCCCTTTCCTCTGGCTGGAATGCTATTACCTTAGACAATGGCATGGTTTGCTCCTTTTATGTTTTAGGTTTTTATTCAACTGTCACCTTGTATTGAGGCATTCTTTAGCCACCCACTCTAAAATTAATATGTTCTCCCCCTTCTTTCTATTCCTCCTTCCCATTTTATTTTTTCCTTAGCAATTCTCTCATATGCTATATATTTACTTATTTCATATGCTATATATTTACTTATTTCATATGCTTATTGTCTTGTTCTTCTACCAGAATGTAAGCTCCATGAGGGCAAGGATGAGTGTTTTTCTTCATTGCTATTTCCCCAACGACTGGTTTATAGTAGGAGCTCAATAAATACCTTTTGAATGAATAAAGGAAGAACATTTAGAGAAGAAAGATCTGGTGTCATCAAGTAACCAAATGGTCAATCCACTGCCATCCCCATTATCTCCTAGTATAAAATTTTATCTAGAATAATAGGGATCCTATGTTTGGAATAGTGTTATGAGAAGCATGATTTGACTGGTTTCTATTACTGATACTCTTTTCTGTGTAAGTTGTTTTAAAAATTTAGATGGTAAATTGTCAACAAAACTCATGGAGATGCTTAAACTATAAAAGTAACCTCTATTTACCCATCTAAAAATAGTATTAAATCTTCCTGAGGGCATCCTTGATCTCTGCGTCCCGAGTCCAGGAACGCTGGGGATTTCACATCTTACAAATTTAAGTAAACATTCAGACATGTGCTTTTGTAAAATTTTTGATGTTCAAGTTTAAAAATAAGGCTACCAAAAGTTAATTCTGAACGGTACTTACATTTAGCCCTCTTACTGAATTCAATTTCAACCATTAACTTTGTAATGCAGGAAAGTTTTTCCAAGAAAAACTAGACCTAGTTAAAAATAAAATTGTAGCTATAGAGAGCAGTTATTCTAACTCCCAGGAGAGTATGGTAGCTCCATAAAGCAGTTGTAGAATTTCTGGCAGTATATCAAATTTATTTTGACAGAATTTCTTAGAACAATCCTTATTTAATCACTCTAGTCTTAGAATCAACTTCAGAGAAAAGTTGATTCCCCATCCTCTTTCATTTTAGTGTGCACACTCTTCTCTTTCTACTGACTGCATAAAATTGTATGATAATAAAGAAATAACACTCATATCCTAGCAACTCATGAGATGAAGACACCATAGAAATATTTCGGAACGAAATAGCCTGAACATCTGCTCTTATTGATCTGAGTACTCGAAGGAGCACAACATTTACACACACACACACACACACACACACATACACACACACAGAGTAAAGCTTGTGAAAATTGTTTTCTCAGAAATAAAGCTTTTATGCATCCATATTTTATGTTCATTTTAGAACACATTAGCCTCTTCTAGAAGCTGAAGTGTTTGATGGAGGAATATCATCAGCCATGATGCCTTTTCCATCTCAACACCTTCCTAATGAGAACAGGACTGAAACCACCTCTCCCTCCCCAGCCATGGGAACAATCTCCCAGTTATGGACAGTTTCCATCCCCCATCCCCCTGAAGTCCAAATAGCTGTGCTGTGAGCCAAATGCTGAGGGTGAGCAGAGTAACCTCACATGAGAACAATTACTTGACATGATCATGAGAGAAAGCAATGAGATTCCCAGACACAGGAAACGAAAAGTCAGAATGGGAGGTAGAGTTGGAGAGGGTTCTAAAGCCTTTCCAGACAGCAACTTCCTTGTAACAAACAGCAAATTGGGTAATGAATTTATCATTCTGTCATTTTCTTGTGTACAAATATTCCGAAATCAGCTAGTTAGCATAATGAACTTTTGCAAGGCGCGTATGTCTTAACAATGCCAGAAACTCAACCTGTTTCCTGTTCTCTAAAGAGCAAACACAATCTTTAATAACGTGAATGTTCCTTTTGCTATTCCAAATCACTTGTAGGTTTAATATTTCAATCCCAATCCCAATTTCAAGTGTGCTCAAAGAATGCACATGGCACAGAAACCTTGAAAAAAGACTCTTCAGTTGACTGTATGTACCAGAGAGAGGAAGGGGACACAATGCCCAGACAAAGGCAAAAGGGGAAAGTGCTCCTGTTGTTATGTCCTGCTCTGCTTTGCGTGCACATCTCACAGATTTATGGACCCTGAGACATCCTGGTTTACAGAAAAAAAGTAGAAATTCAGTAAATTCTAAAGGCACGTCAGTTTTTAGATCTGGAGTTGTGTGGGAGGAAAAACATTCTTATAGAAACAAATAGAGTACATTTTCTTATTTTAATCATTCATCAAATATTTTTTTACGTTGGGTTCCATGGTGGATGCAGGAGATACACTGATAAATGAGAAGGATGGCAGCTTGCCTCAAGGAACTTGCAATGTACTGGGGCAGACAGGCAAGTGAACTGGCAAATACAGTAATCGAGTATATACATTAAATGCTATTTCAGAGTTAATAGAGGGTGTCATGGGAGCCCATGAGAAAGGCAATAACCCAGTTTTGGTCATAGACACTTGCCAAAGAGAGAAATGTTTAAGCTGAGATCTGAAGAATCAAGTGGAGTAAGTCAGAGGAGGCATGAAAGAAAAATACGCCAGGTAGAAAGGTAGAAAGACCATGTTGGTATCCTCAGACAGGTCAGGTGAGCTGGAGTAAATGGAGGTAGAGGAAAGTGTGCAGAGGAGTCACCAGGAGGGAAGACAGGGTCAGAACTACCCCACAGGAAACATTAGATGGGATGCAATGCACCAATAAAGGGCATCGATCTTGGTTAAGGGACACAATTTTCTTTCGCAAAATTCAGGGAATACAGTTTTTATTCCTAATCTTATGATTATATGATTATAGCACTATTACTGGAGTCCAAGAGAAAGATCTGTTTTATTTGCCTGATGCGGAGTAAAGGGAAACATCACCATTATCACATCTGCAATAATTTGGTGGGTAATTTGATCAACTTGGGGGAATAGGACGTACAGACCCCAGGCGATATCCTGTGTCTTGTACACAAATGGAGATTCTCTCCGATAAATTGTCATCGTCATCAGCATCATCAGCATCAATAATTTAACATGAAGATCTCAGAGAAATAGGATTAGAAATGAATTTTTACAGTAAAGACCCTAATCAAATCAAATCATACCGATAAGCGTTTACTGAACAACTATTACGTTGGAAACACACAATCTATAAGTTGTGGCAATTTAACTTTGAGGCAGAAGTTGCCCTGGTGATTTGATGTGTCAGGAAACAACTTTGGTACGGCTGTCCCAACAACAGGCTAGATTCCAGTTGCACAAGATGTCAAAGGCTGTGTGAACATGGAGATAACTGGCTCCAAGAGAACGTCTCTGGTTTCCACATTGCTCAGATCCGCTGCCAAAGCAACATATTGAGTCTCGATTTTCCATTGCAAAATATTCCTGGTAATTTCAAACAGAAATTGCCTTTGTTTATTTTTCATTGTTGTTCTCAATAAGAGGTGGATGCTTAGAGTGGACCAAATAAGTAACCAATAATCAGTTACAGGATTCTGTCACTGGTTGGTTAGCTTATCCTCACAAATCTGCTTTTACCCCCCATGCTGAATGGGGACATCACCTACAGTATGACTTAGGATAGCACTGGTTTCAACTCTCAGTGATGCATGTTGGTGATCTCTACTCTATGCGTTGGATTCAACTTCTTTCCTCTTTCCTTGGCCACCATTTTAATCCCTTCCGATCTATCTCTGTCATACACTATTTCCCCACATTCTTGTTTCTACTGAATGGGCGGAGGTACAGCGGTTTTGGGGCTTCTCTGTGTGCATGTATGGGTGAGCTGCTATCCTGAAAGCACGTGATGCCCAACTTTGGCTTTACCCGTGCACACAAATCACTTGCAGGGTTTCTGCTCTATTCAACATTATAACCCACCTCCCTGTAGGCAACACTCCCAGATGTTAACATGATCTCATGGAATCATTGAAGAGTACAATGATCAGATTCTGTTCTTCCAACCTATATTGGCATTCAGTAGTTGGGATGTTATTTGTGACCCTAAACACAGAAAGAATGTCTTACTTGTTTTGCCACTGTAATGAATGTAAACCATTTATATAACAGATTAATTTACTGGCTAATTTTGTGCATTTCTTCAAAATTCACTTATCAGATAATTTTTTAACAACTCAAATCCATCATCAGTTTAGGCTATGAGGGCGGATATTTGAAAGGGTCTGTAACTTCCTTCCCTACCTCGCTCCTGTTTTTGTCAGTTTTCTCTTGTAATTATTGACATTCTGTTTTTTGCATAATTAAAAGTTAGAGTAATCCTTTGATAAACTTAGTAATAACTTTTCTTCAACACTGCCATTTGCAAGGCCCTTGTATGCTCAAAAACCAAGAAGGAAACTGGCATTTATTTGCCTTCTTTGGTTCCTTCCGCTTTACATTTTATTCTCTCAGATTGTCTGATTTCATCACCAGGTAGCATGTCTATGTATGGGAGTATAACCAGGGCCAGAGGAATCCCTCTCTACTTTTTGGCTTATTTCTTCTCTCTGCAACATATGTAACTTTCGACTCATTTATTCAATTTAGGATCTATAAATGCATCAGCAGCAGCCATTCAGGGAGGAGATCTAGCCTGAGAATGACATTTACTCAGGGGTTGTGATCACATTTTGACCAGAGCTTCATATGCATGCTGTGAGCTGGTAAGAAACAGATGAAATACGGCCAGAGGAGGGAGGATCTTGGAGGATCAGAGGAGGGAGAAATTGCAACATCTTGTGATCTCCTAACCTAGAGAAGAGGGCGGACAGAATGAAGGACAAATAACCCCTAAATATTGTGAAGCTTTTTAGCTTACTCAAATGTTTTCTTCTTTTCTTTTGGAAGAAGATTAAAATTACTAAACCATATATATTTTTTTAACCCCAAAAGTTTACTTTCTAAAATGAATGTTGATTAAATGACTCATTAAATGAATTTTAGAAAAATAAGAACTACACGAATGTACTCCTGTGAAGTAAAAACAAGTCCAACTGTCTACATATGTATATAAAGTCTTGGATTCCCCAGAGGGAAGAATCATATGGTCAAATGAGGATGTATAAATTATTATCCATTGCTATATGAATGTAAAACAAAGTTTTGTTTGGATTCTCACCAATTGGAGATATTTCAGATGATCTGACTTCCAATGTTGCTATGGAACATAAATGACGCTCTGTCTGGTGACTGATAGGTAACACCTCAGAGAGATAAGTGGGTTTCCTTCCCACCATTTGCAGATATTGATTTTCCAAAAAGCTTCTTTGTAAATGGTCAAATGGGAATAGTTAATTTGGAGATAATTACTCTCCCGAGACCTGATGGGGTTGGTTAACTAGTTTGTAAGTCTGAATAATCAGTGTTTAATATTCTACAACATGACTGCTGTGAGTAAAATTTTGAATAAGAGTCATATAAACATTTTAAATCTATTATTGAAGGAAGATGTCATGAGAAAGTCAAGTGTTTGCACATAATATTTTATAAAGAGAAAATTGGTGACCTTTAAAAAAATTAAAGTTCTATAGCATGTGCTAAATATTTGAAGTTAATTGCACGTTTTAAGTTTTGCATGATAGTTCAGTTCTAAAATCTCATTTTAAGTTCAAATAGAAAACATATGTTTTCATGTTACTCTGTGAAAAGAGATGGTATATTTTTTAAAATTATTTGTTGTCTAATTTCCCCAATGTTGCAAAGAGTATACTGCAGAACTTTTGAAATGTTTCTTATTTGTAACATTCAAGATTGTAATCACTGTTTTCAGCTTTATTGTTAGCACTTGATTGTACGGCTGCTTTTCCTTGGAGGCGAGTATAATTTTGCCACCATTTAAGTGTATCTATTGGAAACCGAGAGACTTACTTAAAACTGATCACGTCTTCAAACAAAACTTGCCACTTAAAAGTCATCCTGCAGAATATTATGGCTCGGAATAGCTTTGTTTTCATGGATAATTACATAGAAGAAAAAAAGGCTGAGGAAAGCACTTCTCCTGGGCTTAGAATAAAGACATTCCATAACATCTGACACAGACCACGTGATTTCACTTCAATTTTAGGTCATTTGGATTCTTGCAGCAATTTCTCCTCACAACCAGTAGAGCAAGGATGAAATATCTAATTCCTTTCGGCTTTAGTTTGTTTCGGTACTAACCGGTCCCTAAAGAGAGGTGATGGCAGTGACAGCGGGTTAGTTATCTTCCTCTCTCACTGAGGCACCAGCTTTGTCTTAATTGTTTTGGGATCCTGACTGCCTCGCTCAAGGGTGGGCACGCAGTGGGTCCTCCATAAATGGAAACTCCATAAACCAAAAAAACAAAGGAGGCGACAGTAAACCGATGCCTATTTTAAACAGCTTTAGTGAGACTCTTCAACAAAGTTAGCACTAGCCCGTGATCCCGGGGACCCCACTGTCTCTAGATCACCTAGATCAGCGAGGGAAGCCAGCATGCGCTTCCATCATCAATCCAGACGGTCAAAAAAAAAAACGTACTTTTCATTTCAAGACACACTGCGGATATCTGGCTGCTGAACGGCAGGACCTTAAAAAGGTAATGGAAACTGAAGAGATACTTATTTTAAGTATTCTCTGGGCTCAATAGATCTCCCCCTGCAAACTGAATCTCAGAAAAATCCAGTTGCCTTCCAAGACTGCCCATCCACTCAGCAAGCACAGGGCTGGCATGAGAACCTGCTTCGTGAAAGAGCATGACTTTGAACAGTCATCCCAGAAATACGATTGTGTTAACAACTAAGTTAGCAAATAAGTGTAACATTTCACAAATAAAAAATTTTTACATGCCACCGAGTTTGAAGGCTGCAGAAATCACTTAGCTTTCAAAAACATGGACTAAAATTCCAAAGGTCAGCAGCAACTCTCTTACTGTGGAATCAGAGCATATGTTCAAACCTGCAAATATATTTGTGGTTACTTCCTACCTTAAACACATTGATAGGGAGATCAATGACCACATAGATAAGGTCTCCAAGGGCAAGGCTGGCTATCAGCGCGTTGGGGCCATTCCTCATACACTTGTTCTGGTAAATGATCCTGAGCAGAGTTGCATTCCCCACCATTCCCACGATGAAAATAGTACAAGATATCACAGTGTTAATGTATTTGAAAGCTGAAGTAATCTTAGTCTGCTGTGGGCAATAGTTGTGCATTGAACTATTGCTAGGTAGGGCCAAATTAGTGGGTCGATGAGTGGTAACCAGGAAGCTGAGCTCTGTCCCATGAAAAATGGTGAAGTCATCCACTGGAGTGCTTAGGTTTGTGCTGTAGCTCTCAGGATGATCACTGATTACACATCCAACCAGCGCTACCCAAAAGGCTGCTTTGAGGCAAAAGGCTTCCATCGCGATACAAATTTGAGGAAAAGTCTCTTACTGTGTTGCCTTTATACCCTCACTTTTTTTCTTTCCACCTGGAAAAGAGAGGAGGACAAATAATCTTGGTTACAAAATCCAGCTGCCAATAAAATTGTAGTCAATGATTATTTACTACTTCAAGTAAAAAGTAGTATATACTTGGTAATTAGACAAGATAATCTGTGTCAGGTTATCCCACAGCAGGAAAAAAAAAAAGACCAAAGCTCCATTATGGCTCTCTCTCTATGCCTCCCTGCTTCCTTCTTTTTCCCTCTCTCATCTCCAGCCATAGGTATCCTTATGTCTAGATAATAATATGGATGAGGATACACCAGTTTTTCCTTTAGTAGATAAAAGTTACTTTTTTCTTTCCATTACACCTAGGCTGATAAGCACCTGAATTACAAAAATCATCAAGAGTTGAGATATAAAATTTTATTTATTAATGGTAGGGAAAAGGCATTATTTCCCAAGTAGAAGTCACAATTAATTAAAGTATTAATTCTAAAAACCACCCAATTCTGTAATTCAATATTCCAAAATGTGTTCTGTTTTGCACATGGTAAATAATGGACGTGTGAATAAAATGTAGCACAGGTAACCATTTAAAAATGTTATAAAATTCTCTTTTAAAAACTCCGGTGAACACCACTGATATATTTAACAATCTTCATTTTGATAAAAAAATTAAATAGTTGATAAAGACAAAATATTTATTTTATTGAAAATCTTGATCAATGGATACAATCCACCTCTCTGACAGGCCCTATTTTTTCTTCACAGTTCCTCAGAAATTATCATCACAATATTTGCTAATGAGTGAAACTGGGAGTAATGGCTTTCTCAGGCCAGGCACAGTATTTGGCTTTCCAAGGGACATCTGTCCCAGGCTCTCTTTTAAACATCCTATATAGCTATGTTTATAAGACCCACTGCACCAAGCAGTGGACATGCGTGGTGCCATCTAACGCAAACCACGCTCCTGTGAAGCCAATACACAGTTCCATTATAAACACAGGGAACCTGAGGCTAAGTAAGGGCAAGTATCTTCTCGTCAAGTCCACAGGTGGTAGTGGAAATGTCAATCGAAAGGCAGGTTAGTGTGACGCTGAGCTCCTAACCACTAGACCACTCTCTCTCTCATTCTCTTGCCTTCTTAGCTCTAAAATGTTTCAATAGAGTCTCCAGAGTCCTGATGAAGCAACAGACTCGGGAGAGCGATTACATGTTTTCAAAAGATCATTTGTGGTTTCTGCTTAAGTGACTTGAAGAGAGCATGTGGTTCCTCTTGCTCAGAAAATCTATGTTTCTACTTTAATCCTTAAAGGAAAGATGCTTGGGAAAATGAGGGGGTTGGTGGTAACACAGTAATCAAAGGTAAATAAAAACATGGTTCCTCCCATTTAAATATTTTTTTTAAAGATTTTATTTATTTATTTGACAGAGAGAGATCACAAGTAAGCAGAGAGGTAGGCAGAGAGAGGGAGGAAGCAGGCTCCCTGCGAAGCAGAGAGCCCGATGCGGGGCTCGATCCCAGGACTCTGAGATCATGACCAGAGCTGAAGGCAGAGATTTTAACCCACTGAGCCACCCAGGCGCCGCCCCATTTAAGTATTTTGTAAATTTTCTTCTCATGAGTTTTTAATGATTCTTTAAATGAAGACCCATAAGCTCATTAAGGCAGTGGCATGAGTCTATGATTTATATGCCCAGTCATAATTTAATTTTTTAAAAATTATGTCCTTTTTCTTGGTCTATTTATGGTTGGTACTAATGAATTTCAGGAATTTTGACAGTTATCTTGGGAAATCAATAGAGTTAGGTTTAGACAATATATAGATGAAATAAGATTTATTCAGGTTGTAAAGAAGGTCTGAGGTAAGTACAAGGTGCAAATACCATATACTTTTGCCTTCCCTTGACATTTTTCCAGGAATCTGAAACAAGAATGACACTGTATGTATATTAATAGTTTATTGTATATGCATATGTTATATATGCATATTATATGCATAATTTATCACATATGCATATTATATATGCATAATTTATTATATATGCATCTAAGTAGGAAGGGGCAATATTCCCATTTTAATTGTGAGGAAAGCGAGTCTTGAAGAAGGATTATGCCTCACTTTGCTTAATTATAAGTAGTTTGCTTTTGTTTCCTGCTTTTTACAGTATAGAGTGAGTATCTGACCAAATGTTGGTAGACCTACAAAATGCCACTACTTGTATTCCGTAGTGGAGACCAGGACTCCAAGTACAAAGCCTATCATCATTCTCCTCTTTAGACCATAGGTATGGGAAAAAAGAAATCCTTCAATACCTTGTGCTATTTGGTGGCTAATCCACTTTTTCCAGTTGGAATGGACCCTTCAGTAAAGTTTCCTTAAGTATAAGAGAGAGATGGCCTTTCCTGGAAATGGAGTGGCTCTTTGCCCAGTAGAGTCCACTAGGAGAATATTTAGTGAACTGACCTCGCTATCATGGGTGATTATGACACTCAGGAAAGGTACCACTAGTGTCTGAACATTAGCATGCCGCTTTGCTTGGTCAGCTGCCTTTGCAGGAGCTAAGGAGGCCATGGCTGTGGGCTCTTATCAAGGTGTGAGCTAGCTACCACCAAAACCACTTTCCTTCCACCTCCAACAACGACACCACCACATCATTTCTGAGGACATCTCTGTCAGCTCTCCACATGTATTAAGCTGCAGAATTCAGGGATACTTGACAAAGATATGTGGGTATCATATTATCATGGGTGAAAAATATAAAACCAAACCAACAAACCAAAAAACCTCTCTCAAATGCATGTTCCTCCGAGGATAATCTGTAGCCCTTTTCCATGGATCTAAATTATGCTGTGCTTGGAACTCTCAGTCATAATCAGACCTAGCTCTCTAGGGAGACAGCTCAGGTTCAGCCCAAGGTTTATAGGCATTCTCCGTATTGGGCTAAGAATTTGGTGGAGGTCAAAAGCTACTACTAAGGAAGAGGACTGAATCCTTAGGCTGACACTGTAAACATTTAACATCTTGGATTCTCAGGATTAAAGTTCACCTATATAACTAGTAATTTGGAAATTCCAACCTTACTGAAATGGCATAAATATAAAGCAGGTAATTTTTCTGAAATGACTGCCAAGGTGTTTCTCAATTAATTAACACTTAACACAGAGCGGGTACTAGGTATCTACAGGAGGAGAAGGGAAAAAAATCCCAGAGCCAAACAAATAAACCAGGAACTTTTTACTAGTTTTCAGTGGGTTCTGCTCTCTCGGTAATAAATTAGCAGCTGCTCTTACAGACGACGCCTGACTTTAATATGCCTCCCACCCCACCCCCTCCGCCGCCAACTCTATCCGGGAACTCCATTAGGGTGGTGTAAACAGAGACTGATTATCTAGAAACAGCCCTTGTTTTCTGCACGTGAAACGCAACAAGTGCCCTTTAAAGGAGAGCACAGAACAAACCTCCCAGACCTCTGCAGGCAGGTTTCCAAACTAGCTGCACTGGGGGTTTTCCAAAACACATCAGTCCCTCACACCGACTGCCCTTGGCTACCCTTGGCATACCCCGGGTGTGCGGGGAGGAGAAGCAAGCGAGTCTGAAGAGGCTGCGAGGCAAACTTCACTAGTAGGCTTTCCAGCCACCCACAAGGGCGTGATGTTCCGCAAAGTTCTCGCATGGTGGGGGATAAAGGGGAGACTCAGGGAGAACCGCTGATTTTCCTCTTAAAGATCCGAATCCCGCGGGGGAGGCTAGGGGGCTTTGGATCAGTCCCCCAGCCCCCACACGTTTCCCGAGCGCTCCCTTCCCGGGAAGGCGCCCGCCCCGCCACGCGCCCTCGGGCAGGTGGGTGCCAGCCCCTGTGCGGAGGGTCGCCGAGCTGCAGGGCGCGGGCCGTAAAGGCGCCCGGCTCGCCTCTCCTCCCAGCCCGGGGGCCCAGGCGGCGCCCCCCACCCCCAACTCCCCGGCTCCCTGAGAGGAAAGAGTTGCACCGACCGTGGAGCTTGGCGGGCTCAGACAGCTGCCGGGTCCGCGCGCCGCACCCGGGCGGGAGGAAGCAGAGCCGGCGAGGGTGGGTGGTGCACGTCCCCCGGCTCCAGCGCCGCGGCGGCCCGAGAGCGCAGCTGCCTCCGCTTCCGAAAGCTTCCTGGGTACAGCTTCTCCCGGGAGGTCTTCTGGCCACCGAGTGGGACGGAGCCTCTCCACCTCCCGTCCGCAATCGCCAGACCAGAGGGATGACTGTCCGCGCGCGCGCGCGCGAAGGCTCGAAAGAAAAAGAAAACTCCAGGGGAACACGCCTCCCGTCTGTCCTCCCCTTCTCCTCGAAACACTCCCAGACCTTCTACTCCACTCTGGGACGGAGAGAACGTCCTACCCTTCCAACCCTCCCAAGGCAGCCACTGTAAAGAGCAAAGCTGCCGCCCCCTCCCAGGCCCTGAAGGGCAAGAGTCTTTTAACTCTTTCCTTCCCGAAATGAAGGGGGTTTGGCAATCGAAGGAGGAGCGTTTTACAGAGGAGACTCAGAACTGAGGAAGGCCTTGCTGAAAAACCCATTCCCTTCACAGTAAGTGTAGGCAGATTTGATCCGTGAGGGAAAGACTACAGCTAGAGCCAGGGTCCAAGGGTGGGGGTGGGGGGTCTCCTCGGCTTTCCTTGCCTCTTGGCTCGGCTTGTATGCCCCACCATAAGCTTATCCCAAGTTAAAGAGCCACCTTAGACAGCAGTTGACCGCATCAAGTTTTGTTTCTGTCTCACCTCTAGAAGCCTGCACCCCAAGGCTCCATACCACTCTGGGCAAGGCAAGAGAGTTTGTGGAAGGGTCCAGTGCATGGCGAGAAACCTGCGATTCCTTGAGAAATCCAAACGCTGGGCAGACCCTGCTGAAGGTGGGTCTCAGCATCTTCCTATGATTAGATATCCTAAATTGGGGAGTGGGAGAGGTGGTGAGGGACAAAGGCCATTGCTTGTGACATATGAGAATAAATTGAGGGCTCCTTGGAGAAAGTTCTCCCATGGAGTCCTTTGAGGATGTGAAACATATTGTGGAAAGGTGAGTTTGGAGCCCTGGTAACATTATATTACAGACTGTTCTGATATCTACTGCAGCTAAAGAAAATCACCCTAAAATGGTAGTGGCTAAAAAAGAACAGCAGTCATTTTCTTTCCTCATCATTCTGCAGTTTGAGTAGGGCTTGGCTAGGACAGCTCATCTTTGCTGGGGCTGGAGGCTCCCTCCACTTCCAAGACAGTTCACTCACTTGATGATGAGTGTTGGTTTTTCTCTATGTGTGTCTCTCTACAAAGCCATTTGTAGAGAGTGATTTGTAGGCTTCCTCACAGCATGGTGGCTCGGTTCCAAGGAGGAGTGTCCAAAGAGTTGGAAAGTGGAAGCTGCCAGTCTTTTAAGGTCTGAGCCTGGAAACTGGTACAGTGTCACTTCTGCAGAATTCTGTTATGAAGCAGTGGTTGATCCCAGGTACAAGGTGAGGGGCTATTATCTCCAACTGTCAATGCAGAGTGTAAAGAATTTTTAAGGGGCATCTTCTAAAAGAATCAAAGAGATGCACAGAATATCACCATTGAGTGGGGCCTTAATAGTCATCTAGTCCGATTGGACTAGGTATTACCCTGTGTATTAATCTACTCTATCTGCAGCTTTCCCATGACAGAGAGTCAATAAGCCGGGATAACTAATAGCTTTCATAAATAAGTGCCTTAGTTTGCATTGAAAAATAAGCATGTGGCTTGGCAAACTGGCAATATTTCCAGGGAAGAAAAAATTATTTCTCCCTCTAGAAGAGGCAGTTCTACACCAAGGTTCACACCTTGGAATGAGAAACATGTGCTGGATTTTAGTCCCCACACACCCTGTGACCAGATACACTTGGACAGTGCACAACTTGCATAACTGAGCATATTAGTCTATCTAGTCTTTGGTAGAGCACATCCATTGCCCCTATATCCTGGGAACAGCTCATCTCAATGTGGCACAAGTCTAGGTATTAAAAATTCCTCTTCCAGATGTGCTTGGGTGTCTGCCTTCAGCAGACCCGATATCAGGGTCCTGGAATGGAGCCGTGTGTTGGGTTCCTTGCTCAGGAGGGAGTCTGCTTCTTCCTCTCCCACTGCCCACAGTGCCCCCCCACCGCCCTTCCCTCGTGTGCACACACACTCTGTCTCAAATGAATAACATCTTAAAAAAAATATTCCTCCTCTGCATGCATTAGGATGTCGATTATCAAAGAGCAGAGAACAACAAGTGTTGACAAGGATGTCTATAAATTGGAACCCTTGTACATTACAGGTAGGAATGTAAAATGGTGCAAGAGCTGTGGAAAACAGTATGGCAGTTCCTCAAACAGTTAAACATAAAATTACTGTATGATCCAACAGTTCTATTTCTGGGTATATACCCAACATAATTGAAACCAGGGACTCAAACAGATATACATACACCCACGTTCATAGCAGCATTATTCACAATAGCCAAAAGGTAGAAAGAACCCAAATGTCCATCTATGGATGAATGGATAAACAAAATGTAGCATGTGCACACGTGCGCACACACACACACACACACTGAAATATTATATAGCCTTAAAAAGGAGTAAAACTCAGATACATGCTACAATGTAGATGAAACTTGAAGGCATTATGCTAAATGAAATATGCCAGATGCAAAAGCACAGAGGTTGTATGATTCCCCTTATGTGAAGTGCAAGTAGTAGTAGTCAAAATCAGAGACAGAAAGTGTTATGGTGGTTGCCAGGGGCCAGGATTTGGGGAGGGAATGAGGGAGTGCTGTTTAATGTGCTTCAGAGTGTGGTCTGGGGATGGATGGTGGTGATGTTTGCATACAGTGTGAATGTACTTCACGCGACAACAGTACGCTTAAAATGTCTAGGATGATAAATTTATATTACGTATATTTTGCCACACAAAAAATTCTTCCTGACATTCAGATAAAATCTGCTTCAGTATCTTCCCTGTTGATCTGCCGTACACATTCTTAAAATAAATTTACTGCTTCTTCTAAGAAAGATCTTCAAATATAAATAAATATGTTTTATGTGGATCACCAAGGGGTTGGGATTGCCTCATTCTAGATGAGAACAACACAAACTTCCCTAAGTTGTTGGAGGTTTATAATATTCTTGTCTTTTCTGCTTTACTTTGGGGAAAATGACCTCCGTAGATTTAAATCTGTTTTCATTTAAATTAACTACTTCCTCTAACCCCTCTCCTCATTCCCCATATACAGGATTTTATATACCCACCTTACTTCTATATTCCCTGCTTTGTGCCTTTTTTAAAAAAAATTTATTTATTTGAGAGAGAAAGAGAGAGAGTGAGAGTGAGAGTGTTTGCTGGGCGGAGAGGCAAAAGGAGAGGGAGAGAGAATCTCAAGCAGACTTGCTGCTGAGCGCAAAACCTGGAGCTGGGCAATCTCAGGACACTGAGATCACAAACCAAGAGTCAGACACTCAACTGACTGAGCCACCTAGGAGCACAGTACTTCGTACACAGTACTTTGTGCTTTGTACCTGCTTTGTACTTTAAATGAACACATAATTAATATATTTGACTAAGTTTTTCAACTTGACTTCCAAGGATTCTTTCTTTCCCTGGAAGGTAGGTTGAATGCAGATTTGCAGGTCCTTGGAATTTCCAGGAGACTTTCTTAATCACACTTGACGTCTGGTTCAGGCAGTTCAGAAGTGGAGCATCAGTATAATGGTAGTTACATTGCCTTTCCTCAGCATCATGTTATCATTATTGATTTCCTGAATAATAATTGCTGAATTTTAAGAAGTACTCAGATAGCACTTAAAAGCTAAGTTCTCATGTGCCCTTGGGATAAAAGTTCTTATGAATTCCAGTTTCTAGATTCAAACCTGCAAATCCATTTCACAATTGCTAATTCTTAAGATCCTCAAACTTGAAGTGCAATAAAAGATTTGCGTCTCACAGTATTTGCAAAAAATGTTGTGTTCACTTCAGGGCCCCCTGGGGGAAAGCAAACGTGAAGGAGAAAGGAGAAGGGGAGAAGCTGGGGAGGGACATGCACATCAGTGACTCGGACCCATCACCATAGCCTTCATACTGGGCAGTGCCAAGGTCAAGGCTCACTGTTGACAATGTACCTAGAGAAGAAAAAGCAAGCCCTGTGAGTTTAAGTTCCATTTTTTTTTTAAAGATTTTATTTATTTATTTGACAGAGAGAGAGATCACAGGTAGGCAGAGAGGCAGGCAGAGAGAGAGGGGGAAGCAGGCTCCCTGCTGAGCACAGAGCCCCATGCAGGGCTGGATCCCAGGACCCTGAGATCATGACCTGAGCCAAAGGCAGAGACTTTAACCCACTGAGCCACCCAGGCGCTCCTTAAGTTCCATTTTTAACTGAAACTCACTACAGGCAATTTGTTTTTTTGTTTTTTTTTTTAAAGGAAATAGTCCCAAATGTTAGCTTGTGATGGGTTGCTGAGGATTCTAAAGTATTTTCTCACTGCAATAATGTTGCACATGGTGGCCAAGACTGCAGGTGACCTCATTCAAACATACTTAAGGCCCCGGGCAGCCCAGTGTTTTGTAAACCACTGGAGGCCTTCCTGGAGGGCTGAAAAATCATTCTATCTTAGCATCACTAATGATTAGGCAAGCAGATATTAGCTGTCCTCTGATGACGTATCTGTCTGGCCATAAATGTTTAACTGAAGACTTTAGCTATTCTAGTTTCCAGGAAACATAGAAGATAGACCTACAGGTTAGACAAATGCTGTGAGGAAGCAAATAGACAAATCCAGAAAGTGTGACATTTTGCAGGACAGCTAGCCCCATCTCCTCAACAAGTCAGTCAATGCAAAAGGGTATCTTTCTAGATTAAAAGAGTCTTAAAGGAACATGGCAACCAGCTGCCCTGTCCTGGGTAAGATTCTGGCTTGGAGAAACCCACTGTAAGGGACATTCTTTGGACAACTGGGAAAGTTAGATTTGGACTGGATATTAGATGCAGTGAAGAACTTACTAATTTTATCAAATATGAAATGAACTTTATTAAATGTGATTACTTTGGGCATACAGAAGAATGGTCTTATAATTTAGAAATGCTTTTTGGGGATATATAATTTACTTTTAACTACCAAGGCAGAAACAAAAGTGACATGAGTTTTAAAAAAAAGAATGTAAAGTACCTAGGCTTGGCACACAATAGGAGCTCAGTAAGCTATAGCTCTTTTTACTTTCATTTGTTCATTCTTTGTTTGTCCATGAGGGGAATGATATAGTAGAATAAGCAGTTTCACATGGCAACATGCGTCACGTAGTGACTAAGGCTAAGGAGATCAATGGCATCTAATGTTCAAGATTTTGCTAATGAGAGGGGCGCCTGGGTGGCGCAGTCGTTAAGCGTCTGCCTTCGGCCCAGGTCAGATCCCAGGGGCCTGGGATCGAGCCCCGCATCGGGCTCTCTGCTCTGCAGGAAGCCTGCTTCTCCCGCTGCCAGTCCCTCTGCTTGTGTTCCCTCTCTCGCTGTGTTTCTGTCAAATAAATAAAATCTTTAAAAAAAAAAAAAAAAAGATTTTGCTAATGAGGACTAGAGGTCAAGATGGGTACTATGAGAACATCATTGTGACTCTGACTCTTTTTTTCTTTTAAAGATTTCATTTATTTATTTGACAAAAAGAGAGAGAGAGAGAGAGAGAGAGAGAGAGATCACAAGTAGGCAGAGAGAGGGGGAAGCAGCCTCCCCACTGAGCAGAGAGTCTGATGAGGGGCTCAATCCTAGGACCCTGAGATCATGACCTGAGCCGAAGGCAGAGGCGTTAACCCACTGAGCCACCCAGGAGGCCCAGTGACTTTGACTCTTGAATGCACCTTTAGGTTGGTATGGGTTTGGGAAGTGTGGGTTGCACTTGTAATAAAAGACAACAAACAAGATATGTGTAAGCTTGAATAAAGAGACTTAATCCAAAGAGGTGACAGAAGGTGTCCTGGAATAACCTCAGAGCAGGAGAGGTGGGAACAATTAGCTTATGATTTGTTCTTTAGATATGTCAGGGCAACTTACAATAGATTTTGAAATTGGCAGAAAAGATCACTAGGTGTCCTGTCTAGTGCATTTTTCTGTGTTATCTGTGCCTTCCATTACCTTTGAGCTCTTTTACAGCTCTGTAAGTTGTAGGAAACTGGTAATAGTACAAGAGATTCTTGAACATAGAAGTAACAATTAATTTTGATTGGTAGAGATGCAAGCAATTCTTGCTTTGTGGATGTTGACCACTTGTCTTACTCAGCTCAGGCTGCCCTAGTGAATTACCACAGACCAGGCAGTTGAAACAATAAATAAATAAACAAATTTATTTTCTCACAGTTTTGGGGGCTGGAAGACTAAGATCTGGGTGCCAGCATGCTCAGGTTCTGGTGAGAGCTCTCTTCTTGGCTTCTTACTGGGTCCTCACATGGCAAAGGGAAAGAAAGTGAGAGAGAGAGAGAGAAAGGGTGTGTACCCTGGTATCTCTTTTTATAAGGGTACTGTTTCCATCATGAAGGCACCACCCTCATGACCTCACCTAATCCTAATTACCTCTCAAGGTCCTGTCTCCAAATAAAATACCTTCACATTTGAGGTTAAGGCTTCACGGGCACTGATCAACACTTTTAATGTGTGGAGGGGTATATTTGAGGGGGCAGTTTTCCGCACTACCAAGCACTTCTCCAACACCAGCTAGATGTTCTACACTTCAGCTCAATGCTTATACTATCTTCCATGAAATAGCATCAGCGTCTCCAAGGGAAGGGTGCAGTCCCAGGAGATGGCACTCTACTTAAGATATCAATCACAAACCCAGATTATTGTCTGTGCTTTTGATTGACTCGCTGTGAATCAGAGGTTCACACACCCTCCTCCTTGGGTTTGATTAATTTGCCAGAGTGGCTCACAGAACACAGGAAAGTCATTTATTCACCAGATTACTGATTTATGACAAAGGATATCAGAGGATACTAATCAATAGCCCTATAAAAAGATACATAGGGTGAGGTCCTGAACAAATAAGCTTTTGTTTGTATGGCGTTTGGGGCCCAGCATGGTGGTATGTGGGAGCCATCTGCTTCCACAACCTGGAGGCTCTCCAAACCTTCTCTTTGTTGTTTTTAATGGAGGCTTCATTACGTAGACATCATTGATCAAATCACTGACCATTGATCATTGATTCAGTCTCAGGAAATCAGGGCAGAGACTAAAGGTTCCAATCCTCTATTCATGGTTGGTTCCCCTGACAGTTAGCCCCCATCCTTAGTTTCTTTCTAAAAGTTACCTTATTTACATAGCCCTGTTGTGTTGGAAAGGGACTTGTCACGAGTAACAAGACACTCGTTTCACCTTTATGGATCTGAAGTGTTTTTTTCGCATTGAGGTCAGGAGACCAAAAATTATAACAAAAGATGCTCTTACGGCTCAGGCAATTCCAAGGGTGTTGGGAGCTGTGAGCCAGGAATTGTTGGTGAAGACGAAATACATGTAAGACATATGTTTTGGTCATCTCAATGATTAAATATATATTCCTTATAAATCACGATATCACAAGGTTTCAATATATGACTTCAAGGGGGAAACAAACATTCAGCCAGAGAACTTAGAAGAAAGGTAGATGGAAAGTTTTTCCTTCCTCTCCTACAGTGTGTTATCTTAGTATAAAGCATAACGGTAGAGAATAAAGTGGTGGTGGACACAGCTTTGGTGGTTTGGTGGTCAAGTTTAAGGAAGAAATCCTAGAGATATTTAAAAGGAAGAAGACCTAAGTAGCAGCCAGCTCATGCTATATAACAACCCTCTCTCCCAAAGGAATATATTGGATTAAAACAACAATAGTTTATTAGCTCATGATATTATAGGTCAGCAGGTTTGGTTAGATGCATCTGGGTGGTTCTTTAGCTGGTCATGGCTCATTCATGTAGTAGAGTTTCCTCATGTATGTGTAGTCAGCTAGCATTTGATGGCCTCACTCACATATCTGGCTGGAGCAAGGGATTCACAAGGCCATGTGTCTTCCATCATCAAGCAGGCTAGCCTGGTTTATTCATCTGGTGGTATCAGGGTTCCAAGTACAGCAAGCAAGGGCAAAACCCAGTCACCAAGTAGTCTTCCAGTGTCCTCTTGCACCATGTTTGCTCTCATCCTGTTGGCCAAGGGCAGAGCCAGTATCAGTGGAGACTAACCAAGGGCATGGAAATATGAGAGAATGATGGCAGCCATTTTTGCAAACAATCTCATGAAACCAAGAATTGTTTTGAGGGAGAAGGGTGCAGAGTAGATCTAGAGGATGAAGCAGGAAGAATAAAAATCTATTTATTGAGTACATACTGTGTACCAGGTACTGTGCTAGGAATAGAGATTTTAGAAACCGGTAATGAATTAGACATAACCCTATTCTAAAGAAATCTAGAGTCTAATGGGGGAAAAATATATAAACAGCTTAAAAACAGCCCACCAGGGGCTGGGATAGAGCAATCTGCTAGATAGGGGTTCAGAGAACATTTTCTGTGAAAGGCTTTCTAGTAAATACTTTGGCTTTATGGATCCTACAGTCTCTGTTTAAGTTACTAGACTTTGCTTTTATTGCAAAAAAGGAACCACACACAGAATGTGAGCAACGTGGCCAGGTGAGGAAGATTGACAGTGAATCTATTAGGGTACCACGAAAGGGAAGCCAGGTTTGAAGGGCAAGAGAGGTTTATGTACGTGGGAAGCAGATGGATTCAGTTTTTAAACAGTTTGAAAACATTCAAGTGGATGTGACTGATATCTGAGGGCATATGGAACTATAGGCCTGGGTCTGGTGAGGCCTTCAGGCTTGCATGAGGGCAATAGTCAGTGACTGAAGCTGTGATGTGGAAGCATTTCGTTTGGAGACTGAATGTGAAAAAGAAAAGGTCAAGAAGCCAGGATGAGCCTTGTACAAAGCATTCAGTTAGGGTAAGTGACAACCAGAAGCTTGTCAAACAGAGAGAGAAGCATCAGGGAAGGACCATGTCTGTGCTGAGAAGAAAGAAGAGAGTTATAAGAATGAGTGGGTGGTCAAGAGAGGTCAAAGGGAACGAAGAGTGAGAATGGGGCAGGGAGATGGGCAATAAGGGGTTATTGTTCTAAGGATGTCAAGCCGGGCCTTTAGGCAAACTCCTCTGCCTTACACACATTCAAAATAACTTAGTAATTAGAAACAGTGCAGGGACATGCAGGGACATTGCTAAGTAGTGAGTATAAATCTTTCTGCTAAATTTATTTTTGTAATGTGTAGAAGAAAAGTCAACACCATCTACAATTAGCATGTACTACATTGGGCTTTTTTTCAAGACTTCTTGGTAAGTTTGGAAAAGGAGTTTTATTGGGGAAGCAATTCTACTTATATTTTTTATGTGGAGGCGAACAAGAGACAAGGAAATGTGCGTGTAAGGTGAAGTTTGAAGCCTCTTCCTAATTTCTTTAATTTATATTTTTAAAATGTGGCTAAGACGTTTTTCATGACCGTATCTGAATTCTGAATTAAGGAAAAAAGTGATCGAGACTCCCAGCTTTTCGTGTATTTTTTTTAATTCATTAAATTTAGGTAGTGTCTAATGCAGTGTGTTCTGTAGCAAAGCATTCCAAATTTTTTGGTCTTAATTTGTCAACCAGAGCTTTAAGGCTGCTCCTCTGAAATCAAATCCAAGACTGGTTGATGGGTTTGTGCTGTGGAGAATTTAGGACTGAGATCTCACAATCCTATTCTCCGCGTGCCCCGCCTCCAACAATCCTCTCCCGTGGGTGTCAAGTACTCAGCTGGGAGACACAGAGGTGGCTTTGCCAAGGATGATGGACAGATGAGGCAGCATCTCAAGGACTTTCGTTTACTGCTTTCTGATTTGAATATACCTAGGAAGACATCTGGTATTTGTTTGTTAGGACTAGCATAACAAAATACCATCAACAGGATGGCTCAAACAATAGAACCTTAATTCTTACTGTTCTGGAAGCCAGGAGTCTGAGATCAAGGTGTCAGTAGGGTTGGTTTTTTTCTGAGGCTTCTATCCTTGCCTTACAAATGGCTGCCTTCTTGCCTGTGTCTTCACATGGTCTCTTCTCCGCATGAGTGGGTTGGGTTCACGTGTGTCCTAATCTTTTCTTCTTATAAAGTCATAATGGATTAGGCCATATGATCTCATTTTGACTTGATTGCTTTTTTTAAAGACCCTATTTCCAAATATACTTAGATTCTGAGGTATTGACAGTTAGAACTTTAGCATGTGAATTTTAGGGGGAACATAATTCAGCTCACAACATTTACCATTTGTACCCTGTGGCCTGAAATACCTTGATTTTGTGGACATATTCAGCACACCTTGCTACACTCCAGGCTCCATAGCTCTGCTCCTTGCCACTTCATGTACTGATCTTGGGTTTGCATGACTTAAAGAAAGTATTCAGTTTCCCTTATGTACTTTAAAAATGTACGTATTTCTGTGCAAATATTTTAAAGTAGGTTATGGACATGGTAGCATTCACTTCTAAATATTTGATTATCTCTAAAATAGAGGAACACTTTCCTATTAAATTTATTTATGATTTTGTTAAATGTTTATTTTTTATTGAATTTATTTGTGATTTCATTAAGTTTTTATTTCTTCTCTCTCACATGAATTCAATTTTGATGTTTTCCTGAAGCACTTATTTTTGCTATCTTCCTTTAATCAAGTGTGCATAATACCTTCTGTCAAAATGTTGGTGTTCTGGTGTGCTTGGGTGGCTCAGTCGGTTAAGCATCCACCTTTGGCTTACATCATGATCCCAGGGTCCTGGGATCAAGTCCTGTATCAGACTCCTTGCTCAGTGGGGAACCTGCTTGTGCCTCTGCCCCTCCCCTCCACTTGTGCTCTCTCTCTGGCTCTCTCTCTTTCAAATAAAAAATATAAATAAACAAACAAACAAACAAATAAATAAAATCTTAAAAAAAAATGTTGATGGGACACCTGGGTGGCTCAGTCAGTTAAGCGTATACCTTCAGCTCAGTTCATGATCTCAGGGTCCTAGGATCAAGTCCTACATCAGGCTCCTTGCTCTGTGGGGAACCTGCTTCTCCATCTGCCTGCTGCTCCCCCTGCTTATGCTCTCTCTCTCTGACAAATAAATAAATAAATAAACAAACAAACAAATAAATAAAATCTTAAAAAATAAATAAAAATAAGAAAATTGTTGGTGTTCTGTCAACATTTTATAATTCATAAAGTGTCCTGTGGTTACGTAATATTAGGAAATGCCAATGTAGGTTTTTCAAGGATGTGGTTATGTGTCATTATTCCTCCTTTTAGTAATACTATGTTGATATTAGTCACTATAGGTGAAGTTTATTCATGCTGTAGTTTTGTAATGTCTACCTATGTGAGACTTAGAAAAAAAAATGCCTTGATCATATTAAGTTTTGGAGATTGTTTTTAATAGCATTTTAAGCTCTTTTACTTTGAGCCCTTTTGTACTTTATTTCTTGGAAATGTTCTTTAATGTTCTTTTTTTCATTTCTCATCTGTGATAATATTTCTCCAGAACATTTCTTTCCTTCATCCTTAATGGCTGCCAGGAACTAACTTGAGTTCATATAAAAGATTTTGCCTCATCCCCGCCCTCTATCTTTATTCAGCCAGTTCTGGAATGCCGAGAACTACAGTGTCATCTGCCCACATCTATACTCCTGTCCCAGAACCCTGTAAGGATCGTCACTGTCTTTTATCCTGAACTATAGGATACTGAACTACTGAAACTCCTGAGTGTCTTGTCTCTCCATCGGCATTGGGGATGGGATCCTACTAGTCTGTGTTTGTCATATGTTATAGCCAAGGCCCTACTTTTGAACCTAGGTGCTCTTGGGGGTTAGTCAGACAAATACATTTGGCCACTCTCAAGCAAGTGCTATCCATTGAGCCTTCTGAATATGCCTCTCTGACCAGAGTACCCTCCCAGTTCCTTTTCAGGAACACTCTCTCATCCTTTTGTCACAGCCTCTGATGCATCTAGCTGGGCGCTTTCCAGACTTGGCCAGATGAGTCTTCTTATACTTATCACTCCGGGGATTAGAATGCATCCATTTTCTCTGTCTTTTAAATTACTTAAATACTTGTTTAATTTTACTCATTTCTAAGATTGTCCTTATTTAGACTTTACAATAGAAGAGAATACAATAGAGTCCCTGGTTGCACACATTTTAAAAGCAAAAGGGATGACTATGCATAGTAATCATGCTGCCCACACTAGGATAGAATATTTCTGTGATAAGAACTGGATTTCTTTTCTTTTCTTTCTTTTTTTTTTTTGATAACAGTTTGCATTTAATTCACTCAACTTTTTCAAATTGCATTTATAGCTAACATTTTTTTGAGGTTCAGTGTATTCCCATGAGAAAAGTAGGGCAGGTACAGGCAAATCTCATTTTCTTACCAATTTCTCTGGAAATTGCATCATAAGGTAAATCATTATAGGGAGTTTCTATTTTCCCCAAAGGAAAAAATTTAAATTTGGAGGTTATGTAACTTATTAAAGACTTCCACTTTTATTAGAGCTGTTCTAAAAAGTGTAGTAGCTGTTTAATAGAAGACCTGACAAAATGCTTTCATATTTTTTGTTCTCACTGGTGATGTTCTTAAAAAATTAAAAATGAAGTTTCACCTTTACTCTCCTCAACATCCTCAATTTGCCCAAAATTATGAATGTGGTTGCTTGATACCAGATATTTGGATGCTTCCATCCTTTGAAGACGTTGGACTTCCAAACACTTTGTTGACAGATATTACCTATCAGGATTCCTCATACTTCATTGGTATCTATAAATACTGTTACCAGGCTATAAGATCAACTGGAATAAGATAGGATCTTAATTTAAGTACATATACTTTGGATAGTGGCAACTATGAATTACTAAAGGCTGTAGAGTTAATGGGTGTATTAATTATCATTACATGAATATAGCTAGGAACAAGGAAGGATTGCTCATTGTAACAGGGAAAAAGGTTGCATATAGGGCTACACCTGTCTGCCCTTACCTGTGGCTTTGCTTTCCAGGCATTTCCAGTTACTGCGGTCAACCAGAAACAGCTGATCCTCCTTCTGACAAATCATTAGAAGGTCAATAGTAGCCTAATGCTACGTCACAAGGCTGCGCCTTTCACCTCACGGTATCTTATCACTCAGGCGTTTTGTTGTCTCACATCATCACAGGAAGAAGTGTGAGTACAGTACAAAAATATATAATATATAATATATATTATATATTAATATATAACAGATTTTGAAAAAGAGACAAAGACCACATTCACATACCATTTATTATTATTATTATTTATTATTATATTGTTATAATTGTTCTATTTTATCATTGGTTAATTGTTAATCTCTTACCGTGCCTAATTTATAAGTTAAACTTTACCATAGGTTTGTATATATTGGAGAAAACGATATACACAGGGTTTGGTACTATCCACGGTTTCAGGTAGCCACTGGGGGTCATGGAACGCATCCCTGTGGATTAAAGGGGGAACTGATGTGCTGCCACATAAATACTGGTAGAATTTAGTGGTAAGAAGGTGAGAAAGCTATTCTCAGATTGCTTCTATTTTCTCAGTGAAATAGGAAGTAAAGCCATTAGTTAAAAGGGTCAACAGAGAGAATAAAATAGAGTGAGCTTTGCTAACAGGGTTATTTAAAATGGAGCTGGGTGGACATTGAGGATGTGGGTCTTATGCACATCTTCGTCTGAAATTCTCAGAATTTTTGCTGAACTCAGCTGAAAGCCAAGGCATCTGTTATATGTTAAGATGGACACAAATGAACTTTCTGCCTGACGGTAGCCCTAGCAACCAATCATGTATAGATTAGTGTAACTACACCAGCACCAATCACATTTTGTTTGAAACAACTTATGTAAATTCCTTTTTCCTCCTTAAAAGCTCTAACCTTACCCTTTGACTCTCTGGAGAATTTTGGTGTGGTCTGTGTTTCCCAATTACAATCTCTAAGAGCCTAAATAAACACACATATTTTATTCTGGAGCTTACAGTTTTGTCTTTCAGTAGTTGACAAAAGTCAGGATTGAGGATGAATTGGTGGAGGTTTGAGAAAAACAGAGGGGATGAAATTATGGTTACTTCTCCTAGACTCTGGGGGAATGATGACTTAGGGTATAATGGAGGAATGCCAGGTAACACAGAAGGCCTGCCAGAGCTTTGGGGTTAGCAATATCAAAATGGGGTTGTAACTAGTGAGTGCTCTTCAGGCCCAGAGGGGGCAGAGGCTTGATTTGAATTGTTCATAGTACTGGTTCTCAGCCCCAGGCAATTTTACCCCCAAGGGGACATTGGCCCTATCTGGAGACATTTTTGGTCCTCACAGCTGAGAAGGTTGTGCGGGGGGCGGGGGGGGGGGTGCGGGGGGGAGTTCTACTGGCTTCTAAGATTGGAGGTCTGTGTGGTGCACACTTCTGGCAGCCACAGGACTGTGGAGAATTTGGATTTCATTGCAAGTTGATGGGAAGTCATTGGAGAATTTTGAATAAGGGAGAGAGATGACCCAATTTCTTTATAAAAATGTCCTTCTGGCCTAGCTAGAAGCCAGGGATGCTGCTAAACATCTTACAGTGCACAGGGAAATGCTCCACAGAAATTCTGGCCCCCAGGTTCATAGTGCAAGCATTTTCTTTGACCCTTGATACTGGGTCATTATTCTCGTGTTTCTGTAGAATAAAGCCAACTGTGATCCGGGATTAAAAATAAAATGCTCACCCTTATCCAGATTATTACTATTAAGTTTATATGTAAAATTACTTACAGGTTGCAGGCATTTGGCCTTTATAAATACTCAACGGGGCACTTCAAGTGTTTGTGAACTGCGTAACTTCATAGACTTTAGCTCCTAATGGTTACTCTGGTAGTGGTGCACTAAAGATGCAAAACTCAAGAAGAATCATTTATTTCCTTCTTTCATCTATTTCCTTCACCCTTGTTGATTCTGGATATACCCTGGAGAGGTGTGTGTGCGCACGCATGCGCACACGCGTGTGTCTATGTGTATCTATATCTATGTGTATGTCTATGGATCTATATTTTTAATGTGAATTCTCTGTTTTAATTAGTAGCATTTGGTATGTGTGTATGTGTTTGTGCTAGCCTCATAGAAGGATCAGGGAGATGTTTTTGTTTTTGTTTTTGAATATCTAGGGAAAATTTCAATTAATAGATATTATTAGTTTTATTGAGACAGATTTACTGATGAAAGTCTGGGTCCTTTACCTTTTGGGACATACACCAACTCCCCCTTCCCTTATGCATTTCATTTATCCTATGGTTATTATCCAGTTTTGACTTACAGCTTTTTCTAGAACTATGAATATTTATGTTTTTGAGGGACATAACATTTCCTCTAGAATTTAAAATCTTCCATGTAAGAAGACATGCTTTCTTTTAGAGTATGTTAGCTAGGAGCAGTTGTGCAAGCTGAAAGACCCCCAGGATCGCCAGTATAAGGAATGTTTGGGTGTGAAAGTTGATTCTGTGTGTGTGTGTGTGTGTGTGTGTGTGTGTGTGTCCATTGTGGATGTCTGGAGTCACCTCAGACTCTGCTGTCCTTCCATTTACCCTGCCTAGTTAGATCCTCTGGAAGAAAAATACCCCAGCCAGAAGATTTTCACAGACAGAAGGGACACTGCTGGCTCAGGTATTTTACAGATATTTCCTTAATGTATTATCTTCCATTCTGCCTTCCACATTTATAGATTCAGAGCTTACAGTTTCTCTCTGATGAAATCCTTAGAGATGAGTGTCTCTCACAGCTGTCTTTCCCACACCTATTGTGTGTTTCAGTTTTCTCTGGTTTGCATTTTCCATCCATCTGATTTCATCTGCTTTTTATTTCCTCAAAATTTCTGGTCTACTGATTATACTTTTTCTTGTTTCCAGTGCTGTTGAAGGTTTATTCCTTAAATATATATATATTTATTTATGTATATAAATACATATATTTATTTCAAATGGGGTTTGAGAAGGAATGAAAAGTAAACATATGTGTTTAGTCTGACCTTGAGCTGAAAACTTTATGGGTTCTGTATAGCAATAGTTATTACTTTGTTAGAGTCTTGCTTGGTCTCTCTTCTAACAAATATACTTTTCATCTCTCTGTTGATGAGTTAATATTAAAGTCTTTTTTTTTTTAAATAACATTATGGTATTAATGCAGTATTGGTGAGAAATATTTTTTAATTTAATTTAATTAATTTATTTTTTAAAGATTTTATTTGTTTGACACAGAGAGAGAGAGAGATCACAAGTTGGCAGAGAGGCAGGCAGAGAGAGGGGGAAGCAGGCTCCCCACTGAGCAGGGAGCCCTGTGCGAGGCTTGATCCCAGGACCCTGGGATCATGACCTGAGCCGAAGGCAGAGGCTTTAACCCACTGAGCCACCCAGGTGCACTGAGAAATATTTTTTTTAAACATTTCTAAATCTTTTTTTTTAAGATTTTATTTGAGAGAGAGAGAGAGAACAAGAGAGCAAGCAAGAGAGAGGATGAGCAGTGTGAGGGGCAGAGGGAGAATCAGGCTCTCCACTGAGCGGGGAGCCTGATGTGGGGCTGGATCCTGGGACTCCAGGATCATGACCTGAGCAGAAAGCAGACACTTAACCGACTGAGTCACCCAGGCACCCCAACATTTCTAAATCTTTAGACTCCTTATTATGTTTGAGCCATAGGTTTCTTTGAGAATTGAAAAGTTGTTTTTTTTTTTTTTTTTGTAAAATTCTATGGTGTTTTTGGTAGTCACTTTAGTAACGCCAGTCTAGAACTCAATCACTGAATCAGCTGAGAAAGGATTGATATATAACCTCTTGGAAATGGACAGTACTGTCTTCCTCTTAGATACTTAAATGGGACCTAATTAATGTCATGAGAGGGCTGTTTGGTTTGGAGTTTGTTTTGCGTTTAGCACTTACGAGCTTTTGGGCCTTGAGCAAGTCCCTTAAATTTCTGAATCTCATATGCAAAATGGCAGTGATTATTATTCCTACCTCACAGATATTGAGAGAATAAATGTGAAGGTCCTCTAAGAAACCAAACATAGTAAGTGTAAGCTAACATCAAGTATTCTCCTATTTCCCAATGACCATCTTCAAAGATTAGATTTAATTATTTATTTTTCTTTTTAAAAGGTTTTACTTATTAATTTGAGAGAGAGAGCATGAGAGCATGTACGAGGATGGGGAGGGGAAGAGGGAGAAGCAGGCTCCCCTCTGAGCAGGGAACCCAACGCAAGGCTCCATCCCAGGACCCAGAGATCATGGCCTGAGCCAAAGGCAGATACTCAACCAACTAAGCCACCCAGGCGCCCCTAAAGATTAGATTTAAAGAATGAATAGAGTTCTTGACTTGTTTAAAGAGATGACAACTTAAATTTAAATGTTGATTATTTTTTATTATTAAAATGAGAACTCTTTATACGAGGAAAAGATAAATGCAGAATAATAAGTTCTTTTCCTAATAAAGTAGAACAATTCATTAAATCTGATGAAAAATTGAGGTTTCTTTTCATCAACGTTTCAAAATTATGCTTCCCAAAAGGAACCAATTTAGAGATGTTTTCACAGAAACATCTGGATAGTGGGTTAGAAATATTTAGAATGTCCTGGTCTAAGTATTTAATTTACTTTGGCCGGCTAAGCCTTTTCTCTAGAATAGATACTTAGGACTCACCTTTCTTAGATTAGTTCCTGGAGCAACTGTCAGCTGAAGAAGTTCATTCTTTTATTTATAATGCCCAATCCAGCAGTCTGTGTGAGTCAGTCTTCAGTTTAAGAATTCTGCCAGGCAGGGAATTGTAAAAGAAAAAATTCTGAAGTCAGGCCATGAAAACTCAGAATTCATTTGTGTCCAGAGAATTCACCAGGGACAATAATCTGGGGTATATTTATTGCAGAAAAAATCAAGCATTCTAATGAGCAGGATTAAGCCTTTGGAAAAAGAGAAGGATTCATTAACAAAAAGTCCTTCTCTCTCATCTAACCTTCTGTGAACTGAAGTTATGGAAACAATACTCCAAAGAACAAATACTGTTGAAAGTTTGTTTGTGAAGGTTGCAGGAGAATGGCGTTCCACAGAAGTGGAACAGAGTAAGAGGTGGTGAATGGAAGGTTCATGATTGTTCTGTGTTTTGGTGGCTAAAACATTAAAAATTTAAAAACTGATTCTGTTGGTATAAATGTATTTCCTAATTTGCCAAGCTCTTTGGGATGCTAAATGGATTACATATGTGCACATTCAAATGTAGACTGTAATAGATTAAAAATGTGAATTAACTTAAAAGACTTTAAGGTTTTTTTGAACATCGCCAGCTCTCAGTTTTCTTCTTTATGATACTTTTTCAATGTCCTGGGGGAGTATTTTTTAAAAAGGAAAAAAGATAGGAAAACTACTCTACTGACTGTTCAGAGTGAATGCAATAATCCTTTTTGACTTCACTCCCCCCACATGAGTCGTGCCCCGACATATCTGTTCCCATTTATAAAATTACTTGAAGGAATTATCTATATTCATTGTCTCCAACTTCTCTTTTCCCAGGCTCATTTAAGTCCACTTAAGGTGAACTAGCCCATACTAATTGACCATGTATGACTTTTCTGTAGAGACAAGTAGGTTTGCTGTTCTTCCACTATCTCCCTACCAGGTTATAATGAAAGTTAGTCCTAGAGCAAATTTTCATCCATGTATGACATTTATTAGTAAGCAGGTGCAAAAAGTATGTAAAAATCTCAAATCTTTGTCCTTTCAGGTGTTCTGGTCATAGCTTGTTTGAAAATGTTATATCAAACATTACAATGTCCTCGGGCCACCATTCACACCACTGGAATGGCCTGCATTTAAAGCTGTTCATGGGACTGATTAGAGACCTTGGCTACGATGCCATCTGGAAGGGTACCAGCTACAAGACATAGCAGATTTTTATACCATCTTCAAGCAAAACGAGAGCAAAATGTTTTAGGCAATTCACATTGCGGTGACTCTCACTGATTTCACCTATGAAAACCCATTCAAATCTTCACAATGATTATAAGCAAGTTTTCTGGTGTTAATCAGAGAAAAAAGTCACTGAAATGATTTTAGTAGCTTCCTTTGTAGAGCAGGCTTTATTGTTTTAGTGGTACCAGAATCACAGAGAGGATTTGTGAAAATACACATTGCTAGGCTACCCCCCCTTGCAAATTTCTGATTCAGTTAGTATGAAGGGGGCCTGGGAGTTTGCATTTCTAACAAGTACCCATGTGATGTTATTTCTAGTCTGGGGTTCTCAGTTTGAGAACCTTTGATATTACAATAGCAAGTCTATTCGTGTTCAGTATTCTTGAGTTAATCTTGATAAAATTAGAAAATGGCATATTTCATCTATGTTTGGAAACTTAACTCATTAATTTTTAATCCTGGTCCTTTTTAATGTACATATTTAAGATTGTAATTGCCCCCTTAAGTCTCAGTTTATTGGCATCGTGCAAGTTTTATATATAGTATTTTTGTTGACATTCATGTCTGAAGATTTTATAATTTCCAGTCCAACATTTATTTCTTCGATGAATTATTTAGAAGTATGATTTTTGTTTCTAACTATGTTTTTTACAGACTTCTGTTATTGATTTATATTTTTGTTGCATTGCTGTTGGAGAATACTATCTGTATAGTATTAATCCTTTGGTAGTAGATGAAACTTCCCTTGTAGCATAGGGCATGGTTACTTAATAAGATTTCTGTAGGATGGCTGGAAACATTTTAAGGCTTCCAGACATTCTCTTTTCTACTTAGGTCCTCGCCTTCTATCCATTCTCTAAGATTCTTGACCAGGGGTTCTCAAACTTTATGGTGCATCGCCTTCGCCTAGAAGACTGTTAGAACACACATTACTGGGCCCTGCTCCCAGAGTTCTAGATTCAGTAGGTCAGGTGTGCTTGAGGGATTTTGCATTTTTAAGTTTCCAGGTGATAACTGAAGTGGTTGGTCTGGGGACTCGTGCTCACAGAACTTCTGTTGCAAACCGTAATGCCTCCTCTATTTCTCATGACGTCTAATGCCCTTGGTTTTTATTTAAGACCCATTTCTGATCTTTGTTATCCTAACACCTCTACAAGTTTGCCAGGGTTATTTCATGCAAGAAACTGAGCTCTCTTCTATAACCAGATTCTAACTTCTAGTTGTTCCATTTCTTTTTTCCCCAGACATTGAGCTGTACCTCTATTGATCAATCACAGTATTGATTAGTAATTTCCAAACCTTATTTCACGGTAGGAAGACCTGTAGAGGTTTTTAGACATACATGTTCATGACCCTCCACTAGAGATTCTGGAGTATGAAGTGGCCATGTGTGGATTTTAAATGCTCCATAATTGATTCTACTGTGTAGCAAGGATCAAGATCTATTGACCATATGTGTGGTAGGAAAGGTCGTCTTTTTAGCTTTGTTGCCTGCTCTACCATTACTTCACTTTTTTGAGAACATATTAATATGAGATGCTGGATGTATCTCCAAGGGGAAGCCTTAGCACATTAGATATTGAACTCAGGAGATAGGCTGGATATCAATATGGAATTAAGGATTGTGAACATACAAATTAATATTAAAACTATAAGAATGGATGTACTGTCTGTAGGGGAAAGATTGGGGAAGAAGAAAAAAGCGTCAATGACTAAGCCTTGGGAAATACAAAAATGGATTATAAGAGAAAGAAATAATCCAGTGAAGAATAATTTGTAAGGAAAACCAATGACTTAGGGAAAATGATCAATTTAATTCACTGTTGTCTATAAAATCAACTCTCCAATTTCTGTTACTAGTGATACCATATTGCTGTTGGTCCAGGTTCAGAGCCATCTTTGATTCTTCATTTTTTCTGAACCCTCAGGAAAATTCAAATGACTGAGATGACACTACTTTTTGTAATGTTTCTCAGTTTTCTCTTCCTTCCCTCTTACTACTTGTTTGAGTCTTTGTATCTGCAAATCTTACTTGTCATGACTAGTTATAGACTAGTCGTCTGAGTCCATCATGCACATTATTGTCATATTCATTTCCCTGAAATGTCATTTTGATATGTCTATTTCTTGCTTAAAGATCAAAGTGGTTTTGTTGTCATTGTTACCAATAGCCAATCTTTCCAATCTTCTACTCTAGGCAAAGTGACTTTTCTCACTTTTTTGCTTTTGCTCTTACTTTTTCCCACCAATTTCCTCTGCATTTAGTGAAGTCTTATCCTTCAAGACCCAGATGAAATCTCACTTCTTTGGTCCTCCTTTTAGGTTCATACTCTGAAGCCGGAATGTGTGGATTCAAATCTCAGCTCTGCTGTGTGACTTTGGATAAATCACTTAACCTTTCTGAACTTCCATTTCCTCATCTGTAAATGAAGATACTATTACCTATTCACAGGTTGTTGTAAAAATTAAATGACCTAATGGATACACGGTACTTAAACTATGCAGTGGCACATGATAAGCTCTTTATCCGTGTTAGATTTAACAGTGGTAGTGGTGGTGGTGGTGGTGGTGATGATGATGGTGATGATGGAGATGTGGGTCTTCCCTGACCATCTTACATCCCTCCTCTCAACTCAGCATTTATTTACAAAGTTACTTATTTTGTAACTGTTGGAATGATGTCTTTTCTTGTGTTGGTAATTATTTTCTTAAACCATTTAAGTATTATCGCCTCTTGTAGGTGCTAAACTCTTCAGAATAGGTAAATCTACCCGACATTGCTCTCTGTAAGGATTTATTAGAGCCAAAAAACATCTTATAGTTAGTGTTTGTAGATTGAGATTAGATTGGCAGTAGTAACCAAGTGAAAAGTCAAGAAATCTAGTTAAACAATAGAACCAAGTACTTATGCGATTTTCCTAAGATGTTGTGCCACATACTGTTGTAAAAAACAAGCGTAAACCAAAATCCCATTCTAAGTATCTTTTAGTTATTTGGACTTTGAAACAGTGAAAAGAACTAAAACATATTCTTATACTTTCTATAAATATTCAACAATTGGCTTCATTGGCTGGAACACAAAATTGTTCCTCAGAAACAAACCTTTTTTTCTTTTTTTCCCTTTGAGGATTACTCTTTCTGGCTACAGTTTTAAAACAATAACAAGGTTATAGGGCACTGAAAAGGATCTTTGTGATTATAGCTTCTAGAATTTGGCTAGAACAAGAGAAATAGTATCAAGAAGCACTGGCAGCCAAGAACTGATGATTCTGGAATTAATTGACATGTCTGAGCTAAATAGTCTTCAGAGAAAGTGGTTAAAGTAACAAAGAGGTAAGAATTATTTACTCCGAAGAATACACGCTCCGTCTTGGAAGTCTTATAAGGAATAAAATGTTCAGTAGATTCTTTACGTTTATATTTAAGTAGAATATGAAACAGTACTCATTAAATCTGGAAGAAAAAGTGCTCAAGTGACTAGCAAGTAAAATATTCAGGATATACATTTTGGAAATTTAAGCCGGCCGAGGCTCATGCTTATCCCCTACTTATGGCCATAAATAAATCAGGCAACCTTGTCTGACATTAATTTTCTTTTACCATTATTTTTTACATTTTTTTCAGAGAAGAGATCTTCTCTTTACATTTTTTCCAGAGAAGATAACCGTTGCATACTTGCAGTGTGACCTTGAGTTAATATGACTTTGGGCCTCAGTTTAGCTACCTGTAAATTGGAGTTGAATTCCATAATCTCCAAGGGGAAATTCTTCTCTGATACATTCAATAGTATATAACAGCATGAGCTTCCTCCCCTAATTTACTTGGCTGTTTAGATTTCTTTGAAGTCTAAGTAGGAATTTCTTTTTTCTTTCTTTCCTCTATTGCTCCTTCCCTCCCTCCCTCCCTCCTTCCTCCCTTCTCTCACTCACTCTCTCTATCCCCCAGCCACCCGCCTAATCCCTATAAATACATCAACAGTGTCTTCTTTATGGAAGGCACTGTGCCAAGTGTCTTTCATACTATTCCATTTACCCTTCCTCATAATTCTGTTGTTACTCTTATTTTACAAACAAGGAAACTGAGGCTTGGAGAAGTTTTGTAACTTGTCATATCACAGAATCAGTGAGTGGTGAAAAGGGAGTCATATCCTCATGAACCCATCTCCAAACCCAAGCTCTATCTGTCTGTGTCTGTGCCACTGCTTCTCATCTTGTTTTTTTCCCTCCTTCCTTCCCTCCCTCCCCCTCCCCCTCCCT